>OX411547.1:59481565-59954065 GCA_948146395.1 Fragum whitleyi
AAAATTATTATATGAGCATGTGCGTGACATTTCCAACAATTTCAAGTGTGCGCAAAGCAAAGACTCTGGCCAGCCTGTGTATTTGCACAGTCTGACCAAAGACTTCACTATACACTTGGTAAATAGACAAGGTCTCAAAGTATTTTTCGACAGTCAGACGGTATTCTAATCGCACTTTAGGAGTTGCTAGTCTTCTAAATTATTGCACCTTTCACAAACGTCAAATTGTTGAAAATGACACACACAGGCTCATATTTCTTTAATGCAAAAATGAGAGAAAATGTGAAAATGCCACGGAAATATTTTATTGCACGTAATTACTATGCAACATTCAACGTGACGTCATTTATTGGCTCTGCTTAGATGATGTCAGATAGGGCGAAAAAGACGAAAACAAGGTATAAGTTTTTGATAATTTCACTGGCTAGGTAGTAAGTTTATCAAACTAATAATCTACCGTTATTCCTCGATAGACCACCGAAAAGTATTAAAGAAACTATCGCGTATTTTGATCATATTGTACAATAGTTGTTTTATCATCACCCTCCCTTATTATCACTCAAAAACCACTCCTTAAACTCCTTCAATTTTACTCCGAAATCATATCCAAAATCACCCCCCCCCCCCCCCTTGTCAATATCACGGTGTACATAACTGTTGGTGGCAATCTGTCCGAGCCCAAGGATCATGGCTATAGATCAGACAACTTCATGTTACAAAACAGAAAAAATAATCTTCCGATCTCAGTCAACTCGAGATTCTCGCAGTGCATGACATTATTCATTCACATTCACATATATCATTAATAGATGTCAATTAACACCGCATTGGTCTTGTATTTCTCCAATCCTTTATTGATGGTCAAATAATTTGTGTCTCAGGGTTAGTTGTTCGTTTGTCCTTTATTTCATCTCAGAATTTTCCTTTTCAGAATACAAATATTTTTAATACAACCTTAAACAAAGGGGTGCAATAAACCCAAATGACAATTTTTGATACTACATTTATGTACAGTTAGTAACATCGTGAAATTGACTTTCATCTTGATCAAAACCATTCTAAATCACTCGGTCAGCGCTCCATTTATTCATTCCAAACACTCATCCAAACCATTCCACAAACGCTCCAAACTCACTGAAAAAGATAGTATCATCAAAGTCATTCAAAATTAGTAAAGCTAGATAAAGCGATTTCACTGACAAAATTGAGATTGTAAGCGCCTGATAGGTTTCTAATAGACAGGAAGCTATTTATAGAAATTGTGTGCATATTTGAATAAAGGGGGGGGATAAATATCGATAATTATGTTCAGGATGAACAAAATTAGCGATTTTGGAGTACTTTCCTTTAATTTCACACAAAAGTCGCAAAAGTAAACTCATTCAATTTCATTCCAAAATCAATCAAAAATCATTCGTATTGTCACTTTTACGATGATGTCAACTGTAACAACTAAACTTAGTTTCATAAGAAAGTGTGCACTTCCACTTTTTTATTTTTCTGATTTTTTACGAAATTGAAGGAACTCTTTCTTGTAAAATTATTTTCATATTTTAGATATGACCCTTCTTAAACGAGGCATAAAATACGATTTCGATAAGTTGCGAAAAATGCGGACTTTTGGTTAGCACATAAGATGTTCAGTTTAACCCATCTGAAATTTCCTTTCTTTACTTATTTTTGCTCAAATAGCTTTTCCGAGTTTGACTAGGGACTCCTTTACCGTTACAAACATAAGTTAGGCTTTACATATTGACGTTAAATTTGCGTTAACGTTAGAAATCTCTACGCTGATTGGCCAGTAACGTCAGATCAAACAGTGTAATGGCGTTCTACATTATTCATTGGTACTCAAAAGAGGATTTGCAAGTGGATGACTAAGATTTTTATTGGAACATGATTACTTATTTCACTTTGTGGGGAGTTTTCTTCGCCTGGGGTTTAATTTTGCCCAACCACAAAATTTGCAGGTCAAACTACCCTGTTGCATGGCGAACAATTTGCATTCATATGTGAATTTATTGCAAGGTAGGACACAAGAATTGAACTAAATGTTATCCCAGATTAATAATTCATCAACTGTAGGGTGTATCAATGTACAATAGTTTCGAAATTTGTCATGCAAAATTTTGCGATGGTAAATGATGTAACTTCTTAGATATTTGAATTTTAAACGTGCACATTTTCTTTTGGAACTGAGTATATACAAATGAGTATAGAGCGAAAAACATCGTTATTTCAGTCTCGTTGAAACGATTTCATTATCCATGCGAGGACGTCATTTTACAAAATACATTTTATATGAGCCCGTGCATGACATTTCCAACAATTTGACAAGTGCGTGAGCAGAAATTATTGAGCAGCATAGATAGCGCAACAGTTTAATTAGAAGAATGCTTAAAATTCTCTAGATACTTTGAGACCATATCTATCTACAAAACGCAAAGTAAAGACTTTGATAAGACTATGCGCATGCACAGAGTAGCAAGTGTCTTTGCTTGGCGCACATTTGAAATTGTTGAACATTTCACGAACGGGCTCATATTATGATATCCATTCTCTTAGAAAAGCCGCCTAAATGACAAAAAATAGACTTAAAGTCCAATTCTTTAAATACTCTTTAAATTATTCTTAAAACAAGAAATATAATTATTTTGTTTCCCCGAAAAAAAGAAAGGCTTTGACCAGTTTGTGTTACTATTTTACTAATCGAAACTGAAAGTAATCAAGAGGGAAACCATTGAGAAAAAAAATGAAAATTGCTTGTTTCGAGGAATTTTTCCATTTGAGCCTGTGCGTGACATTTCCAACAATTTGCAATGTTGATGATGTGCAAACATTAAGCAGCATAGACATCTAAATACTATGAATAATAAAGTTACCTGATAGTCTACAGAAACGTTGAGACCTTTTCTATGTACTAAGCGCTTAGTGAAGACTCTGGTCAGACTGTGCGGATGCACAGACTTGGTAGAGTCTTTGCTTTGCGCATATTTGAAATTGTTGGAAATCTCACGCACAGGCTCATTTTCCTTTCTTTTTTTTCAATATTATGCAGTCTATTCTCAAAGTTTAACGCTCGTCGGATTAACGTCTGCAAAATCTTTTAATTTGGATCTGTTTAAATTTTTTTGTTTTGTAGGTCATAGAATTTTCGGCAAATAAGATTACAAAGTGCCGTCATTTTAGCAATGTTTTCATGAACGGCTCATAAATGTGACACGTCATGCGAAAAGGGACCATCTGTGAGGTGCGTAAATTGTCGAACATGGTCAGACAGCGTAATCTGCGCTGTCTGACCATGGTCGAAATTTTCGCACATATTTTTTTCAGAATCTAAAATGATTTCCTAGTATATAAATACATCGGTTCTCACTTTCCCGGAAAGTTGCAGAAGTTCGGGTAGCTGATTTGAGCATATGCCATCGCTAATTTATTTCTGGAGTCGACAAGGAAAGCACTCCGCCTTTGACGAACATTAATTGTATTTTTGAATTCAAATCACTTCAAAATAGAAAATAATATATTACTTTCTTAAATAGTCAGTGTTATCTGTTTAAGGTTGGGAGAATTTATAATGACGAGGCTGGAGAATTTATAATGACGAGGCTTTGATCAGATAACATTGCTATTTTAATACAATCAAATGTTATTTTGATTATATTGTAATTATTTTTCTGGGCTTAAACTTTCATAAAACCTTTAAAAACAATGAAATTCAATTTGTAATTTAGTTCGGGTTATGATCATAAATATGCAAATTGTTTCTTTAAATAGACCGCCTGGTATCATTTCATGTTATCAGGCATGTGATATCAGGTGACTACAGTCTCCATTGCATGATAAATTCCCATGGCAGATGATAATTTACGTTATATTCAATCTAAAGAAAATCATAAAACACTCCTTAAATAATGCCCCGTTGTTCCTGCGTTTATTTCTCTTTCACGCTTTATTATGGAAATGAATTTTAAAAAGACTTCAGGGTTTCCAACCCGTTTTAGAAACAGTACTCCTTTTGGTGCAATAAAAACGTACAATCACAAACGCATTTAAATGAGCAGGCCTTAAATGGCTACCAAATAAGAATCAATGACCAATCATTTATGTGAAGATCTGCAACGACGTCATACTTCTTTGTAGTTTTTAATCCAATGAAGGAGGGGAAATTGAACTGTTTACTTGAAATAGCATATAGCAGTTTTGAGGCGCGTTTAATAAGTGTTTTTGGGTATCATACTAAATACATTTACCTCAAACGACTTTGTGGAAATAATAAAGTTGTTGTCTGTATTGACGCTATTGCGCGCAAAAACGTGCCAAAGGTAATAATCGGGTCTATTCAATGATCATCAATGTGCTGAATTGCTTATTAAACCGAAAGGTAATAATGAAAAAGATAGGGTGCGGAAACTGTTTTGTGCCTTAAACTTTTGTCTGACCATTTTATAAGAGGTTTCAATATATGCTCCTAAGGCCAATTCACCTATGACCACCTAATATGACGTGCGTACCTTATTGTGAAATTGAAATTGGATTTCCTGTTTTCAGTGAGATTCGGAAGTAATTACATGCATTACCAAGCATATTTTGTGTCTTTAAAATTTGTTGACAGATTGTAACAGTATATAAAACAGTGTATCAATATCCTTGCTGCTTAAAGTTCCAATTTTAACGGTGAAGAATAAACTTTACGATGCATTTCGATGGCTTTTAATTAATGATTATCTCAAGTATTACAAAAAAGGTATATGAAATCTAAAAAAAAAGTAAAAAAAAAAAAGTAATTTATATATCGATGTTGTCAATCAAAAAAATAAACTAACCAATCAAAACACTAATTTATAATGAAGAGACCCTTGACATACGTTTTAAGCTGTTTCTTTTCAGATATTTTTTATTTTGTACGAATTAAACACCATTGCTACATGAATACAGCTTGAATAACTGTGATAACGTCTCTTAGGTCACTCACAATCGAGTTTTTTATTTTTATCGGTGGTCATTGAATGGCGTTTTAATTTCTTAGATGTCATTGAGGTGTACGAGCGGGGCCAGTCTCTTGCTTTTTTGGAGTCTTCTGAAATAATTTTAAATATTGATAATGAGAAAAAGAAAACAGGCGGCAAATTAAGCATTCAATATGAGCCCTTCTTTTGCTGAATCCGGAATATTCCTGGTTTGACAGGAGGTAAAGACAATGTGCAGACTGACTAGTTTAAACAGCCTGTTTTTCCTTTTCAAAAGCATAAATAGTTTAAACTTGAAAAGATCCCCCCCGACCCCCCCCCCCCTTTAAAAAAAATAAATTAATAAATAAATAAATAAATAAAACACACACACAACAACAACAAAAGCAACAAAAAACAACAATAAAGACTCACAATAAGTGCATCCAGTGCCTTTTGATTTGACTGCGAATTAATCAAGGTATTATTCAGTTATTTATGGGCGGTGGATTTCTTCGAACTTTGGCGTTATGTAGGCATTATGCACTTGTTTCTGGTATAAATCATCTTAATTCGGGTGTTATATAAACGTAATAAACATTGTTAGTTGACAGTTTTTAGCAAATGACACACGAGTTATTGCAACGGAACTGCTTATAAGGTGTTGATTCACCCTATATGTGATATCTCTTTCATTCATTCATACGGAGAGCCATGGAAGCAAGTTATTGAAATATATTGAAGTGATTGACGTATCCGTACAAGTTCAAAGGCATAGGTAAGTGTTTTCAGGCTATTAACATTGTGATTACATTACGGGAAAAGAAAAAAAATATATGTAATCATTTTATTTCAAATTTCATGAACTGCAACCTGAACCAATTCAAAAAGTTTGCCGTTCAGTATTACCAGCCCTGCGTTCAGGATGGGCAAACTGTGCAAACTGTTTGCGAGTTAAACCCTTGCGCGTGCACTTGCTTGCAAAACGGAATATAATTTTCAAACAGTTTGTACCGGTTCGTCATACTTCACGCAGGACGGGTTATCTGTCCAGAAACGTTATAGTGAATTAAGGTTGTGGACTCGAAATAATTCCGCAACGCTTGGGAAGTTATGAACTTTAACAGTGTTAACCAAGGTTTCCTAATGATTTTCATTAGGAAACCTCGGTCAACATTGTGAGCGTTCGTGAGTTCCGAAATGTTGCGGAATTATTACGGTTCAACTACCTTAAGACTATAAATCGTAACGCATTTACGACGCAAGTTTTGAAGAGTTAAATCAGATTATAGCAATCAAACACGTTTCATTTGAAACAGCCACACTTATTCTTTGTTTTGAATTATATAAATAAAGATAATAGAAAAGGTGAGTGGCCCTTAAGTCTGGTACCAATTATTTTCAGTAGGCATGGGTCTATACTTTATTATTATGAAACAATCTATTTTGTAAAAATGAGAAGATATCATTTCAGATTAATTATACAACTTGAGAAAAAAAATGTTTTATATAAATCCTCCCTTTTATGCAAATTCTACATGTAAGAGTTTCATTAATTTGTCTGTTACTTCGAAATTATCAAACGAGAAACGCGCATCAATAATCGTCAGTAAATTAGTAAGTATGACATATTAAGCTTTCTCGCGCTTACTTTACAAAATACTGCTTGTTATTTATTTGTGACCCGTCACGCGAAAAGGAACCATCTCGGGAATTTTGTAAAATAGATATTTAAAAAAAACTTGGTTCTAGTACAGGCCAACCAGAGGTCGCATTTCAAAATTCTTGTACAGTAAAGTATGTTGATCATTATAGATCTAGAAAACTATTAAAAGGCAAAAAGTTGCGCCCCTGGTCCGTCTGCGCAGTCCGCGCAGTCTGACCAGGGTCTATACTTGACGCACTTCAAAGATGGTCCCTTTTCGCGTGACATTTTTTGATGAATGGGTTTTCCATTTTCTAAAGTTTTGGCTTTTCTTTCCAGAAATAGTGCGTGAAAAAAACGTAGATCTGATTTTAAAATGCGTGATATTTTTTCAGACTTTTTTGCGCGAACAATGTAAAAATGTGTATTGTATAAAATGCGAAAAATTCTAACTGTAGAAACGATAATCTGGAGATTTTTTCTTAAATACACTGAGAGACCAAAGAAACGCAGCAAATTTCGGTGTTAGTAAATTTTCTCAGCCTTACTGAGCGATGTTGATTCTATCGTAAGGATTTAAAGTTAAATCATTACATTAGCAAAGTTAATACGAAATTTCATTTCAATATAATTAAACACTTTACAGTAGTGATCTTTAAGGGTAACTACCCCTACTTCTCAATATAACAATCATTCTTGAATGCTTTCGGTGGTTTATCGAGAAATAACGGTAGATTATCACCTGATAATCTCACCGCAAAAGTAGTGAAATTATCAAAAACTTATACCCTGCTTTTGTGCATTTCATCCTATCTGACGTCATCTATGCGGGGCGAAATAAGTGACGTCACAATGAACGTTGCATAGCAATCACGTGCAAAATGACGCGCTTTACAAAAATATGTCATAGAAATTTCACATTTTGTCTCATTTTTGCATTAAAGAAATAGAATAATCGTTTGTTTTTCGAGAAAGATCGATTGATATTTAATTTCATGGACAACGAAAGCTATATTTTCACTCGTGACTCCGCCACTCGTGAAAATATTTCTTTTGTTGTTCACTTAATGAAATGTGAACCGATCTTACACTGAAACAAACAATTATCCCCTATGTCAAAGTAAAAGCTTAGTAAATTCACACCATTACTAGATTTTTATAACATCTGAAACAAAAATTCAACATTCTGTCTTTAAATTGTCCATAAATACAGAATTAGATTGCCCATTGTACCCCCAAAAGGCTTATTATAGTCATTGAAAGATGTAGAATCGTATTTAGGTTAAGCCTTCACAACCTTGTCTTTGTCGATTACTTTTCTAAGAAAACTACTTTGAGAGCATATCGTTGATCTAAACATTGATCACCTTACTTATTCGAGGTCCAATTATAGAATTTTAAGAGAATAATGAAATCGTTAAAAATTTTAATGATACCTTGGCCATCTTTTTAAAAAAAACAATATTAATTATTCTGTAATTAAGATTTAGATTATCGATAATCACAACGTTCAGGATATACTGTCCTTTATGGTAAAGGAATTTTGAAAAATTAATGATGAATTTGCAGATTCAATCAACTTCAAATTGACGTCATAACGAATACGTTATATTAATTGTAAAGTAGGCGAAAGCGAATATTTTTATTCTTAATGGCTAAAAAACGTATCTCAGAAGGTTTTCAATTTTTATGAAAGGTATTTGTATGAATTACCTTATGTACAGGTATCTTGATTAGTGTTGTTTTTAAAAGTAGCATTTAGTCTTCCACTTTCTGGTGGCGGTCATGTGTTCACTGGTGTCGATGAAATTAACCCCAACGTGTTTTTTGTGCTTGCCAGGCGAGGGACTGTTGTTTCAGACGTAAAACTTACTGATTGACTCATTTTACGTTGTTCCACACCCTTGAAGTTTACAAGAACAATTATGTTCGTCGTGACGGTATTGCTCAATAGAGAAACCAAATATAGAGGATATTGAATGAGTGGTAATTGAATACTGAATTTATTAAACAAGTCATTTATAAACAGGTAAAAACGAGGCTACGCCGAGTTTTTATCTGTTTTAGATGACGAGTTTTATAAATTCTGTATTTTATGAGCACAAATTTTATATTCTGTTTATAATATGACCCGAATTTTAGCGAAAAATCGTCAAAATTCTTGAAATTCAACGTTTCAATTTTCCGCGAAACTTATAACGCCGTTTGAAAATGACGTCATAAAACATAGATTATGACGTCATTTTCGCAGTTACAAAATAGCGTTGCTATTCGCTCTGAGCTCATTTGCATAGTTATTCCACTAGTGGAATAACACTCGTGTAATATCAAAAATATTCAACGGTTTTATATTGCTACCGCGACGTAGGTCATATTATAATTTCTATTAATTGTAGTCAGAAATTGGTTACACACAAGGTTTAATCCAAAATTCGATTCTGAATCTTTCCATTATATAAAAAACGAAACTTTTAATTTTTATTCATTTTTTTTTTTTTTTTTTTTTTTTTTTTGCGTTTTAATGTCCCTCTGTGTAGGTTTTAAAGTTAACTTAATTTTGTATGATTAGCTTCATGTAAACATTTTCTAGTCTATTCTGCTTCATTTATGAAGCGTTATACTTCCGCTATTTCATTTATTTGAAGGGTCTTTGCGATATGACTTTTGAATTATTCAAAATTAATACTGTTCTAAAAATATCACACGAATGCTTGTTTCTTACAGTGGGTTAGTTTATATCGGACTCGGTTTCGACCCGAGTTAACCTGATTTTCATCAGAACGAGCTCGGTTTCGACTATAGTGATGTCATTTTATCCCTTCAACCTCGACGCCTCTCATCCTGGGTCAGGCCGGTGTTACTCGGGTTCCAAAATGGCATCGAAAAAAGTGCACTACAAATCAATTACGAAAAAAACAACTTTTTTCTTTTATTTAAACAACAAATATTTTTTTCTTATCTTATATAGTATTTTCCACGAGTTTATTTCATTTGCTAATAATTGCAATCCAATAAAATAAAGAATTCTGATTGGTTTAATTCGCGTCACGTGGGGAAATCCACTGCACTTAATTTCTGTATAAAATGCAATTGGTCTTTCGGGAAACCCCCGACCTTCGATCTGCAAGTCCTGTGTTGTAGGAACTCGAATTAACCTAGTTCTCGATCATCAACGCAACATTGCCATTTAATCTATTATTACTATAAATTAAGATATTTTCGAAAGAATTTGCGATTACAAGCCGACGTAAACTTAGAAACCAGCGATTCGACGAAGATCATCAAGCAACCCCTGAACATAGACCGACCACGCCGTTTTCGTTTAAAAATACAGACTAACTTGGCAGAAACAAGTTTTTTGTCATAAGTACCTCTATGAATTTCAAAGTTGTTGTTTATTTGTGTATCATTTGTTTTACTGTATGACATTTCACTTCGATAGCGAGATGAACAATACACGATCAAAAATAGATTGTGTAATATGTACGCGCAGAAAGTAGACTTGAAGCTTTAATGTTTGGCCGAGTATTTTAACAGTTTCTTCGATCTAGTGGATTGCAATTATAAGGGATGAGTGTCTTTTTCACTGTGTTTTTTGGGTATAAAGTGCAATTGCCTTAGCACATGGCTTAAACATAACGCCCTACGGGCGTTATTTGCCATGTGCTAAGGCAATTGCACTTTATACCCCAATAAACGCAGTGAAAAAGACACTCATCCCTATAATGTGATAACGATATTTCACGAGCTCATTAATTATTGTAGCGGTAAATTTGAAGTTTGTTAGTACCTCCACTGGATAACTCCGTTCACTTGAATGTCCTTTCTGCGCATGCATATTACAGTTAATTCAAAATTATTACATCATCTCACGCGACACCCGCGCTGCCATATGGGGGAAATTCAAATGGCAGCCCGGGAGTCGCGTGAGATGATGTAATAAACTAAAATTGACGGTAATATGCATGCGCAGAAAGGACATTTATGTGAACGGAGTTACCCACTGATGGTAGTAAACAAACTTCACATTTACCACTACAATAATTAATCAACCGTGAAATATCGTTATCCCATTAAGAAATGTGATAAACTCGTGCAAAATACTATATAAAATAAGAAAAGTATTTGTCGTTTAAAGTAATAGAGAACATTTGTTTTATGGAATCAAATTGTTGTGCACTATTTTCGGCGCCATTTTAGAACCAAAGTAACACCGGCATGACCCAGGATCAGAAGCGTCGAGATTGAAAGGTTAAAATGACATCACTAGTGTCGAAACCGAGGTCGTTCTGATGGAAACCCGGCTAACTCGGGTCGAAACCGAGTCCGATATGAACTTACCCATGAATTTCCCCAGTGAGATTTTGTTCCTTCGTGTATTCATACAGTGTAATCATGATATTAGTTTTACACCTCCATGAATTCAAATAAATCTCTCTTCATCTCTTATATAAAACTGCAAATAAATTTGACTCTCACCAAAGTGCACAATTTGACTTTGACATAGACCCATCACGCAAAAAGGGTCATCTGGTAACTCCCTAATATACCGAGCACAAATGTTTAGGAATTCAGTGATCGTTGCATCTCTCAATTCAATAGTCGACTTTTCTGAGATCAGCGACGCATCGCCGAGCTTTATCTTCAAGTCAAAACCTATCGGCTAATCATTGTCCGGGCTCTTGTTGGATAATATTTGTTCTTACGATAATTAATTTTTTGCGTTAGTCAAAAATTAAAGTTGCTTGTAAAACCGTTTAAATTAAATAGTGCAAGGAAAAATCTTAAAATGAATGAAAACAACTGGTACAATTTTTCAGTTTGACTTACGATTAATTTTTTCGTAAGAAGTTTAGTAAAACGGGCTCCTGGGTCCTGAAAATAATATCCCCAATCATTCTATTATTCGGCACCGCTGGACCGAGAATCCCCCTTCACTTGAGAGGTTTCTAATTAGAAAAAAATATTTCTGTTTTTTAGGAAATAAAGGATTAAATCGTGATTAATTGGATAGAAAAATTCTACTAAGTATGGTAGGCAATTTCTTCGATTTCGAGAACTATGTTCCCAAGGACGACATAAACTGTAGGATAACTTCCTGGGGCATGTTTTACTAAACATCTTACGATCATTTATTGCGAAAGTCAAAGATTAAAGTTGCTTCTAAAGTAGCAACTAAATTTAAAATTCTGCCATGCATCATCTCATTGGAATCGTCTTCTAAAGAATCTAACAATGAAGGAAAACACCAGTTTCGATTTGTGATTTTGACTTACGATTATATTTTTTTCATATAGAGGTTAGTACAACGGGCCCCCTGGTCCTGAAAATAATACCCCTAATCATTCTTGTATTCGGCACCGCTGGACCAAGAAATCCTCCTTCACTTGGCGGGTTTCAATTTATAGAAAAAACACCTTTCTTTTTTTTTCCAGGAAATAAAGGATTACATCGAGATCAATTGGACAGAAAATATCCTACTTAGTATGGAAGGCAATTTCTTCGATTTCGAGAAATGTTTTCCTAAGGACGACATTAACTGCATGATAACATCGTGGATATTGAAAATAATACCACCAATTATCCTAGTATTCGGCACAGCCGGGAATCTGCTGTCAGTCACCGTACTGCTGAGAAAGAGAGTGAGGCAACAGGCGACTTTTGTTTTCTTTCTGTTTCTCTCTGTGTTTGACTGCCTGTCGCTTCTGGTGATGATTCTACGAACATCAGTTAAGAATTTGGGTGGCATTGAATTGGAATCTCTTTCTTTACCGTTTTGTGTGGCAACAATGGTTTTGATAAAGATTTTGCGTACTATATCCGTGTATTTGTTATCGATGATTGCCATGGAACGAGTTGTATTCATCTGGTTTCCAATGAAGGCGCGTGAGTTGCTGACAAACCGACGACGCATTGTTGCAATTGTAACAAGCGTGATATTGATTACTGCAGTCCAAGTGAGTGTAGCGTTTGGGATCGGCGCAAGTGGACAAATAGATAAAACAGGGACCACCGATTCTAACAATTCGTTTACAATGGAAATGTCTAGTGAGAAAAATGCTACGGAGCGAATGGCACCATCAACTAAATGTTCAGACCTGTCAGAGAAATATGGCGCGTCACAGAAATATTTACAATTCGTATTCATGCTTTCAAATCACATGGTACCCTTATTTATCATAGTCGTCGGAAATGCGATGGTTATTTTTAGGATAGTTAAATTGAAAATTAAAAAATCCGGAATTTCTCATTCCACTTCGAAAACTTTAAGCTCAAGCACAAAAACAGCTCTCGTAGTGACCGCGTTCTACATCTGTACGTCAATACCGTTCTTTGCTTTTAGGATTGGAAGTATGAACGTTATTGGCAAAGGCGTCGGTTACACGTGGGTGAGGCTCGTTGAAAATGTCCTTTATCTGGTCATGCTTGTTGGACATGCTAGCAACTTTATCATCTACTTTTGTACAGGATCTACTTTCAAAGAAGAACTGAAAGTTTTAGTTCAAAATTGGACGAAAGGAAAGCTTTTTATGATTTTTAAATAGATGTTTTTGTATATGAACAAAGCCTTTGTGTGGCATTTCCAAAAAAAAATTATGTGCGTGATTGACTCACATTTAGCAGCCCGGGCAATTACACAGTGTGTTTGAATTAATCTTTGCTTTTGATGAGTGACCTGAACTCCATGGCCATGTTCTAAGCGCGAAGTTAAGACTCTGATCAGACTGTGCGGCTGCACAGGCTGATCTCAGTCTTAACGTTGCGCACGTATGAAATTGCTGGAAATGTCTAGTACATGCTTAAATGTCTGTTAATATACTTCTTTGTAATATCTCTAGTTCTCGTGGATCCTTAATTAATTATACTAGCACCTATCTCAAAATACTCACATCATTGTAAATGTATTTTATCATGTCATGTTTGTTCAAATTCAAATTCCTTTATTGGTTTAAACAAATCCAGTTATAGGATTGTCACCAAGAACATACAAACAATAAACATACAAGACAGAACTTATCAAAATGTATATATATATATCAGATCGGTATATAATCTAAGAACCGATACAAAATATCAGCATATATATCAAGAGCTAGAATCAAATCATGATAATGTAATTCAAAATCATTGCAACCAGAGCTTGAAGAAAGCAATTATTGCTATGTTTAAGAATCACACTCATAATACTTGTTATACTCATAATGTTTGTTTGATATGCTTGGAACATTAGTGGCATATACTATTTGCATAAAGTTAAGTTTGTTTCTTCGAATCGGGATTTAGGCCGCTTTCAATAATTCTTCAATTATATCTCAGAGGCCGAGGCACCTAACAATGGATACCTAGTATTACTCAAACTAGAACTACAAATGATCGTGGCCCCCAGATGCTTCTACACATAGGTCTGTGATTATAAACTAGGGATTGGAACGAATAGCAAAATTCATATTCGAATATTCGTTCCCATCCCTTTTATAAAACCATTGGTGGAAGACAAATTGTCGAAAAGGATGAGTGCCGCAGTCGGGAGTGGAACTAGGAACCTTTTAAGGACGATTTCGGGAGTTCGTTCTTGCGCAACGTCTTTGCGCATCGAACTCTTTAAAAGGAGTATGCGCTCCAAACTTGCACTTATCTCGGACGTAACAAAAAAACTACAAAACCCCTCTTAATTTCTATATTTCGCGGAAAATGCTTTCCTGAAGACGATTAATCATTCCTATCACTAAAACATAATTATATAAATTATCACAGCCATTTTATTTCATAGAAATAAAGGATATGACGTCAGCGTCGTTTTTGTAGGTATTTGTGACGTTAACGTTCCCGCGCATAATCAGACACCAAACAACGTTATCAGTCGTATATCCGATAGCTTCATGGGACCGTCACATTTCATTTTGACGGGGTTAATTTTTGAAAGGTTGACCATGATAAACGATCCTGTCGTTGTCAAATAATCTTGTCAGATTTTTAATTTTTAATGTTTGGGTGTTTTTTTTAACAGACCTGGGTGTATTTGAAATTTTATTGGGGGATGGGTGTGTGAGCGAGATAGATGACCTTGATCTCATCATATGACTTCGATCAGGGAATTTGATGATGCTTATTGAAAAGATCTATTATTATACCATATTTGAGTATTCTATTTCAAATTTTTGTAAACACTAGATTTTTGCGTGATTTATGTAACTTTGGCCTTGACATATGACCTTGACCTTTTCATATGGTTTGACCTTGGGATTCGTTGACGCGTAACAAAATGATACCCTAATTGATGAGGAATTCAACTCGATAATCGATTAATTTAAGAAGGACTGAATATCATTGATATTGTACATAAAATTGGACCGAGAAAAAGAAGCAGGAATGATTTTTTTCCTTAGCGTCAAAACTGGGTGACCTCGTATTTTGCATTTTTCCTCAAAATTTAGCACGGTGACCATACCTTTTTTATATCAATATCAAACGAACACATAATAATCTACAAAATATAGAAAAAATAAAATTTTCTATCTCAGAGTTTTTGAGAAATTTGATCAAAAGTTATAAATTTTGAAAATTTTCTCGTTCATTTTCGATATACCAGTTTTTACGCCATTGGGAAAAAATAAGTAAAAAATCATTATTTTTGCTTTCAATCGATAATTGTGTATTAAATTCAGTAAAAATAAGTTCTTATCTATGAAATTAAAATAAAATTGATATTAGTTGTTTGATAAGATTTGATCGTGTTACGGTTTTATGTAATTACCAAAAAATGAAAATCTGCGAAAAATCGGACGAAAATTTACTCGATACCTATGACATTCTATGACGTTTTACGAAAATTCTGATTCGGTGACCCCCTTTTTTCTTTCCATTTTTGCAATCGGCATACTTTAATCTACAAAATATGAAAAAAATAAAAAAATTCTATCTCAGAAAATTAATTCTAGCAATCGTCCCTAAATGGTTGTCCGACGCGCTACCACTGCTCTATGACGGCGGCTGGTGTTTCCTTCAGCTAAGAACATTGTTTTTAGAATTACCGATGGAAAATTTGGAGCCACGAAAAATGAAACCAACTTAGATTGCATTATTTTAAGACCAGGGGCCTGTTTTACTAAACATCTTTCGATCTTTTTGCGTAAGTCAAAAATTAAAGTTGCCGCTACAGCGATAGCTATATTTGGAAATCTGCATTGCAATATCTCATTGGAATCGTCTTAAGAAAACGATTGAAATGGGATATTGCAAGGCAGAATCTAACATCGAATGAAAACACCAGGTATGATTTGTCAGTTCGACTTACGAATATTTTTTTTTCACATCTTTTCATAGCCTGCTATCCCACATAGGTCTACGATTTATCGACCCATTGGTGAGAGGCAAATAGTCGGAAAGAATGAGTACCGCAGTCGGGGATCGAACCCAAAACATTTACACAATCCCGATGTTATGGGTACTCATTCAAATCGTCTCAACGAAAAAAATTCAAATGAGTACCGACAATATAGGGGTTTAATTGAGAAATAACATTTTTAGAATAGCTTTATCCCCTCTTTTCTGTACCGCTGGTTAAGGTACAACAATTAGTTTATGTCCGGATGAGTCCCCTTCATTAAACAAGAGATGTTTGTAAAACATACCCCCCCTCCCCCCCATAAAAGCAGGTCAATAGCCTATTCTTTGTCAATCAACAAAGGGCAATTACTCATAATATATGATGAGTAGAGTTATGGTTCTTGTGCACTGCACTTCTCCTCAATGAGATCTATCTACATTTGAAGTTTCATGATTCTAGCTTTTATACTTTTTGAATTATGCTCCGGACAAAAAACCGGTCTACGGCCGGACCGACCGACCGAGGGATCGACCGACCGCCAAGTGCAAAACAATATACGCCCATTTCTTCTTATGCTATTTCTCATCTATGGACTATGTTGTGGGTACTCATTGGAATCGTCTTCACGAGACGGTTCCAGTGAGAACCAACAAAATAGGGCTTGGTGTACCGAGAAGGAACGTTTCTCTCTTCAGTAAATTCAGATTTTTTCATGAACATTGACTTCGTCATAATGAAAATGAGCTTGCGTGTAGAACAGGGAAACAGTTAAATGCCGTTTGCGAACGTTCTATTATCCTTTATACAAGACAGATTCATAGACGAACAGCCTGAAAGATACGATTGTACAATTGGTTTTAGTAAAATGACTACACACACCGTTTTGGTTAATCAGTTTTATTATAATCGTAACAAAGTTAAGCACAATTCATATAAATGATAAGTATATGATCATATGTTAAGCACAAATCATACATTGCTGTGTAGTTTATGTTGAGCAAGACACGAAACAAGCATTTCAGCAACCGCAAACGCGCAAAGGGATATAATTGTATTCTGACATTGCCATTTCAAAATGATTGTTACATTATAGAATCGCTATTTCTAAATGAACCCATAACCCTTTGCTGTTTAATCCCTGCTTTTTACGTGCCTGTGATTTTATAATTGAGAAAACATTGTGAAAAAAGAAGAAATTGCTTCTGACAAGCAATTTCTTCTTTTTCCACAGTATTTTCTACCCTACAGAATGGTTATTTTTCAAATTAAATCCACTTTAAATTTTCGTCTGCAAAACCTTTGAATTTGGACAGGTCCAAAATTTTGTTAAACAGGAAAGGGTTAAGTTGTGCGAACGAGACGATTCCAATTCGTATCACCTAGATAGCCTTTGATGAACAGACAATAGATATTTTATTCAGTTTTGTCATTTTGAATACTACCTCCAACCTACGAAATGCATCAAATCGTTTCGAAACTTTCCCAACTTTTTCACATATCTAGATGAGAAATTTATAATTTGTCATTTTTGCAACCCTGTTAGTATTGAAATTTCAGTGGGGAACATACATAACAGGAAAATCAAAGAAAAAAGAAGAAAAAAACTTGTAAACAAAGCATTTTTCCTTTTTCCACAATGTTTTCTATCAATTGAAAATGTTGATTTACAAACTATTATCATTTTCAGAATGTCGTCTGCAATTTCTTTCAATTCAACATTTGAACAATTTTTGAAAATGTCTAAGGATCATACTGTAATGCCGAATTTTCTTTAACTATTTGCTCGAATCATTATAATTATTTGAGCCTACGCGTGACATTTCCGACAATTTCAAACATGCGTGAGGTGCACACATTGGCAGCCACATACTGTAAATGTAAAGCTACCTGACTGTCTATAGATTCTTTGAGGCCTTTTCTATCTACAAAACGCTTGAAAAAGACTATGGTCAGACTGTGCGGATGCACAGGCTGGCCAGAGTATTTACTTCGCCGTTATTGAAATTGTTGGAAATGTCACGCACAGGCTCATTTAATAAGTAATCTAGACAAGCTCCTCTTTCCTCGCTGCTCTACAGATACAACATGCAAACAGGATTAACATCACCTGAAAGGAAAAAAAATAACGTCAGTGTTCTGCTCAATCCTCGTAACTACAGCTTGTCTAAAGCTGAAGTTACGAGTTTTTAGTTGAAAGTCGTTTGATTTGTTGTTTTTTTTTGTCTACCTGCACAAAGAGTGTTTGATTAGCCGAGAGAAATAATCAAACCTACACGATGAAAATATTAAATTATATTTATAGAATAAAAATAATATAAATGAATTTATTTTTCATTTTTACGATAAATTCAAATTTAAAGTACACTTATCAAATGTAAATGTAATCACCAACACTTGTAAATATTATTCACCAAATTTTTGTCACCCACCATTGGTCGGATCATCATCAACCTACAGTTAGCTACATCATGAAATTGACATTCACCTCAACCAAAAACATTCTAAATCGCTTACTCAGCGCTCCATTCATTCATTCAAAATACTCACTCAAACCACTCAAAAACGCTCAAACCGATTGAAAAACATAGAATCAAAAACGTTATTCAAAATAAATTTTGATAGAGAAAAAATCGCGATTTCACTGATATAATTCAAATTGTAAGCGTCTTTTAAGTTCTTGAAGAAGTATCGAGCTATCTAAAGAACGTGTATGCGTATTTTATTAAAGGGAGGTAATCAATATCGCTTATTTTGTTCATTCTGAACAAAATTTGCGACATTGGATTATCCCCCATTAAATTCACTCTAAACTCGCTCCACACACCCATTCAATTTCATTCCTAGATCATTCCAAAATCATTCACCTTATCAATTTCATAATGTTGTTAACTGTATGTGGGATGAGAAGGTTGAGACTAGAAAGGGGGGTAATGATAGGAATACCCTGCGTTCAGGCTAAAAATGGAGCAAAAGCTAACGCCTATAAATATGTTTGTTTGAATGGGGTTTTACGCCGCTTTAAACATTATTTCAGCTATACCGCGATGGCTGGAGCACCTAAAAATGGATTCCTGGCATTTCTTTCACCAGTACTACCATTACACCCTTTCCTAGCCTCCAGCTGCTATCCCACATAGGTCTACGATCATTAAAACATTGGTGAGAGACAAATATTCGTAAAGGATTAGTGCCGCAGTCGGGGATCGAAGCCGCGATATAGATTGACAGTCCGACGCACTATCAACTGCGCTATGACGGTGGATCTACCGCCTATGATATTACATTCTGCATTACTAATTGAAGTGCAATGGGTGTTTCAACTGAAACGCTCGCTCGTACTTCGTTGTCCTAAAAACAGTAGCGATGTGAGAAATACAAGGATTCTATGGATAGACGATGCAACTCCCGCAATATCATGCATCATACACATTGTAAGTATCATCATTGATTAAACATTAATTTGAAATTTTCCGAGTCTTTTTTTTTATATATATATATATTTTTTTAGACGTTTCAGCTTGAATAAGAAATTATGTGCCAATTTTTCCAGAAGTTATCAACAACCAATTAGATTTGTTGTTTCAATTGACATAATATCAATGAACACAACAAACCTGGCTGGCTGAAAAGCTATCTGAAGTTATTTTCAACCAATTATAATTGCTGTTTCATTTGGTGCAATTGAAACAACAAACGAGATTGGCTGAAAAAAAATCGATTTTAATACAAACCAATGGCGACGGTTTTTACAACCACTATGAAAGTTTTCGCTTACCTCTACTACCATGACACAGATACCAATTACAATGAGGGGAATTTGGTACGTCTCAACCCACTCCTTTAAAGCTTGGTAGCAATCCTGAAAAAAGAAAAGAGGATTATTAACGGATCGCCGGTATTACTCCCTGACTTTTGACATGGGCAACCGTCCAAAATATCAAAGGTAATTTGTCTGAAAAATATATTACCCTTGACTTGGTAGACCGTTCAATATATCATAAGGTAATTTGTCTGCAAAATATATGTTTTTTTGTTTGGGGTCTAACACCGCTTTTAACAATCTTTCAATTATATTGTGACGACTGGAGTACTTAATGAATTCTTTTTATTTTCACACCGGTACTACTATCATCACATCCTTTCCTAGCCTCCAGATGCTATCCCACATAGGTCTTCTATTATAAACCAATTAGTGGGAGACAAAAAGTCGGAAAGGATCAGTGCCGCTGTCGGGAATCGAACCCGGGACCTTTTTGAATGTTAGTCCGGTGCACCACTAATTGCACTATAACGGTTAGTGCAAAATATACGACTTTTGTCATGACAAACCGTCCTCGATAGCAAAGGTTAAATTGTCTGAAAATATATGACTGTTGGTGTGGCAAATTGTCCCAAGATATTAAAAAGTTATTTGCGTGCAAAATAACGACAAAGGACAGTATTGCAGTATTGGGGACCGTTATACCACGGACCCTTCGATACTATTACTAAATAACTATATGATTTACCTCCGAATAAGCATCAGCATCGAACGCGCCACAGCTCGTGTCACCTGTAAGATTTTGGTTGAGTCTCACATTTTGTACATGACAACATTCAAACTGAAAATAGAAGGAAATTACATGAGTCAGAGATTCGAAAGGGCCTTATTGCACCTCAAGCGATTCGATTGAAGATTACGTTCAGTATGACAAAACGGCGCGAATTGTTTGCATTTGCACATGCAAAGCGGGATATAATTTGTAGACAGTTTTCACTGTTGTGTCATCCTGAACGCAGGGCTATTAAAGACAGTTAAACTAAGATTGTATTTGGAGGTATAAATCTTAGGTACTTTAAAGCTTATAAAATTTGAGGCTTTTTAGGATGGAATGGAGTTTTATACCGCTTTCAACAACTTTTCAATTATATTGCGGCGACTGGAACACTTCACAATGCCTTCCTGGTATTTCTCTCACCAGTACTACCATCACAACCTTTCCTAGCCTCCAGCTGCTATCTCACATAGGTCTACGATTATCAGCCCATTGGTGAGAGACAAATAGCCGGAAAGAATGAGTGTCGCCGTCAGGGATCGAACGCAGGACTTCTAATTTGACAGTCCGACGCGTTACCAACTGCGCTATGACGGCGGCTTGCGCTTGACAGCCTAATTTGATACGCGGCCGTGATTTCCGACGATGGAATATTCTTGTAAACAATAGAAACAACTCGCATGCAAGAACTTTTCAACCTTATTTGAAATCCATCCTCCGAACATTCATGTATAAAATTTAAACCTCTTTATGATTTTCAAAGTTTTCATTATAGTTACCATATCGATTTTTTATTCATTTTTTTTTATATTTCAGAAACAGTTTTAAAGAAAAGCCAATTGAAAGTGTTTTCTTATATATTATTTACTCTCTTGGCAAATTCTAGAAAATTAGTCTGAAAATATCTATAAATGAATATCATGTGAAATCAGATTTTATTTACTATTATAACGCATAAAACGCATATATGAATTAAGGAGAAATTACATAGAACTTTATTCGCTATAAAATTCATATGTCACGAGTTTTAACTGTGTACAAAGATCGCTCCGCCCATTTTTTACTCAACGTCATCTGCGCGAACGTTAATTCTTTGACGTCATATAACCCACGTGCTAAATGACGCGCTTTCTGTGAAATTCCCCTAACGTCAAATTCATTACTTTTTCATTTGTTTTACACCCAGAAAAATGATAAAGTACAATTTTACACCTCGAAAAGGGTATTTAAAAAACCCTTATTTCAGAACTGTGATCGTGTTATAATGGACATAATTTAACTTTAGCTATGATATGTCGATGAATTAAGTCTAATGAGGGAGGAATTGTATATGCAATGCAAAATCCTCGGGCTCCGACCTCGGATTATTCCTTTTGTATATAACTCTTCTCCATCAGACTTGACTCATGACAGCGAAATGAAATCACATGTATTTCATAAACAGAATATTTTACAGTTTACACTGTGTTTAACATAGAGATAATGAGCCCTCATCCATAGAAAATATGTCAAAAACCTGGTCATATCCAAAAGTAGATATTCATTTTTTCACGTAAATATTTAGAAGTTTATTGTTTGTTTCAGCGCAAGATCGATATATCTTTCATTTCGTGAACAACAAAAGCTATTTGTTCACGAGTGGCGGAGCCACTCGTGAACATATCGCATAGTTTTTTTTTTTCTTCACAAAAGAAAGGATTTTTCGATATGATACGACAAAAACAAAAACAAAAAAAACAAAACGATTATTTTATCTATCTAATGAAATGTGAATATTTTGGGACTTATTTTTTTAAATCGGGTCTTTTTGATGTAATTGCTAGGCAACGTCATGGTGAGATTTGTTTATCTGGCACCGCTTGGATGACGTCAAATAGAGGAAATTGAACAAAAGGATTTTCTTATTTTTTTTACCCTGGTAATTTCAAAGGTTTGGCGGTGAGATTATCATGTGAAAATCTTTCGCCATTTCTTGATAATCTACTGAAAAGCATTGAAAACAAAGTTGAATAGTTAAAGCTGCTCTTTCACAGGTTGGTAAATGTGATTTTAGATTTTTTTGTAAAATCGATTAGTAATTATGACTTCAAATGACATGAAAACTCTACAATGATAAAATTCGATCTGGTAAGTCAATGGAAAAAAAGACAGATATTCCTAAATTTAGCGGAATTCCATACTTAAAAAATAAAGCAACTACTAACGCCTAAAAGATCATTCTTAACTTTTAAGCCAACTATTTACGCATGCAATTCCGCCAATTTGCCCCATATCATTACAGACGAAAAATGAAATATTTTACATGAAAAACCACAATTTTGTAATTTAAAGACTGGATTTAAATAGACTGTTTCCATCATTGACCTTACCGCTTCGAACATTCAAGATACATTTTTTTTTAAATTAGTTGATTTTAGTGCCATACCCATGTGGGATTCTTAAACATCCGAAAATGCACAAATTTTCGAATCTAAGAACCAGTTTTGTATTTTTTCTATGAAGAACTGTCAAAGAGCAGCTTTAATATACTTTGCATCCTTGTCTTTGTGTAAATCGTTTTACTTACTGTATCGAACATATATTTGGTTGCCTTCTGTAAGTCAGCACTGCCCGCATTGGCTTCTTCGATAGATTTCTTGAGGCCTGATATAGCGGCATCCTCCAGCTACAATAGATTAAGGTAGTGAACCCGTAATAGTCCCGCAACATTTCGGAACTCATGATCTTTCACAATGTTAACAGAGGTTTCCTAATGAAATCATTAGGAAACCTCGGTTAACACTGTCAAAGTTTATGACTCCCGAAACGTTACGAAACTATTATGGTCCCACTACCTTTATTTGAATACATGAAATTTTTTGTTGTTAAAACATATCTTTTTTCATCGATTGGGACACAACTTCTTACAACTCAGATAAATCCCTTCTGATTCTGCTTTCTGAATCAGTAGTCGCTCTGAATATGTGTGCAAAAGAAAGAACCAAGATCGATAGCCGCTCCCGGGATACTTTATCAGGACCTCTTGATCAAGAAGCCGACACTCTACCTGTCAGCCACGGACACCACACACAAAATATTTCTTCTAGTAGCTGATTGATCTATCTTTTATTGGGTTATCAAATATATTTTGACGAGTGTTGGCACCGTTGATATCACTTTTGTTGCTCACGACTTTTAAAGAACGATCTTTCACGGAATCAAAATTGGCGATATCGGTTTTCCTCCCTTTAATTTCACTCAAAACTCACTCATCGCACTCATTCCTTTTCATTCAAATATCATTCCAAAATCCTTCCCTTTGTCAATTTCATGATGTTGTTAACTGTAGGCTATATTCATTATACGGAGTTCGCAGATGGTCCCTTGTCGCGTGACGGATGTCAATATGTAACCATGACCGATGTAAGGTGTGCCATTACAGTAAGTAATATGTAAAATGACATTAACCTCTATTAATACTATTCTTCATAGGTCGCTCAGCGCACCCTTCATCCTTTCAATACACTCACTCAAACCAATCAAAAACGCCCTGAAATCGTTCAAAATCACATTTGAAACGTTCAGAGCGATCTCATTTTCTTTCATATCGATAAAATCATAGCATGATTGTTATGTCTGGTGTGGATTATGATGCATCTCATTAGAATGTGAGGACAAAAAAAGAAAAATAGACACACCCTATGTAAGGCAGGTAAAAAAACCAAGATACTTTCGTCCTGTTTGACAAATTTATCGATTTTAAATTACCTCCCTTGAATTTCACCCTAAACTTGCTCACAGAACACATTGAATGTATAATGGGAGGTAGAAATAGCAATAGTTTCGTCTAATTTGGATGAACTTAGCGATATTGTATAACATCCCTTGAAATTCACCAAAAACTCGCTCACCGGACTCATTCAATATCATACAAAATATGATTATGATTTTGAAATAATTCACCTTGCCAAGTTCACGTTGTTATTTCTCATAATAATCATTAAAGCCTCTGATTGGTCCGCGAAGACACACAAAAAAAACCAGAATTTTATTAATAGGGGTAAAAAATATCGCTTATTTCGTCTAATTTGGACGAAATTAGCGATATTTTATTACATCCCTTGAATTTCACCAAAATAATTCGCCTTGACAAGTTCACAATGTTATAAACTGTAAAAACTTACGTCATTTCTCATTATAAAGAATAAGATTACTCCAGCAAGCTCCAATATCAAGCATAGTGTCAACAATATGGCGTACTGAAAAAAAGGGGAAAACAATATAAACAATATGAAAACTCCGACAAACACAAGAGTCAATCGTAGTGTCAGCAAAATGAAACATTTCTGTGAAATAACATTCTATCCAGTGGTTTTCGTCCAGTTTTTTTATGAGCTTGTGCGTGACATTTAAAACAATTTAAAATGTGTATGAGGGGCAAACATTGAGCAGCGCAGACAGCCACAAACTGTCAATATAAATTTATCTAATGTTCTACAGATACTTTGAGAGCTGAACTATCTTCAAAACCAATAGTGAAGATTTTGGTAAGACTGTGTGGATGCACAGGCTGGTCAGAGTATTTGCTTTGCAGTTATTTGAAATTGTTGGAAATCTAACGCACAGGCTCACATTCACTATATTGGGAGCGTATGGACAGTCAACGAACATGATGAAATTTGTAGCCACGTTATTTGAAATACCCTGATAGTTGACTTTTTGTTGAAAAAGGGAAAATTCAGTTTTTACAAAATTTGGGATAAAACAAGAGCACAGACATAGAATGCCTTCGCTCGGCTTTGGTCATTATGGACAATGCATAAAAAATATGTCGAAAATGTGTTATAAATCGCACAAAAAGGCATAAAGAGTTATCTTCCTTGATAGGACAGGTTGCTCTTTTGGTAGAGAACAAATTTAAAATGTGCCAAATTACAAATGAATGCCTTCAGTAGTACCACAGATATCACAAAATGTAAAAAGATTTTACACGACGACACCATGGCTATATAAAATTACCAATCGGGAACCTTCGGCGAATCTACGGAATACACTTTCCAGGTTACGGAAAAGTCCGAGCGATGCTTCAGGCCTTCTAAATTTCTCCGAAAATAGCCGAGGTAAAACCGGTGAAATACTTACAAAGACAAGACACCAGCTGATATACCAAACCGCTCCCACGAATCCAAATAGGCAGAACAAAATGACGATCACACCGATGACGATGAATATGATACCCAGACTGTTGAGGAGAGTGTACGCGTCGTAATCGTTAAACTCGATCTTCTCGAAGGTGGGCTTGATTTCCTCCTTTAGTTCGTCTCCTCCGAACCGGAATATACAGCCGAGGATCAGGAAGGCGATTCCACATAACTGAAGCGGAAAAATAAGGTGGAAGTTTACTTTAAGGTAGTGTAAATCGTAATAGATGTCTAGTTCTGGAACATTTCAGAAGTAATGCTATTTAACAGTGTTAACCGAGGTTTCCTAATGATTTCATTAGGAAACCTCGGTTAACATTGCGAGAGATAATGAGTTCCGGAATGTTGCGGAACTATTATTGTTCATCTACCATACTTCACTCATACTGAAAGAGGAATTATCCTACTTTGGTAATAGATGTAGAAAAAGACCAGCCTTCACGTATATACAGTCTGAGCTTAGTCTACACCGCATAATTCCCATATTTAAACCAGAAAATATTAATAAATGACTCACAATCAGCGCACTTCGTTCTTTCATCACTTTGATTTCATTGCAATTTTTCTAAGTTTTTCCACATGATACTTTTTTTTAAATGAGCATGTAGTCTTTATTTTTCTTTATTTGTTGCTGTTGTTGTTGTTTTAAAGTAGAATTGTCGAACACAATGAAGTTTTCCTCGAATTTCGGTAATTACTTGTGGGACAAAAATATCGGTCGTGTACGCGCCGCGGTCGTGTACGCGCGGCCATTATAAATAAGATTACATAAAGTGAATCTATTTAATTCTCCTTTATGTATGGGTCTCAACTTGTGACAAGGTTGGTGCTCCACTCCTGTGACCATTTATCGTGAACATTTTGGATAAACGCGAATAGTTTTTTTTTCTTTTTCGCCCGGTAGGTCACAGGTCAAATAACCATACTTTTTTACCATTTGCTAAAATTAAAATATTTTGCGGCTGAGGAAATACGAGTATCGGATACTACAACAGATTCATTCATTCGAACAATTGCTAGGTCAAATATGGGGGGTCATTATTGTAATTCAGACAAAAATACACAAAATATAGATGAAATTCTATAGTAAAAAGGTCATTATCCTATGAAAGACGGGAATACCCACCACGTATAAGATCTATATAATTATAACGCTTGTAAACCATGCGTAACATCGTGAAATTGACATTTATCATAATCAAAACTATTCTAAACCGCTAAACCAGCGCTCCATTCAGCTATCTTAAATACTCACTCAAACTTAAGACCGTTCAAAATATTCCAAAATAAGATCACTATGACATATAAAATAAATAGCTGGAAAAAAACACGAGTTCGCCGACATAGTTGAAAATATAAGTGTCTGTTTAGTACTTGGAGAAATATTAAGCTTTATAGAATTTGTATATACATATTTTATGAAAGGGGGGGGGGGGTAATTATTTTGTTCATCCTGGACGAAATTAATGATACTGGTTTGTCTCCCCATAATCTCACTCAAAAATTAACTCAACGCGCTCATTGAATTCCATTTTAAAACATTCAAATATTATCCGCCTACGCAGTTTCCCAATGTTATTAACTGTAGAAAGTTGTAGTTTAATTGAAGCATTGATTCGATTAAGTAGGCCTAGTACGACATATTGATCACCCACCAACTGTGTATTGTTGACCTCTGCTTGATCAGATTTTTTTTATAGACATATCTTTACGGAATTCCTAAATAGTCGTTGTCAGCACGGCGAGCTAATATGTATATTGAAAAGCTACCGGCGAAAGCACAAACGTTATCAAAAAATCAATTTAACGGCTTAGACCCGGTGCTTTTAAAATTGATTTGGCCTAGTTTTTTCTCTCTTTCGATCGATAGTATTTCATTACCTCCAAATATGCTATATAAACATAAAAAGGTGCTTCCAAAGTCAAAACAAAATAAGGCATGTAATCTTTTTTTAATATAGAAGACGATTCCATTGAGATGATGCATGGCAGAAAAACATATTTAGTTACTACTATAGAAGTAAGATGATTTTTTGTCTAACGCAATAATTGGTCGTTAGATGTTTCGTAAAATAGGTCCCAAAACTACCGTAATATCCTTTCTTGGCCACCAGCTGCAACTCACACAGGTCTTCTAATATCAACCCATTGGTGGGAGACATCAATTCATTATGAAAAATACTTACCAAAAATATCACGTTAAGTGTAATCAGTGTAATCCTAGCACACTGTGTCCCACAGTTGAGTGGATTCTTCGATTTGGTTCCTTTTCCCATCTTATTTCGCCGAGTTACACCTTAAACAGAACAGAAAATAATAAACACTACAACAGACACGCCTTTTCGTAAGTCCTCAACGCTGTGGATTAAACACGCCGGTAAGTTATTTATAGATCCGACACAAATGAATAATTGTCAGCTATAACAATTAAGAAGGTATTTTTACCTTAAAGGTAATGTCCGAAACCACTCAAATACTTTAAATCCAAAATACCCAATCCTAAAAAATGACACGCCCTAGATTTTCGCCTGGTGTTACGCTATGCACTACACCTTATTCGGTAAAAGTTGTTCATCAGGTTGTTATATTACGGGATTCGGTTCAGTGAATATTGGTCTCTATCAAGCGTGTCTTTCCAATAAAGTGTCATACACTCAAAGAATTTTTGTCGCCTTACGGTGTTCCACTGGGGCCATTAGTTACAAGTAAACTCACGCGTAAGATTTAAAGGCATGAGGCCTTGATAGTTAATTTAAGCTAGAATCGGTATAAAATGCCATTTTTGCACGTAGATAACTTCGAAAATGTATTAACTTAAAGGACGGATTTTGATTTTTGGATTGATGCATGGTGTATTTAAATTAAAAGTAGCCACTACCTGAAATACATGTATATAGTATTTTAAACGAACGGCCTATATTATCCGTGCTCCCCCAACTGTTGTCGTTTTAAAACGTTGAAAAAGACAAAATGAATGAGGGATGATAGAAAGTTAAACCACGTGTTATTCTAGCATTTCCCAAGGTCTATTCCGTAGAATAGAGGATAGTTCCCGATAGCCTGAAAGGCTTCTGGGATGTAATTACAGCCATTTCGGGTATTTTCTTTTGGGGTAATTTGGCTTCTGCAGTACTTCGGTCAATACGCTCGAAGAAAAGAAAATTCCTTCCGTGCTTTCCGAACGCCTGTTGATCTTTTGGGCATAAAATGATTTGATTACAAGATGAAATAAAACACTGCGTTTTGTTAACATATTAGATTGTGCCCAATTTTAATCTTTTTTTTTTTATTTATTTATTACGTTTTGTGTCTTTTTTAATGTATCTTGATGCTTGTGACATCAAATAAACCCCCGCGAGAAATGACGCTTCCGTGGCTGCACACTTGTTAGTCCCGAGGTCTGTTCCGTAGAATTGTCGAATGTACCCGATTGGAGTGATGCGAACATTTGCGAGGGACGATCATAGAACGGCCTCTCTTTTTAGATGTTTTTCTGTGCCTGATTATTTGAAATGTGCCTATGTAGCATTATTTCAGAAATTCGTGGTCCGCTATACGCCGTTTAACGCCCAACGTCAAAACTACGAGTCTATCGCTACCTACAGTTACAAAGAAACGATTCTGATTGGCATGAAAGGGGACCAATTATCCGAGGTGACATTTGCTTGGATCTCTGTCATCCCAGACTGCACGATATCGAATATTGATTACACATGTAGATGTTTACACTAAAAGTAGTACCTCTTATATATTGCTGGAATTCCAGCTTTTGAATTTTCATACATAGCATTAAGCAATAATTGGGAGAGATTGGCGGCCGTGGCAATTGGGACAAACGGAATAGCATAGACATATTGACTACCGATTTTACTTAATATTTTGCTTCATTTTTGCAACCAAATTTTCATACATAGGTGACCCATCACGCGAAAGGGGACCATCTCGGAAGTGCGAAAAGTGTCGAGCCTTGTCAGGCTGCGCAATTTGCGCAGGCTGACTAGGGACGACACTTCTCGCAAATAACAAATTTTCTTTATGTAGAATGGTTATTCTACCTTTCTATGTAACTGTTTCCACAATATGCCTCGTAGTTGACCTATGCTGGATCCAATCCTTTTTCCCAATACCTATTTTACGGAGTTCCCAAATAGTCCCTATTTTTCTCGGTTACATAAATATAGTAAATAATAATTCTAGAAAAAAAGGTTTTGCTCACCTAAAGTATGGGTTTGTGCTACTCCACTAAAATACACTGTTATGATACAAATAAACCAATCGGAACACCTCTCGGCCAATCTACGATCAACCTCGGGTCTGTTTCAGGTTACGGAAATAGCCGAGTGTCGTTCCGAAAGGCAACAAAACGATTCAAAGTCAAAGTCAAAGTTCTGATACCAAGGCAGCCAAGAGTCTGTGTCACAGCTTTATGCGCATGGTAGCGCGAACGTGTTGATATTGTCTTGCAAAGAAAACAACGCTATACTTTCAAGTTAACAAAGCACTGGCGTACTTTAAGAATGCAAACTATCATCCTTTTCGTGAAAGGGCCTGCCAATATTAAGGTATTCTACATCGACGCTTGAAATGGACTTTGAATTTCTGAAAGACACATTGTCATTATTTAATATTTTTTCTCTCCAAACTTTCTTTGATACTTCCACCGGTGATTGTGTATGCTTTTCTTTTAAAATTGCCAGCGGGACAAAATGACGTATTATTTCCGTCATTGATTCTGATATTGATATGCTTATATGTCCTAAGTGCTTATAAACTGTTAATGTACTTGCAGCATTTTAGAAATACTACGAACATTTGACGTAAAAAAAATAAACAACACCGGAAATGTCTGTTTAAATCGAATTATGATGATATCTCCCGAATCTTTCCGACAACTAGCCGATTCCAAAATGTACTAAAATTTAGTCTGTTGATCCTGGATGCAGAGGTCCCATGGGGAGATACGAAGCCGAGGTTTCTAAGTCACACAATTCCTCCGCAAGAATATTGGAATGCTACAGGCGGAGGCCTGTGCTCAATCAAAACTACAGTGTCAGAGTCATAATATACGCCGCCTCAAATTGCACCAAACCTCGATCATATGCACAAGGTCGGGTAACAAGAATAATTCTGAGAAGATTTCACCCAAACCAAGCCATAATTGTATGTACCCATGCGGGGACCGTAAGATGACCCGTTAAAATCAAAACATCGTACGATGGTCGTGCGATATCCGGGGGGGGGGGGTTATCATGCGATGCCTCTTCGACGTCTACGGGCGACTGTCTCCGTGCGGTCTTGTGATTTTCAAAAATTTGTTTTCTTTATTGATATATAATCGCAAGTGTCTATGGTAACCGTAAAACCGTGCGATGATCGTAGGGACACCGTATGCCGCTGCACGGACACCGCGCGATTTTGGAATTACGGCGAGTTACGGGCGCCCTACGGACTCTGTAAGCTAAATGTAAACAAGGCTTAATGCCTAGTTGAAAAATATCACGGTCTGCGTGCGGGGATCGCACGATTATCTTGCGATCGCCGCACGGGCACCTCAATGATTCGTGACAGTTTTATCAAAAACCGTGCGGACACCGCACGATTTTGTGAACACAAACACCGTAAAAAATAAAATCGCACGATGTCAAAAATATCAAACAAGGAATCGCAGGCTGCGATATCGTACGGCGACCTTGGCAAATGATAACTAGGCTTAAGATATGGATGTAGAGACGAACGAACTGACATCACGTCGGGGAAGGTGATGCCATTGAACATCCATCTTCGGCGGCGAATAAAACCCAGAAGGGATTGAATATGAATCAGTAAAGATCTTTAAACAAGTGCTTTCTTTGTCCTGATTTCAGGACGATCTCCCGTGAAAATTATTGATTTATCATTCATAAAACCAATATCCAAACTTTTAACTTATCGATTTGTCACTTCAAAATTGTCGTCTGCTTTCACTATACCGGTAGTTACGTCCCTTGCCTAATCGTCAGTCAGACGACCTGTAATCGATATACCCTTCTAACACTTCATAACATACAAACATCCGGTAGAAATATTTAATACCAGTCTACTTAACAATACACCCTAGCAACCGATAGACGCTATCGAGTCGGTCGCACAGTCAGTGAAGGGAAATCGAAAAACTTGAAATAAATGACTTCGATACAGTTGTTTCCGAAAACGGACTATGTGGCCCCACCCCCTAAGGAATGGGGGACGGGGCGGTATAAGGAGGAGGTGGATGTATTCGTCCCCAAGGCCCCGACTTGGCAATACAGGTAACACAAATTAGATTTTTATCTCTTTAAACGCAGCTCTGGTCAGATGGGGTCATTTCGACTCCTACGGCTTGAAATATCGCGTATGTCACCAAAAATAGGATATACCCCCATGTTGTGGGTACTCATTAGAATCGTCTCAATGGGACGATTCTAATGAGTGACAACAATATAGGGGCTTGTTTAGAGATACTGAAATCAAAACATCTTCATGATCTCTTATCCCGAACCCTTGTTATCTCCTCTGTAATCTTATCTATACGTATCATATTTGTTTTTCAAATCAAGACAATTTGTTTCTGAACGTATTTATGTGTTCACGATCATAAAACCCATTGATTGTCATCAATACATGATTGTCAGATCAGATTGTGATCGCTTTGAAACCAAAACAGCCCATTAATGTAGACATTTATTGTTACATGTAGGTGGATTTGATCAAATCATAAGTAAACCGACCTTTGACAGTTATGTCTTCGCAAAATTTTTATTTGGACGAAATGGAAAAAAAGAAAAAGAATTTTGAAAACATGCTGCGAAGAAAAGATAGTAAAGAGTAAATAATTGCTTCTTTTCTCTCAATGCTCTTCGCCGTGTGGAAAATTATTTTTTAGCATGTCCATATCGGGTTAACCCATTACCAGAAGATAAAATTTTATGCTGGTCTAAATCTTAAGAAAATATGGATAATGCAGGCAGATTTGGTAGTTTTTAACAACCTTAAACCGATAAGCAGAAATTTGTCGTATTCACATGGTCAAACTTCAAAGATTATTTTCACTGTGTAAGATCACATATTTAAAGTTTTACCATAAAGGAATGGTACCTAATGACATTTCAATTCAATATACATAGCATAACTATCACCTTTTTAGTATTCGTGTTTTTAATAAAAAAAATTAATAAATATGGATTTGATAAGAACTTAATGGTATCCCTTTCACTAATGTGTTAAAAACATTAAAATAATCATATTGAATTCGAACTTTTACTTTCAATGTTTAAAACTCTATCGGCCATTGAATGTTATTTAAAAGATTTAAATGCTAATCTCTGGTTGATCTACTTATACGGTTCGTTTACGCTGTAAAGAACAATGCCATAGGTTTTCAATCTTTATGACTTATCAAACAAAGGCATTTGATTCTTTTTTTTATAGCCTATATAATCGAAGACAATTACTACAAAATTGAGATCTTTTGTTGTTTGCGAAATGAAAGAGTTTCCGTTCTTTCAATAAAAATAAAAGATCGTTTTTTTTTCTTTCAGCAAAAATGAGACGAAATGTGGAAATTTTAGAACATATTTTAGAGCTTCATTTTGCATGTGGTTACTGCGCAACTTCATTTGTTTATTGGAATCCGCCAAATAGGGTGCAATGAACGAAACAAGGGATAATATTTTTGTAATTTCACTGGTTTTTCGATGAGATGATCAAATTATTAATCTACCGTTATTTCTCAAGTATTCACCGAAAAGAATAAAAGAATGCCAGCTACTATATGGATTTTCAAAAGTTATTAATAGATACATCGTTTGTTTGTTAATTACCATATTCATAAAATCTTTTTTGAAGACAAGGGAATGTGGTGGGGATTTATGGAAATCTAAACATGAAGATAGTGGGTCCGTAATAGTTCCGCAGGATTTCGGACTACATGTTCTTTAACAATCTTTACCGAGGTTTCAATGTGAAAATCACTAGGAAACCTCGGCTAACACAGTTAAAGATCTTGACTTCCGAAACGTTGCGGAACGATTACAGGTTCGCTACCTTAATTAAATCTAATCGATTTCTATGTGCCCTCGTTGAAACAACGACTTCAATGGCTCCTCACATCATATGATTTGATAAAAGAAGAAAAATGGATAAATTGAAAACTTTTTCAGCTTTCTGAAACCAGCCTTGTGTTCAAGATCACATGGTGTTGCAAACTGTTTGCCAATTATCCCCAGCTTTGCACTTGCTCCAGCTTTGTTCTTGCTTGCAAAGCGGGGTAAAATGGCAAACGGCTTGCTCCGTTTTTTTATCCCGAACGCACGGCTTGTTTAAGAGAGACTATCAACATTCGTATTCAACTTCTTCCTACGAATTAGCTATAACAACACAGTAGCCGTCGTATTTTTATCCTGCATAATGAATTGCACCTTAACCTTTTCCTGTTTTCCAAATTTTGGACCTGCCCAAATTCAAAGGTTTTGCAGACGAAAATTTAAAGTGGATTTAATTTGAAAAATAACCATTCAGTAGGGTAGAAAAATAGTGTGGAAAAAGAAGAAATTGCTTGTCAGAAGCAATTTCTTCTTTTTTCAAAATGTTTTCTCATTCATAAAATCACAGACACGTAAAAAGCAGGGATTAAACAGCAAAGGGTTAATGCAGGCGAGACGCACATTTTTCGGCCCGTGAAATGAATATCCCAGGTAACAAATTATTAATCGATATGATTCATCAATCGTATATGGTCATAGTGCAAATTTGTTCGTTGACCCTCCTCTATTTGACGACAAAATGAAGAGTGGTTTAACGTAGGATTCAATTTTAATTGAGAACAAAAGATTTATTTTGTTTGAATGGTATTTAAGATCGCTTTCAACATTTTTTAGTCATAGCGCGGTAGCCGGAGCACCTAACAATGGATTTTTTGGTATTTTCTCAAAACAGAACTATCATTACACCCTTTCCTAGCCTTCAGCTGCTATTCAACTAAAGTTTACGATAATCCACAGTATGACAGAAATGGTTATGTGCCACCGCCGGGGCTAAAATCCACGCCATCGTATGAATCAAGATTTTGAATCAGAAGGGCTACCTACTGTCCTATGACGCCAGCCGTACGGTCACAAACATTTTTTGTTTTTATAAACATTTATGTAAAGTCTAAATAAAATAGATGTATTCAAAAGGATTTTCTACAATATCACCAAATTAATGTCAACGTTGCATGATGTTTTAGAGGTCAATATAGATGTATTTAACCAAAACTTACGTTTTAAATTTCCTATTTTGGTATTGCATTTCAAAAAACTAATAAAGTAATCTAAATGGACCACCGGAATACTTCTAAGAACTTCGCTCTATTACAGAAAAGGTTTCATAATATAAGACCGTGACAAAACAAGAATGGAAGCCCATCTTTGTATATGTCGAAAATGCCTTCAAGAGTCATTCACTTATCAATTGTAGTACCTAATAACATAGGAATAGATATGGCCAGGTCCGTGTGAGAGAAGAAGTAGGACGGAGGGCTTAGTCCACACGCAAATTATTCTACTAAGTAGGAAAATCATCTGAGTTTGTACACAAAATCTTGCAGTGCTCGTATAAGCGTCCTTACTCTTTTGTGCAATTTTTGACCAATTCTTAATCAAGCAACCCATATTTTAAAATGTTGCTCATGGGCCTGTTATCATCGATTAAATAACTCCAATGCAGGTAGACAATATCGACGATTTATTTCTCAAATCTCTTAACCACAGCTTGATTCAAGCTGTAGTTACGAGATTTTTTGAAAAAAATCGGCGATATTCCCGATAAACAAATGACACTGGTTAACAGGCTAATATCAATTATTCAAGTTTTCGCCATTACTTATGCATGGCCGTTTAAGATACGTCGAAGGTAAACAAGATAAACAAAACAGTTCAATGATATAAACATCGATTCTGTTGATACGATCTCAGCTTCCGGCGGTAAGGAATCCCTTTATTGCTTTTTTTTTAAAATTGTATTGACAATGGACATGGCTTAGATATGACGTAAATTGGATAGCTTACTTTCCATTATACACGTGTATTCGTCTCTCTCGAAAAAGCATGTCGGAAATTTTCGTTTATATGAACACACATGACTGTTTCATAAAACCGGGAAAGAAACCCAAAAGAAAAAAAAAATGACCACATTTCGTCGCCTGATAACAAACAGCATACTTTCAGCTAACATCAAGTTAGAAATACGATGTTTTAGTTACCCAAAGGACGATTGTACTTCGATTAATGGTGCGTTGAGCATCTGTACGTCTCGCACGGTGTCGTGTATCATGAAAATAACGCCAATTTAGGCCTTCTGTTTTGTCGTTGTTATTACGCTAATCAACACACAACGTGTGCTATAAAATCGCGCGATTGCTCAAAATACTAAAAGAAGACTTCATTCAAGTGATGTCCAGTTTCACATGTTGAATAATCCCATGTACAAAGGTTTTTAATATCTCTTTTGTGAAGTGAGTCTGATACAATAACACTATCTGAGATATTCAATTCGAGAATCGTTTTATTACTTGCTGAGATTTTTTTTTCAAAGTCGAATAGCAGCTTTAGTTTATACTTATCAATTTTAGTTCGATTGCGACGAAAGCTTAAGCTTATAGAATCGCTTTCGAACACACAATTCCGATGTGTTCACGTCCCTGAGAGAGAGAGAGAGGCAGGGGTTTAAACCCACTGCTACCCATTTTTACAGCTGGGTGAACTGGGACTGGCTGTAAGTGTTTTGCCCATAAATATACCCCGGCGACAGTGGGGACCACGAACCACGGACCTCCAGGTCACGGGTCGAGTGCATTTACCACTAAGCCACCGAGGCAGAAAAGCAGCTTTATTAAAAAAAACCAGCAATGTATATCCGGACATTTTAGCACTAATTCATTCTGTATTTGAAATAATAGAATAATTACATCTTAAGTTCGAGCTCAGATATCCTTATAACCTTCGACAAAGATTTTTCTAAGTCACTTAAAAGATGGCGGTTTAGGCCAATGTCTGCAGAAAGAAAATTTGCTAAGCAATCACAAATGTATAAAAATGGGCAAAAGAAAAAATGCCAATTTCTCAATGTTCTTTAATGTAAAAGAAATTGGCTAAACGATGTTGTTAATCAAAAAAAAAAAAAAAAAAAAAAATAATAATAATGATAATAATAAAAAAAACAGCAACAACAATAAAGAACAATCTAAACAATCGTTTGAAATTAGATGACTATAGGCCTCCGCCATTGTCCGCAATTTTGTGTCAAACATGTTCTTATGTGGGCGACTTAAATGGGATGACTACAGACTTAGTAAGTTTAAGACGCCCTTAACCCTTTCCCAAACAAGACCGGGTTTTGACTTCACTATTAGAGAAGGCTTAGGATAACATTGTGGCAAAAGAAGAAAATGCTGATCATCAGCATTTTCTCCTTTTGTCTCAATATTTTCTATGCTAAACAATACACATTTTCTACCTTTGATATAATTTATTTTGCCATCTGCAGCAGCTTTCAAATTGGACCACCCTGAAATTTTGTTGTTTGGTAAAGGGTTGATAGATTTATTGTTTCGTGTCCATGTGTCCATGATGTCCATGACGTCATATTTATGACACAAATGGCGTTTCAATTTATGGGACGAGAAGCAGCAACGGAGGTCAAGGTTTGGGACCAGAGATCCATCAATTCCCCTCCCCCAATAGAAATACAAATATGTAGTATAAAATGGTGACACTGTTGAGTAAATATACACGGAAGACGCTTGGCAACAATATATCATTATATCTCTCAAATTATTAATTAATATAACATTGGAAAGACAAAATTGATATTTCTTAAATGAAGTGATGTTGTCGTATTTAATTTACACATATACAAGTTTGTCTACTGAACAAATTGTATTTTCGACGAACCTTAAATGTTGTCAATGGTGATCCGATGACGTTATTCTGAATGGAGTTTGGCGCCACTTTTATCATTTACATTTATATTTGATGGTAAATTGATATGCTGTGTATGTTTGTTTACAACATTTGTATAGTTAAAACATCGTGAAATAGACAAAATGAATGATTTTGGATTGAAATTGAATGAACGTGTGGGGCGAGTTTTGAGTGAAGTTCAACGGAGGTAATTCAATATCGCTATATTTATTACACCCCTTTAATAAAACATGTAGATCTACAAAGGTTCATGAATAGCTTTTCTCTTCACGAACCCATCACACGCTTACAAAATTCAATTATGTTAGGGAAACGTGGATTTGTCTACCGAATGTACATTTGTATTTGTTAATCTCATTATTTTAAGTGATTTTGAAGCGTTTTTGAATTGTTTGAGTGAGTGTTTGGAATGAATGAAAGGATCGCCGAGTAAGCGATTACGAATTCCTTTGATCGAAATGATTCACGATGTGACTAACTGATTTTGTAGTGGCAGACCAATAGACCAGTTGTACAAACTAACACAACTAAAGCATAGCAATGTAAATGATCTTTTGACGTTTGTCTGAATGGAGTTTTGTGGCGCTTTTAAGGTTTTTCAGTCATACCTGATAAATTGATACACATGTACTGTGAATTTTTGTTTAGAATGTTATTCCTCTTGTTTTTTGTAGTGGCAGACCGATAGACCAGTTGTACAAGCTGACACAACTAAAGCTCAGCAATGTACGAAACAATGATGAGCTGTGAGTATATAGCATAGGAACCTTTATTTACTTCGATGTGGAAAGGAATTAATGAATTAATAAGTGGTAATTTAAATAAGAAAACAAAAGAGGTAAAATTGATAGAAAATTGGATTAATTTATTAAACGAATGAATGAATGAATGAGTGAATTAATGAATTAATTAATTAATGAATCTACGAATGAATGAATGAATGAATGAATGAATGAATGAATGCAGGACTGAATTAAAAAAGGAATGAAGGAAGGAAGGGAGGGAGGAAGGAATGAGGAAGGAAGGTAGGAAGGAAGGAAGGAAGGAAGGAAGAGAGGGTGGAAGTTAGGAAGGAAGGCCGGAAGGAAGGAAGGAAGGAAGGAAGGAAGGAAGGAAGGAAGGAAGGAAGGAAGGAAGGAAGGAAGGAAGGAAAGGAAAGGAAAGGAAGGAAGGAAGGAAGGAAGGAAAGATGGAAGGAAAGGAAGGAAGGGGGAAGGAAGGGGGAAGGAAGGGGGAAGGAAGGCAGGATTGATTGATTGATTGATTGATTGATTGATTGATTGATTGATTGATTGATTGATTGATTGATTGATTGATTGATTGATTGATTGATTGATTGATTGATTGATTGATTGATTGATTGATTGATAGATTGATAGATAGATTGATAGATAGATTGATTGATTGATTGATTGATTGATTGATTGATTGATTGATTGATTGATTGATTGATTGATTGATTGATTGATTGATTGATTGATTGATTGATTGATTGATTGATTGATTGATTGATTGATTGATTGATTGATTGATTGATTGATTGATTGATTGATTGATTGATTGATTGATTGATTGATTGATTGATTGATTGATTGATTGATTGATTGATTGATTGATTGATTGATTGATTGATTGATTGATTGATTGATTGATTGATTGATTGATTGAGAGGAACGAAGGAACAAAGGCATTATGAATGAATAAACGAATTGATTAGAGTTTTTATTAATGAATTAATGAATGAATTAATTATTGAATTTATGACTGATTAAATGAAATGAAAATTATTAACAATCAAAAGATAAGATTGTGAAAGAAGAACATTGGACTTTTATTCTCGTATATTTCTGTACTTACAGGGTTCCTGAGCCACACGAAACCACCATAGGGTAAGCATGCATTTAATTATTACATATATGTGACCAGTCGAGTGAAAAGAGATCATTTGGGAAGTGCGTAAAGTGTCGATCCTTGTCAGACTGCGCGGATTGCGCAGACTGACTAGGGTCGAAACTTTTCGGTCTTTAGTAATTTTCTGAATCTAGAATAACCAATCTACCTTCCTTTGAAAGAATTTTTGAAATGCGACCTTTGGTTATCCTGTTTTAGATCCGATCTCTTTTCAAATATTTATTTTACGAAATTCCCAGGTGGTCCCTTTTGGCGTGACGGGTCACATATATTAGTTTGTTAAAAGTATTTTTCTTTGCACCACAAATCATAGGGTTTAAATCCCACCGACTAATAAATGACGTCTCCCAACTTTTTGAAAACAGATGGTGATTGGCTAAAATAGTCAGAAATATAATGAAATAGAATCAAGTTTTTTTTTTTTTTCGAGAAATGCGTTTGTTCATTTGAAACACTACGGCTCCGTCGAAAGAGTCTATTATCAACTCTTATGGGGCCCTATAAAAAAGGAAGTGACTTAGTAAATCTGTTAATTCTCATTTAAAATATGCGTTGTGGGAACTCATTGGATTCTTCTTTGTGAGACATTTCCAACGTGGACTCACTACATAGATTTTGAGTTAACAAAAACGATATATTTCATTTTGAAATATTTAATCTTAGTTGTTTTCATCACGATTTGTGCATTCTAATAGGCCGAAAAAAATGTTTTCATTCCCAAATGAAAACAGTTATTAGTACGCAGCAAAGAAGTCACAAAATCTGTATGTTCTTTTATTCTTTATTAACATTTTTGTTCAATTAAGTTATATTATTAAATATGACAAAAGTATAAGTTGATTACATGGAGATATGAATTTTAAAACCTATTTACACTCATGAATGAACCAATTCGGGTATTCATAAAGCATGGCTAGGTTTTAAGTTTCATACCTAAATGCAATCAACAAATATTTTTTTTCATCTATTAAATCAAATTCGCAAAAGTTGTTAATCTTGAAAATGCTCTCAATCCAGCCCAATCATGATCAACAAGACCTTCCCAGGAGAACACCCGTATACGTCACATATTCCCAGAACAGCCTTATTCCCTACATTTGACAGCGACATGGACCCAAAAAGGGGCGTGGCTGCACGGTCAGAACAACCAATCAGCAACGAAATGCCAGCCAACTCCTTCGAGACAGAAATCATTCATAAAACGAAAGGTGATATTTCAATAGAGCCAGTGCGTGACATTTCCAACTATTTGAAATGTTTGTGAGGAGCGAGCATTGTGTAGCGTTGACAACCACATACTGTAGATATAAAGTTACCTGATGGTCTACAGATACTTAGAGACTTTTCTGTCTACTAAACGCATAGTTAAGACCCTAGTCAGACTGCCCGGATGCACAGGCTGATCAGATTCTTTGCTTTGCGCATTTTTGATTTTTTTTTTTGAAATTTCACACACAGGCTCTATTCTTGTTTAGCGTCATAATGGTTGCTTATTTAACCTTCCACTCCAATATACCAATATTTTGATAATGGGCTCTGGGGTGGTAGGTTGGTATATTACGGACCCATGTTTTAAGCCTTATAAGTAAAGTAGATTTAATTTAATAATTATCGTGATTTAGCTGACTCAACTGAAACATTTAATGTCACTCAAAGGCAGATGCAGTTAGAAGGTTCATTCTGGTTCTTTGTCATATCTTTGCCATCTCTTCCGTAACTACCGATACTGTAAATTGAACAAAAGGTAAGCGTGCGTACTTTGCCTTTCACCTCGATTCATATAACGTAGATTTATCTCCGAAAACTAAAGGACGTACAATTCCATTTGTGTCCGATTTTAGGGACAAAAAGTTGACTATTTTTGAAAATGATTAATGTTGTTCGAATTTTTCGGGTGTCCGAATACTTCGGGTTAATACGGTAATACGACGTCGCTCATATGAGCCTATACTGTAATATGAATAATGCGAAAATTATATAAAACTTTCTAGACTAATAAATGAAAAAAATATACAGCGAAAGCACATGTAATTATATTAAAAAGATAATAATCAACAATTGCAAGGAACCTTTTTGAAAGGTTCAAATGTATATAGATTTTGCAAGGCGTATGTGTAAAAAAGTACTTTTTGGTTCATTAAATAGATACACAACACATGAACTTTAATTTCATTTTGTGAAGGAAGAAGCCTTAAAAAGTTATACAGGAATATGCCTGCTATTTTTCTTCAATAATCACCTGTATATGGAAGTTTGAAGGAACGAGAAATATAAATGATTTAACCTGTCTGAAAAAGAAATATAACAATCATTTCATGATTAAAATGATATCAAGAAAAAAGAGCATTTATTTAACAAGCAACCCTTCCATTGATCATATGTGACCCGTCACGCGAAAAGCGACCATCTGGGAACTCTGTAAAATGAATATTTGAAAATGAGATTGGGTCTAGCATAGGTCAACCAGAGGTCGCATTTCGGAAATTCTTTCACTGGAAGGTAAATTGAACATTCTAGATTCAGAAAATAAGCATATTTCGAAAGGTTTCGACCCAAGTCAGTCTACGCAATCCGCGCAGTCTGACTAGGGTTGACACCTTACGCACTACCTAGATGGTCCCGTGATGGGTCAAATATACTAAAATCATTATAACAATATACTTATTCAGGGTTTGGAGATCGACGAGAGGTTATTACCATACCTCGAGCGTCCGAGAAAAAAGCGTTACAGTGGGCTGGGGAACAAGGATTTAACCAGGTAAAATTTAACATTCAAACAATTTGACAATTTTATAAAAACACGAAAAACAAGTAGAAACTACATGATTAAACAAACTTTGTTTATGGTTTACTTTCTTGTTTTATTAATTTAACCTTATCATAAATGTCTTTGATTCCTTGAATCTTACAGTGAAGGAGTCGAACTAATGACTTCGCCATTTGAATAGCTACTGCAAAATCCTACTTGTCGTAATATCTCTGTATCGTTTTATTTAGAAACTTAATCTTGATAGAACTGCGTTATATGTATAACTTTTATTTTTTATTTGTGACAAAATATTATTGTAAACATGTGTAAACTTATCCATGACAAATTTGTTCAAATTGTTTTTAATGTAAATATGGGTTCATTTATAGAGGTCCACAAGGAAGACTGGGCTTGCCCAATTGTGCAACCTCTTACAATCAAGTCTTTATTATCATAATTTATTACTATAATTATTATTATTATTATTATTATTATTATTATTATTATTATTATTATTATTATTATTATTATTATTATTATTATTATTATTCTAATTTACAGCTTGTCAAGGTTCATGATGGTCGACAACAGTTTTACCCAATACCACCTAAGGTCGTGGCCCCTAATTTACAGTCACGTGAGGGCGACATGAGGGTGTCCCTTAGAACGGCGAACGCCCTACGTAACGTTGAGAGGGATCAGTGGCAGACGACGTATGATAGACAACACACGGGGCTGGGCCCCGCAAACCCGAACAAACTGGATAACCTGCAGGATAAAACGGTGTTCTACGATACACACGGGATAACTGATGATTCTCTTGTAAGTTAAAATAAGGTAGTGTACCCGTAATGGTTCCGCAAGATTTCGGATATCATGATTTTTCACAATGTTAACCGAGAGTTCCTAATGAAAATCATTAGGAAACATTGGTTTATACTGTTAAAGTTCATTACCTACATTGTTTGTTTGAATGGGGGTTTTACGTCGCTTTAAACATATTTCATCAGGATGCATTGGGAAAAGTTGCTAAGCAACAAAAGTGCATAGCGTTCTGGATTAAAAACGATGAAAAGGGCACGTGCAAAGCGGGGTATAATTTACAAACAGTTTGCACCCCTTTGTTATCGTGAACGCCAGGCTGAAACAGATGAAAGAATATTAGATATTATACATACAAGTTCCAAAAGATAAAAATCGTTGATCGGTGAACGAAATATCGTATGTTTAGCTATATTCAAGAAGCTGTAATTATCATATTTAAGTCGCATGATTCTTAAGGTACTGAATAAATCTTATATATACATATTTGCTGTTAGGAGAAAATGAAATTTCAAAATGTTGAATATTTTGAATAATTTGGAAAAAATGGTTTGTATGGCTTAACTTCCGTTGCCATGCAACACAATGCACTCATTTTTCTGTACTTAGTATCTTTTATTTTGGATGTAACTCAGGCCGTAATATAAATACAAGTAGCTACATAAAGTGCCTTCATAAGATTGATACTCATGAGTCAACCTTCAAAATGGCTTTTCTTCAAATTATCCAGTGACAATTTTTGACCAACATCAATTAAATTTTTATTTGTCGTTTCCATGACAACCACTGTTACAAAAAGGAATATATTGTTTCTTTATTGAAGGTTTTCCATCAAGCCTTATTAAATGAAAGTAAAACCAAAGAACTCTGTGACAAGAAACTTATCACCATCTACCTGATTCTAAGGGAGAGTGCTAATTAAAAGTTTAAAAGTCTAAGAAATGTGCGACAGAATTCCGTTTCTGACGAAAAGAATGTGACCCTATTCCGCGAAAGCATAGAGCTACCATGCAGCACTCTCGAGAACATTTGTGACCCATCATGCGAAAATGTGCCACCTTGGAACTCATTGAGATATATATTTAAAAAAGAGATTGATACTAGTACAGGCAAATCAGAGGTCGCATTTCAAAAAATATTTTCCAGAAGGTAGATTGATCCTTTTAGATTCAGAAAATTAGTGAAGTGCGAAAAGTTTCGACCCCAGTCAGCCTGCGCATTTCGCGCAGTCTGACTGGGGTCGACACTTTACGCACTACCGAGATGGTCCCTTTTCGCGTGACGGGTCACATTTTAGATTTCAAAATGACATTGCACCAATAGGATTTGTATTAAATTTTTGTAAAGGAAAGTGGGCTACAAGTATTGATTTAAATGAAATAACAATGGGTTATGGCCCCTTAACGAAAGCGGTTGATAAACAGATGCGTGTTCACCTAATATTTTTACGTATTTTATCATCTCTCTTCTACACCGTTTCAGTACCCTAGATCGATAAACACGTTAGACCCGCCCCGGCCACAGGAAGGTCGTATCGCTAAAATGCTGGTACCCCGACCACCCCAGATGAAGACAGCAGCCGCGGCTAATGCTCCTGTAAACCCGGACTATGTCAGGTATGGTTAATGTAATTAGAGGGTAATGAATGTGGACATTGAATACCGAATTTATTAAACGAGTCATCTATAAACAGATAAAAACGAGGCTGCGCCGAGTTTTTATCAGTTTTAGATGACTCGGTTAATAAATTCGGTATTTCATGAGCAGTAATTGGATATTCTATTTATAATATGACATGAGTTTGTGCGATAAATCTAAGAAACTCCACGAAACGTATAACGTCGTTTGCGAATTGACGTCATCAAATGCATAAATTACGTCACCTTCACACCAAATATACAACGTTATTTTACGTTCTAAGCTCATTTGCATATTTATTCCACTTGTGGTATAACCCCCGTGTAATATCAAAAATATTCAATGGGTTTATTTCACTCCCACGACGTAGGCCATAATAATATCAGTTAATGACGGCGGGAAATTGGCACTGATCTCGATCAAAATCACTCGCTCAGGGCTCCAATCATTCATTCCAACTAGTCACTTTAATTACTAAAAAAAATCAAAAACGACACGACATTTATAACAAATCAATAAATAATGAATAAATGTTTTGACTGGTATTGATTTTGAGGCGTCTGATTTGACCTTGACGGCACAAAAGCAGCAAAATACCTTTTTATTAAAGGAGGTTAAACAATATCGCTTATTTAAATTATCGATGATAATGTACCTTCCTTGAAATTTAAATATCGCTTATTTAAATTATCGATGATAATGTACCTTCCTTGAAATTCATTCAAGACTCACTCCACACACTCATTCAATTACATTCTAAAATCATTCCAAAATCATTCAACTTGTCAATTTCATGATGTTCCTAACTGTACACTGTCACTTCGAAGTACAAAACTTTCAGAAGCCTTCTTCTTACCTTGAACAAAATCACACTACAAGAAACGAACTTCGAAGTACAAAATTTTCAGAAGCCTTCTTATTTACTTGAACAAAATGACATTACAAGAAACGAACTTCGAAGTACATGGTTTTCGTATTTCTTTTATCACACATGTTGGCTTGTTTCTTTTCAAATTCACCCATTTTAACCTGTTGATATACGACATCTTTCAGTTTTGACCAGTATAACATTTCGACATTGCAGTGTTGCCTTACTTGGCGTAGGCGTGTAATTGTTGAAAATGAAGTGCACTGGCTCATGTGCAAATTATCCAAGAAAACCTGACTAAATGACAGTAAAATTGTCAATACACCGAAACTGATATTCTACAAAAATATTAAAACTATTTATTCATAGATCAAGAAAAAATGAAATTCAAAAGAATTAGATGCTTTGTATCTGTTTATGTAATCTTTTTTCCAAAAAAAGTTGTTTACGCACGGAATGAAATAAAATTAGAAAACATTGAGTAAAAATGAAAAATTGCTTCTTTCAAGCAATTTCTCTTCTTTTCTCATTTTTTTGATGCAATATTATACAGTTTTTCATTATTTCAATAAAAATCGAATGCGTGGTTGAAATTCTATGTATTTGGATCAGTCTTAAATTGTTTGTTTTGTATTATCAGGGTAAGACAGTTGAAATTACCAATATACGTCAATAAGGCAGTTTTTTCCTGAATAATACATCAAATAATTTGTCCTTCAGAATGAAGACTCTATCAGAGCGAGAAGAAGACCGTCTGCTGAACGGTAAAGATTATGTCAATCTACCAGACGACATCGACGAAAAGACGGCCGACAGATGGCGCGAGTTGGAAACCCAGGCCCATCAGGACCCGAACTTAGAATTATTACAAGAACACATCGGTCAGCCAGACCAAGTTCCCTTTAAGCCTGCAGGTAGGATACAAAGCTTAACAAGTTGTTTAACATATCAGTCTTTTTCTGACTGCCTCGGTGGGCTAGTGGTAAATGCACTCGAGCCTCACTGTCGCCGTGGTATGTTTAAGGGCAAAACACTTTAAGCTGAAGCTTTCGTCGCAATCGAACTGAAAAAAATGAGTACCCATTTTTTCAGTTCGATTGCGACGAAAGCTGGGTATAACAAGTATTCTCAACTCCGGTAGTCCTAAAAGTAAAAAAAAAAATCAAAGTCCTATTGGCGTCCCCTTCCATAACATGATATACTCACATGATAGCTTCATATGGTCAGAGATGATATAATTGAAAGATATTTAGAGTGATTTAATATTGTGTTGAAAGATGTATTTTTTTTCTTTTTTTTCTCATGTTAAATCTTGAATTTTAGCATCCAATTATTTTACTTCGTGTTATTTTTTTCAATGACTAGGGGCCAGCGCAAAACTATTGTAATTTTTGATAAATTTATATGCACTTTTTGCAAAAGTTCTGCGCTGACCCTTCGGTGTGCTTGTTCACCGATCCTAAATATATATGTATGGTTTTTTATATACCTGTATGTTAACTAAGATTGGCTGGCTGCTGGCATGACCAATTAAGGTGACACATGTTTTTATAGCCGTTATAGGAACATTTCAATTTTTTTTGACGCGTAGCAATCTTGTGACATCATTTTCTTAATTATAATGTGCTGTGCAGGCCTAATATTTTCGGACCTACTGTCAGAAAATAGTTCCCTACACTTACTTGTAGGTATAGGCATAGAGTTATTCTATTAAACTTGTTGAATTTCGTTGTTTTACAGGACCACCTGGTGGTAAAGCAGCCATTTATTTGGATTCAACAAGGAGAGACCAAGATAAGAATTTTCAAGAAATCGAAGCCCAAAATAGATGGAAAGTCCTCGAGGCTCATGCGCCATCTTATGACATCACAACTTTAAAATCTCGCATGGATTTAGTTCACGGGAACGAAAAACCACCTATGTTTTATAAACACGAGGGAAAATATAACGAGGAACGTGCTGGACTTTACAAAACAAGCTATAGCCCAGAGAGGTTGGCGTATTCAATGAACGCCTTGGAAGTGAGTGGACCGGAAATATCAAACACACGTCAGAGTCATATAGACGCGTTAACTTTACCTACCCGTCTAAATCATGACATGAAAGACGCTTTTAGATATAGTAGAACACTGAGTTCCAGTCAGCCGAATCTTTCCGGAGATCGCCGAGAGTCACGAGAATTAGTTAATCAGCATCAAGCGCTAAAGCAATCTCAAAAGCTCCATCTACAACCGACGTCGGAGTCTGCTAGAGTTAAAATTCAAGAAAAGGAAACAATTTTGAAGGACAGTACAATGGGTGACAGTTATAACACTAAGAAATTCTTGCAGGAGTGGGAAATCGGAAAATTCGCTAGGAATGAACCTCTTCAAGTTATGTCACACGAAAATCAAAATTTACATAATGTAAGGAAAGCTAGCTCGTCAAAAAATAAGAGTGTAACATTTTCAGACAATGTAATGGTTGCCCAAAGCGTTGATAGTGGAGTGATGAGATTCAGAAGTGCACCAACGAGAGGATCTCCGAGAGTTACGTTCGGACAAGTACCGGAAACCATATCTAACCAGGAAGTGACGTCACAGACTGAACCAGTCGTCACAACACAGTACAGCAGCGTCCAGGCACAATACCGACCAGAAAACGACAAAGTTGAAGAGGACAAAGATGTCAGCCCTCCCCAAAATATTAAATTCACCAACATTGAAACTCCTAAATCACAAGGCGGAACAGTGAGCGATCCTAAACCTTTCATTGCCTACTCCAACGTCCTTAGAAAGCGACCGGCTACATCCGACCCTTCTTCAGAGTACAGAAATGAATTTTCTAGTAAAGGGACGAACTTTATTCCTTCAAATTTACACAATTCCATGTCGTTTGAGTCTGCTTACAAAGCCCAGTTCCCTGCCCATAACATAGGTTACAAACGGGATTCCAGATTTGAGTGGCAGCCAGGACACGGAGTACCGAGGCCCCAGACAAGCTTGTTAGAAATTCAGAATAGGTTTGAAAAGACCAATGTTAGAAGGAGTTTTCTGGGTCAATTTAGCGAAAGTAACCCTGATTTAAGGGATAATATTGTCAGGGGAAAGAAACATAACTTTTACGGCATTAGCGGCCAACTATTACATGGTTGATATTGAGGACAAACATGACAAAATATTGCGGTAAATCAATTCATTTACAGAAATTAAGTCTCTGTGGCATATTGCACACAATTTCACATGTGCGAAGACCAAAAAATCGAATATCATGTACTGTCAAAAAGTTAATAGATATATAATACGTAATAAGTGTTTTTGTCTAAAAAAAATACCAAACGAGGTTGGGGGAATTGATCATTGTCGAGGCTCTGCCGAGACAATTATCAATTCCCACAGCCGAGTTTGATGTTTTTCATAAAATACACTAAGTACGTATTATATTTATCTTATAACCTCCATTTTCCTTGTTTTCGTCGATGTTTCAAACAGCAATACAAGTTTCTAAAAATAACCACATGATGTCATTGTTCTATAAATATACGTAATATATTAAAAAAAAATCATATGGGATGTTATCACAAGGATATTTGTATAGTTATACGATAAAGAATATTGAAATACGGCGTATAAACCGATACAGCGGTGGAAAGAATACCGCCCGTATTGTGTAAAGAATAATAGACGAAAGAATGTTTCAATGGTTAAAATTAAAGTAACCATACTAACTAGAAAAAATTCGCGAATCGGTTAACATTTCCATCTCTTTTTGCTCTGAACGATTTGGACTGTAAACACACAAAATGCACAAGTAAATTGGGGGTTAGTGGGTTGATTCTTGCAATCAGATTAACCTTTTATAATGAAATAATCCGGTATACACGTATATTAAAATGCAAGTTTTTTCTGGAATTTTCCGATTAAGAATACGTTTCCAAACGGGACGATGTTTTCTCTGGTTGCATTTTTTCCGCTTTTTGTTAAACTTTTTCATTCAACTAGTAAGTAATGTTAGTGTCTGGTCACTGCCGAGCTATTGTCAGTATTATATTTTTGTCATTTTTTTAATACAATATTACTTTCGTTGTTTTGTAAAACAATGTCGAAATTGCAAATATGCATTATAGGTTCTTACCAGAGGAACTTGAAATTTTATCAATTAAAGATAATGGAATACACAATTCGAGTAATGTGTCCCGTATTTACTCTACCTATATATAAATAAACACATTGGTGAAATTTCAAGTTCTTGTGATCTTACGATGGTGTTGCATTAAACAAACTTATTACATTATTGAGAACTTTTTTGATACATTTACTGCTTTCCATTTGCTTGAAGGTCTGTGATAATGAGACTTTTTAATGACAGTATTTTCAGCAACATATTAATTATGCATTGCTTTTGAAACTAGTTCTAGAAAGTGTCCCAAAAAAGAAGACAGATATTAATATTAAAATAGTATGATTTAATTTTTGATTTAGCGTGATTGGGACACTTTCAAATATTTTCATGAGTATGTGAAATATATGAATTGGGAAGTCTTAAGGTAGTGGACCCTTAATACTTCCACAGCATTTTTAGGAACTTATGGTCTTTCACAATGTTCACCGAGGTTTCCTAATGAAGATCATTAGGAAACCTCGGTTAACACTCTAAAAGTTCATTACTTCCTAAACGTTGCGGAACTATTACGGGTCCACAAACTTAACATCCACGCAATTCATTTAGGTTGTTCTCTGACGGTATGAATAATCTTTAAATCAAAGCTATTTTGGAAGTGTATAGTGAATAACTTTAAATTGTATAAATGCAAGCGCTTGTCAAAGATATCAACAATCTTACACACTTTTGAAATCATGTTGAAACATCAAATACGGTCTAAAATTCCTGTTTTATTATTGTTATTGTTGTTGTTCTCGCATTTTCTTCCCAATAAATTATTTTAAGGTTGTAGACCCTTATAGGTCCGCAACGTTTTAATGTAGTAACGTTATTATTTTTCGAGTTCTTAAATATTACAGGCGTTAATATCCTGCCATTTATTTCCTATATAAAAACTATTTTTTCGTAAATTCAGTAAACTATTAATAGACATCGAGAATGAAATGTTTCTTTCTCTGTCCTACCATACAGTATTCCATTTATCATTGTTATTTTTTTCATATACCGTATTTCTACTAATAAACGCCAAAAGCTATACATAACATGGTCAGGGAGCTTTTATTTTGTATTTTCTGATTAAAAATCATTAAACTTGTGTCTTTTAGGTCCTTTAATCTTTAATTTGAGGTAAATCTCCTCTAAACAATTATATGAATGATTGTTTAGAGGAAATTCATCTCAAATTAGAGAAGAAATCTCAAAAACTTCCTAAAATTTAGACATTTGAAGTGGGTTTTCTCAGGAAAAAATGTAGAGGTGCTACTTTTTGGGAGGGCGCTATTATTAGAGCAAATACGGTAGGCTATTATTCTTTGTTTTGTTTCGTTGTTCTTGTTGACAATTCTTGTTATTGTGTGAGGATTTTGCTCAATAAAATATGGGAAAATGGTAAGAACTATCTTTATTTTGTTCCAGTGTCCTGCAATTAGCGAGGTCTTATAGTGCATAACAGCGTTAGAATGACACTCATGCCGATCAAAATCATTGTAAATTATTCACTCAGCGCTCCGTTCATTCATTCCGCTCAAATCGATCAAAAATGCTCCGAAACTATCAGAAAGCATTTCGAAATCGTTCAAGAAGATCATCATTTTATTCCAATCGGTTATTATTATTCTACGATTTATTAGCTGGTGCAGAGTTTCAATCGTCTGACGCAAACAGAAAATTACGTATATTTTATCAAAGGGAGGTAAAAAAATTAATGATTTCGTCAAATTTGGACGAAATCATTGATTTTTTTTTCCTTCCACAAATTTTCCTCCAAAATCACTCATCACTCTCATTCAATTAAATGCAATAAACACTCCAAATCATTCACTTTGTCAATATCACGATGTTCTTAACTGTAACTCCTTCTTATTTTGGGAAATCTAGACTGCGATTGAACTGTAACACATCCTAATTTTGGGAAATCTAAACTACGATTGAACTATAACTCATCCTAATTTTGGGAAATCTAGACTACGATTGAACTGTAAATCATCCTAATTTTTGGGAAATCTAGACTACGATTGAACTGCAACTCATCCTAATTTCGGGAAATCTGGACTGCAATTGAACTGTAACACATCCTAATTTTGGGAAATCTAGACTACGATTGAACTGTAACTCATCCTAATTTTGGGAATTCTAGACTACGATTGAACTGTAACTCATCTTAATTTTGGGAAAGAGGTTTACGACGACGATGAAAAGTAGATATTACCCTGGTAGATTTGTATGAATGGGGTTCTACACCGCTTTCTACAATCCTTTTCAATTTAATCGCGACGACTGAAACACCTGACAAAGGTTCCCTGATACATCTCACACCAGTACTTCCACTACATAGTATCCTTGCATTCAGGTAATATCCCACATAGGTCTACGTTTATTTACCCATTGGTGGGAAACGAATAGTCAGAAAGGACGAGCGCCGGCGTCGGAAATCGATCACGTGACCTTAAGATTGACCGACCTACGCGCTACTAAAATACGTTCATTTGCGTTGGAAAGTATTTGGGGAAAAAGAAGAAGAGAAAGGCTTGATACTAGCAAGTTCTCTCTTCTTTAGTCGTTTCAAGTATAAAATCCCCAAATTGAATAGTAAAAGGTCAATTAAGCTTTTTTTTTCAAATGTTGAGAAAAATATAGCCACGAGTGAATAGACCATACAGAGAATACAGTTTTATAGAAATAAGAAGGATCATTTCGACTGAATGATTTTTTTTTTTGTTTTTATTCGGATTATCAAGAAATAACGGTAGATCATCATTTTATAAACTCACCGGCTGACCAGTGAAAACTTCAAAAAAACTTACACCCCGCTTTCGCTCATTTCACCATATCTGACGTCATCTAAGCGGAGTCAAATAAGTGACGTCATCATGAACGCTGAATCGCAATCACACTAAAATGACTCACTTTAAGACAATATGTCCAAAATTATTCACATTTGTCTAATCTTTGCATTGAAAAAATAAAATAATCGTTCGTTTTACGTGTAAGATCAATAAATGTTTCTTTTGTGACAAGCAAAAGCTATATTTTCACTCGTGGCTCCGCAATGTGCGATTATTTTTCATCGCCCATCTCCGATCGAGGCTAGAGTCGTAAGATTATGGAAGTAAAATACGTTACTGCTATTTTGTATAGTAAATTGGGTTACATGAAGGCTTTCCCAGTCTGATATTTGATATTTCATTAGATATGCAACTGGTTATACTATATAACTCCCATATAATTACTAAAATATAACTTTGTTTACATTACAACTTTGGTCATTAAATTTTCGCATATAATGGCCAGCTGTTTCGTTAATATGTTCGAGAAAAAGTAATCTAGACTCGTTTCAATTTAGTACAGACGGTCCGGGGTTAGTAAATATGTTATCTCCAGAGATACAAGGGTAATGACTGGTAATCTTCGTTATATCTCAAAATTCTAAAATCCTCGCTCAAGAAGGTATAAAATTATGACAGGTCCTACGATTTGAATACTTTAAGTAGAAAATCTACTTTCATCTTTAAGCGAAAAGTATTGCATATTCTTCATTATGGTTGTCTGAGAGTAACTGACAAAAATACTTGAATCTCTTTTGAAGTATGGTGTCAAGACGCAATTTGTGTATTCGAAGTGTGGTCGTCCGATTGATTTGCATAAGGAGAGAAACTTTCGCTGTTTATACAAGAGAAGGTTCTAAAAAGGTTGGTGTTGGCTCGGTAGCGCAGCAGAAAGAGTTGTCGGCCTTTGAACAGATAGGCGACGCTGCCGTATTATTAAAAACACTAAGGGCGAACTTATTTCTCGCCCGCTTTCGGATCGGGTGTAGACTGGTCTCACTGTCGAATATCAGAATAGCCTATTTTAGGCTATTCTGATAAGTCGATATGTGGATTAGTCTAAGGCTGGTATCCCGCTTTCTGAGAGATTCTCTGATGTTGCGGGCAACAGTACCCGCCCAGGGTCAGAAATAAGTTGGCCCCAAGTAATATATTGAAAGTGATAAAAGATATGCTTGATATAGGTAACACTTACCTGTCGGTGTTCATTGTAGAATCGTTAAATGGCTTTTATACAACGGAGAGTGTGTTGCCATTTTATTCGCTCTCGTTTTGGTGGCCGTCTTAAAGGCCGCTAACGAGCCTGCATGCAATTTTGCATTTGGCAGGTGATTCCACTGCACAGTGGTGTTTACAAAGAATGAGGCTTGTATTGTGGTGATTTTGCTGCAGGTATGACCCAGACTTTTTGTTTTGTTGCAAACATGCTTTTCGGCTGTGTTTGACAAATCATTAAAAACTCAGTAAATCTAAACCATACCTAGATTTTATATAATTCTGAAATAAAATTAAACATTTTGTCTTGAATTGTGTCCATGATATACAGAAGTACATAATCCAACATTCTTGGTTAATCATTGAAAATATGCAGAGCCATATTTAAGTAAATCTTCTAACATCTTCCCTTTACATGTTACTTTTATTATGAAATTACTGTTAGGGCATACCCAAGGCATAAAAATCGATCTTCTTACTTATTCAGTGTGCGTTGAAAAATTTTGAGAGTATTATAAAGGTCATTTGGATAAAACCGTTCAGAAATTGAATAAGAAATTGTTGATCTCTTTCAAAAGAAAACAATATCGGTTATTCGGTAATTTGAAATCAAAACCATAAAATACTTTAAGACTTGGTCATAATAATCAGTTAAGAATAGGACATGGCAATATTATGAGTGGCAGGCTTTTATTGACCAAAACTATGTCAAATTGACGTCATCGTGACGAGTCGGACTTTACTTTCATATAAAGTAAGCCAGAGTCGTTATTTTGATTGTTCAATGGTTAAATTAACAATTTATTCAAACTATTATTTTACCAATTAGAATTATTTGCAATATTACCTTACGCACTGAATTTCGACATGTGGTGATTTAATGGCGCTAAGTCTTCCAGTTTCTTGAAAAGGCCACGGGTTCAAGGGCTCGGGGGAAATGTGCCTGCTAGGTAAAAGATTTTTTATGAAGTAAAAAATAAGCTTTATTTTGTTAACGTTGTCCCACGCCATTTGCATTAGAAAACAGTAATTACATTGCTCATGACGGTATTATTCACCCATAGATAGACCAGACTTTCTCTTATTGTAGTCACAGCTTGAGAAACTTACACATTTTTGTCAAGAGTTATATTCCTAATGTTTCAATTGTGGAAAAAAAAAAAGATTTTTTTATATGTGTGTGTGTGAGTGTGTGATTTTTTTTATCCGAGTTATTGGAACTTGAGCCAAGGATACCAAATAAACACCTTAATTTACGATCCCATTCTTGTCGGGAGTGCCATATTGCCGGATAGTCCCTATGAGAACCGGGGTGAGTTTTTCTGATAAAAAAAAACAAAACAAACCCAACCTTATGGCCAGGCATTGGCATTGGTGTTGAAAAAATACAACTTGTTAATATTATGACAGATAGGACAGATAAAGGTAACATTTTACCTTACAACAATGATTAATCTGTCTATTGAAACAGGGACATTTCCAAACAGCCTTAAGCTTGCTCAAGTAACACCCCTACATAAGAAAAATAGCACATTAGATAAATCCAACTACCGCCCGGTTAGTATATTACCAGTGATCTCTAAGATCTTTGAAAGAACAATAAATGCACAATTATCCTCTTTTTTCGATATTCATTTTCATCCTTTCCTGACCGCATTTAGGTCTGGATATGGTTGCCAGACTACCTTGCTTCGTTTGGTAGAAGACTGGAAGGAGGCACTTGATAAAAATTACTACATTGCTGCGGTACTTATGGACCTGTCAAAGGCATTTGACTGCTTGCCTCATGATCTACTGATATCTAAATTAAAATGTTATGGTTTCACTGAGAATTCTTTATATTTTTTAACATCCTGTCTTAGAAATAGAAAACAATGTGTGAAATTGGGTCAGTATAAGAGTGATTTCGAAGTAATCTATAAAGGAGTCCCCAAGAGTTCTATATTAGGCAGCCGCCGTCATAGCGCAGTTGGTAGCGCGTCGGACTGTCAATCTAGAGTTCGCGGGTTCGATCCCCGACGGCGGCACTCATTCTTTCTGACTATTTGTCTCTCACCAATGGGTTGAAAATCGTAGACCTATGTGAGATAGCGGCTGGAGGCTAGGAAAGAATGTGGTGGTTGTACTGGTGATAGAAATACCAGGAATCCATTGTTAGGTGCTCCAGCCGCCGCGATATAACTGAAATAATATTGAAAGCGGCGTTAAACTCCATTCAACCAATCAATCTATATTAGGACCAGTTCTTTTTAATATCTTTATCAACGACATTTTTTATTTCATCAAAAATAGTAATTTATATAACTACGCAGATGATAATACCATATCTTATGCTAGTAATGATCCTAGTGAAGTAAAAACAGTTTTAGGCCATGACAGCCTCACACTAATCAAATGGTTTACTGATAACCAACTGCAAGCAAACCCAGAACATTTTCAATCAATTGCAATAGGGAAGAAATCCAGAAATCACAATTTCACATTCAATCTGAATGATACAAACTTAAAATGTGAGGATGAAGTTAAACTTTTGGGAGTGACAATTGATTTTAAATTAAACTTTCATTCACATGTATCTAATTTATGTAAAAAAGCCTCAATGCCACTAAATGTTTTGAAAAGAATTGGAAAATACCTCTGCAAACTTGGCAAACTAAACATTTACCACTCTCTTATGTCAAATTTCAACTTCTGCCCACTAACATGGCATTTTTGTGGAGAGATGAATACTAAAAAAAATGAAATGATCCAAAAGAGAGCTCTACGTTTCATATATGATGACTGCAAGTCACATTATGAAACACTTTTACTTAAATCTAAACTACCTACACTGAAAGTACGCAGACTAAGAAGCATGGCCATTGAAACGTTCAAAATAATTCATAAGCAAACACCATCATATCTACATGACCTAATCTCAATTAAAGATTCTTCATATTCTTTTAGGTATTCTATGAAGGCTGAGATTCCACAGGTAAGAACTACCAGCTATGACCTGTGCTCTTTCAGCTTTGCTGCTCCAAGGCTCTGGAATTCGCTACCTCAACACTACAGCCGGGGAAACAATAGGTCTCAATCATTTTCAGAGTCTGATAGGATCGTGGGACGGGGAGAGCTGCAGGTGCCCATGTTGTTGCTAAACATGTTAACATTGTTTTTTGTTTTCTGCTTCCGCATTTTGCTTTGCTTTCTAACTGTTAATTCTTTCTTTCAACATGCATGTATTTTCATACTGATGGAAATTACTTCTTATTGAGATATGTGGTTAGACTTACTACAAATGCAGCAGTCTTACCCAACTCATATAATGCTTACAATGTAGTGTGCTGAAGTTATTACTGTGCTTATAATACTATTTTCTAGTGTCTTAAATAATCTCTATGACTCATAATTCTGTATGTGCAATAACATGATGTGATAATTGTGAAGTTGATAACATCAATTCAACCAAATACTTGAATTTCTGTGATCAATATGAACTTAATATCTTATGTGCTAAGTGATTTATGTGCAATACTTATGGATGAATTACCTGTGTCCAGTCAAAACGATCAAAACGCAGTAACACCCCCTTTTAATGGAAGTATGGCAACATATTATTCCATTGAGGGATCTTTATGTATTCCAATCAATTAATCTTAATTAATCTTATAATAACTGAATTTATTCTATTTTATTAAGGATGTCAATTTTAATCTAAAAGATTTTTTAAAGCAGATTTAACCCTTTATAACTGTATCTTCTATGCGGTGCATAGAAAACCCCTATCGGTGCATAGAAAAACCGAATTACACCTGAAATCCGAATTAAACCGAATTATACCGAATTACGCCGAATTTCACCGAATTACATTTTATGTTTATCATTTTATGTTTATCATATCATAAATATATGATATTTATGATATGATAAACATAAATATATTCCTATAAAATAAATAGGAATTTCATTCATTGCCTGTGTTTTTACAACCCGTAAATAAATGCCGCCACGCTGGTTACTGATTGGCTCTCTGTAAAAACTCAAATCATAGGTCGGCAACTCTTTACCGTGATACGCCTGGTAACGAGTTAAATACACTCGTGGTAAAAAAATACGCCACATTGTAATTATTATCCTTATACATGTCCCACAAAAATCTATTCGAAATATGCTATGTCTGAATTCGTGAACGCTAATTTTCTTTCCAAATGTCATTATGTAGAAGTGTTTCAATCTGTTCACAACGGGGTGCCCACCCAAATTTTAATTTCCATACCCATTTTATATTTACCCCCTCATGGTCCATTATATGCATTCCCCATTCCCATCCTTGTCGTTTCCTTTCGGACAAGGAGGTATAAAAGGGGATATAGTTAGACTCCATAAAACACTGATATTTACAAATCATATTAAAAAAAAAAAAAAAAAAAAGGCTCCGGAAATCTGTAGCCACGGCTTGCCTGTATGACAAGTCGTGGATGCTAATTCTCGGAGGCTAGATGAAGATTCAATAACATTCAAGATTCTATCCCTCAAAACACAAGAGAGAAAAAACGAAATACACGTATTGATATGCTTATATATTTTCTCTATTTTGGTAACCGGTTGTATTTAATTACTTTTCTCTTTCTTGTATTTGTTTATATTTGTCCTTATTGTACAGTAATGTACTTGGATGTAAATAAAAGATTTGTTCTGTTCTGTTCTGTTCTGCTGTTTTCTCAGTCAAATTAATATTTTTTAACTTCTTACAGGATCATGAAAACACAAACAATTCACATGATTTTAATCTATTGATCAAAACTATCGTAATTTGGCCATAAGGATAGGATAATAGGACAAGTTAAATGAGTTGACTTCAAATAATCGTAAGCGATGAAGCGGTAATAAACTAAACAAAGAACAAACCAATGTCAAAGTTTTAGTAATACAAAACAATTTCAATAAAAAGGGATTATTATTAAAAAAAAAACACCATATAACGTAATTTTTCAACTGTAATTCGGTGAAATTCGGCGTAATTCGGTGTAATTCGGTTTAATTCGGATTTCAGGTGTAATTCGGTTTTTCTATGCACCCTCTTCTATGTACTGTATATGTCTTCAGTATTTTAATTTGTACTGTATTCATGTAAGTCGGAAAATAGCGATACATCGCTAATGTTAATATGTTATCACAAAACCGACTATAAATAAAATTTTGTATCTTGTATCTTGTACGGTCTTGATAAGTTTTAAGACGAATCAAGCATATGAAATCAATTCAGAATATTACTGCAGTCGCCCCCCCCCCCCGCCCTTGTGACCGACACAAATATTTTTTCCCCCTACCGAGGTTTTGAGTTTCCGGCTGCGAAAAACAAAACAAAGTCCAAGAAACAAAATGAATCTTGATTTATTAGGTAAATATGCATTTAATGCTTTAATTACTTATTAAATATATGAAGTGAACCTTTTGTGCTTAAGTACCATATCATTTTAATCGTAATCAAACACCAATAGGTATCGAAAATACTTTTGAAGCAACTTCTGGTACAATCGGACATAACTAGTACTCGGACAATTAACAAATTCACACTGAAAAGTTAACATTAGAATGATCGGAAACTGTTTTAAGATGTTGTGTTTTTTATACACACAACACACATGGCACAATGCATGTGCAATGTTAAAAACAAGTAATATTAAAATCATAGGTAAAGTAAAAACTTACCTTTTGGTTCTCCGCAGAGCAACTCAAAACAGGTCTGTTCACATCAACATCATGGCAAGAAGAGACTGGTGCACGTGGTTTTCGTGCATTTTCCCGCCCTTTGTCACACTCCAGTGGATGTGACGGAAGTGGTTTTAAAAGTCACAACACTCCTCCCATGCCTAAAAATGGGCTCTCTCTCCATATGCTAAGTTTCAGTCCTAGCAAAAAGGTTTCTAGGTATTATTGGAGTGCATGCTTATAAGTTACAGGAATGAGCAAAATATCCTGCAACTATATACTGGAAAGCGATTCTAAAAGTGCATGTGATAGTGAATAATATGTTCCAGTTTAACTGGAATGTCAAATAGATTTGTTCCAGATTATCTGGAACACCACATGAATCTCATATTTTCCTTAGTTATCAGGAACTTCCTGTGGAAACAACCCCTAATGATCAGAAGTTTTCAAAAGGAATGTTCCAGAGCTAGCTGGAACCCCCTCTAGCTTGGTGGTTCCAAAGTTACTTGGAACTATTTTAGTTGACATTATGCAACTCAAGGGAGTTCAAGGTTATATTTCCTAAATATGCTCCCGGAATTTCTCAAAAAATATGACACCTTAGTCAAAACTTGGTTTTTGTTTTACATTGTAATTCACTGATATAAAGTAGTCAGTAACATAAAAGGATATCTATTTGAAAATTTATATTTTGCTTTATAGAAATTATAGTTTTGGCTTGAAGGAAATGGGTATTTAGGCCACCTTTGAAATCGTTCAGTTTTGCATCATCTGGAGTCTGATTCAAAGAGTCTAGATATAATTTTATAAAGGTGATTTTACATGAAAGGGAAACAACACATTGAGTTAGGCAGAATAACAAACTATTTAAACAATAATAATAGACATACCTCGGCAACCTAAGATTTCTGTTATAATTGGATATAAAGACTAAAGGGCATGAAATTACAAGAATTAGAACCTAAACTTTTATTAATATTGACTTATTTTTCCTCCAAAAAGTATATTCATTCCTAGACCGTAATAGTAATGTTTCCTCTGCAAACAATCTATGATCCTTAGAATTAAGTTCAACCTCAATCAAGAGAAGTAATGGGGATTAACTGAAATATTTTGCACAGTGTTCTAGATCAGAAAAATAAATTAGATAATGATATAATCAAATTAATTATGTTGCTGAGGAGGGTCAATCATACAAATTACTTGCCAAAATTGTTTGACAATTTGGCAATTGCATCTACTATGAGATCAATTTTAGTCTCTAAAGTTCGGATTTTGCCTTCCAAACTTTTCTTTTTGCTAGAGGGGTCCTTACTAATTGGGGACTTAGTTATAAGCTTAACATAAGGCTTTTCTAAGTCTGACCTGGTAGATTCAGTGGGGATGGCCATGATCGCACAGTCATCACCACTATCCACCTCTGAAGAGCACACATCAAGATGGGCATTTTCTGAATCAGCCAAATCATCAAATTTGAAGGGCCTAGGTCTGCCAAAGATGATTTCTCTATTGAGCTGGCAATTCCTTACCAGCTCAATGGCCTGTTCAATGTTATTTGGCCTAGCGTTAGCAGCATATGCTGCTGCCTCCTTATCATGGCATCCCTGGCAGAATCTTTTCACTGCCATCCCATATATATGCTCATCGGTCATATGCTGGAATGCCTCTGATGCAAGCTCAGTAACCCTCTGTCCCCATTCTGGAAGGGTTTCATTAGGCTTTTGTTTAGCCTCTTGAAATTCCAGAAATAGATTTTCAGTGATGTCACTGAAATCAAAGCGTCTCTTAAATCTTACAACTAATCGCTCAAATGTGATGTTTGGCTCTTGATCAATCAGAAGTGAATAGAAATCACTTGCTTTTCCTTCAAGAAGCCAAAATAATCTCCTTTTCTTATCTTCAGAGGACCAATTGAATTCTTCCGCAAAGGACTTGAACTTGGTATAAAATGAATGCCACTTTCCCTCCCCATCAAATGAGATAGGGATAGAGACATTCCTTGGCGTCTTTGGTCTGGCCCCTTGGTCATTGCTCATACACAAATATGGACAATGGTCATCACTCTCTGACCCACTATTCCTTATAGGATGTAATTGTGTAGTAGGTTTCAATGTTTTGTTGTAAGACACCTCAGAAACCTGAGTTTCCCGCTGAGCTGGAAATTCAGACTTTCTTCTGCTGGTTCCAGATCAATATGCTGGAACATCATGGGACGCTTCAGGTTCCCGCTTAACAGATTGGAACCTTTCATCACCTTGAATCTTATTAGAGGAATCAATCATTTTGTTTAGGGAATGCAAGTCCATTCTAACTTGGACATGCCGATTTCCATCCCAGATGTATGACAGGCCTTTATTCATGTTTCCATCATTGAAAGACTGTCTCACTGAAGTATGTTTTAAGGTTTGTTGTTTTTCTTTGGACAATTGCATTTTAGAGTAAGTACTCATTTTTTGAAAGTTGATCTTATTTAGTGGCAAGCTGGAGTATTTCTCAATATCATGAGGATTTATTAGGTTTCTATTCAAGTCTTCCACTGAGTTTATGTTAATGGGAATATTCAAAGAAGTTAGATTGTCATTCATCTTTTTATATGAAGAAGACATTTCTGAATTTTTAGATTTTGCAACACAGTACATGCTTTCTGATGAATTTCCAAATGCTTGATTCCTATAATACTTTGGTGTATTTTTGGTTTCATTATTTCCAGTTGCCTGGAAATTAAGATATTGGTTATGAGGTCTCCCAGTTTCCTGGAAGCCTGGATTTTCTATTGGATTTTTATCATTTCCAGTTGCCTGGAAAAGTTTATTTTGTTGGGGTTGACCATTTCCAATTGTCTGGAAATTGACATCAACTGAAATATGCTGGTGTTTATCAGTATTTCCAGTTGCCTGGAAATTGGCGTCACTACTTGGATATTGATTTTGCTTCTTACAAGCCGTTTTGTATGCTGATAGGTCTTCATTTCCAGTTGCCTGGAAAAGATTGTATACCCTGGCAGAATCTGATTGATTTTGAATATTAGCAATTCCAGCTTCCTGGAAAATTGGGTATGACGATGCAACTAAATCAGAATTGAAGTCACTGGATTGACATGATCCTTGATTCATATCATGCCATTTATTAGAATTTTGAGAAGATGGGTGTGGGTTTTGTCTATTACCTAAATTTTTAGTTATAGCCCTAGGTTTGTTAGATGTTTGACTGCCAATCTCAGTTGGTTCTTTAGAGATAATTTGATCTTGTTCAACAAAATGAAGATATTCAGGGACACAGTTCTCAGGTTCAAGTAGGCTTGGATCTTGTTGCCATTTACAGATAGATAATTGTACAAAGTGAATGATTTCAGGGTCAGTATCTATAAGGTGTACCTCTTGCAGAAATGGGCTGCCTTTTTGACTATAATCTGCTGCAGCTTTAACATACATGTCAGCGCAAAGAGGTTTAGGTACCCCATAGGTGCCAGAACTTATTGCAGGAATACCTATACTATTATAACCCCTCACCTCACATCTCTCAAATATGTTCAATAATGTTGCATACAGATCATACATGCATCTGACTTTATCTTTGTAGTCCTTCCATTGAGGTCCTACAGCATGTATGACCGACTTATAGTTCAGTTCACCAGCACATGTCTCATAATTCCTGGTAACAGGAATCGGTCCAGTTTGCTTAACAATTTCGCGACATTGACGGTCTAGGGTTTTCCCTGCCCCTCGTGAAATTGTATATGCCACACCCCCTACATGCTCTAATAATGGATTTGCTGAATTTGCAATCACTCTAACCTTAAGTCTAGTGATAGAAGCAAGATAGGTCTTAAAGATAAATTTTTCACCTATCTTTAATTTTGATGGTAAACAAAAAAGATTTGATTTAGATGGCAGTAACTGATTATTGAGACTTTCCATTGGTTGACTAGATTTCACTTGGTGTAATTTTGATTCAGCAGGCGGGGATTCAGATGGTAACTGAAGAAATTTTGAATTAGTAAATTGTGACAAATGATTCTCATGATTTTCTGAAGTCGGATTTGAGTTTATTTGAACTAAAGCAGATGAGGGCGAGGCAATACATGTCTTATTTGCATGCAAATGGAAATGTAGCAAAGACACGTCATCGGGCGAGTTCTGTTCCAGTGCTTCTACATGTTTTGCAGTTACATTTTCTGACGCTACAGCTGATGGATTTTCACATGAAGGGAAATCTTGCTTATTGCTTATTACGCCAGATAAGAGCACTGTTTCATTTCCAGATGGCTGGAAATGACTGGGGACTATGGACTGGACGACACCCTGATCCATCTGTGAGGGATCAGGGCTGATTAATTTTTCCCCTTTCACTTCGCCCAATATTCTCATACTTCCACTATCAACCACCTGTTTCATATTCAGAGGAGAATTAGCCTTCTGCAGTGCATGGTCAAATGTGAACTTGTTTGGATTCACTCTACTGTTAATTGATTATTTCAGGAGTAATGGGTCTTTCCTGTCTCATTTGAATAATTTTTACTGCTGTTGCCCTGGCAACCTTGCGAACATTCAATAATTCTCGCATTGAACAGGTATTGATGTTCAATGGTTCCCTGTTTTTAATACTGGAACCCTGAGAACCAGGTGTACCGGCTCCACTAACCCTAGAACCAGAGTCTACACACCCTTCTATTACAGAAGGATTTGCAAAACCAAGCCCCCGGTCAGGGGAGCCGTCTCCATTTGTGGCCATAGTTGGAAAGTAGGAGTGTAATTATATAATTCCAGGGACTGGAATAAAATATGAAATAACTTACTATGTTCTAGGGTTATTTCACAGAATGATGATGACAAATGAATGACTTTGAAGTCAGGTAACTCACTGTAACTGTCCTTCAAATGCAATGGTAATGGAAAGGTTTGTTATTAAAGTAAGCCTGTAAATAAATGAATAAATATCCATTCTTATTATACGTGACAATCTTATGCTACATAGAATATGGTATGTGTTAACGTATACAATGTGTTCAATTATCAGTTTAGGTCGGAAATATTTACTTTGAATAGAAATTATAGAATTCTTAAAGTTCACAGAAGATGTTTCAAGCTTTTAAAATTTGACAATCATATCCACAAGAATATGAGTATCACTATTAAATATAATGAAAAGATTTAATCCTAGATGTATGTGTAAGGGAAAAGGCTTTATTCTAAAACTCAACCAATCACATATGCTAGAATTTAATTGGTAATTATCAAAGTAGGTGAATGAAATTATTAATCCCCTGTCATATGAATAAAGTGTAAGAGATTGCCAGTCTCCAACTATCATACATGCAAGAATTTGATTAATAAGTCATTGCAACTTGTAAACTGAAATGAATGACTAATTCATGTAGCATGGATAATGTAGTCACATGTACAGGAACACAGTCAGTCATTTATGAAATTAACTAATCATGAATATTGCAAAGTCAAACTAAATGAATGACCTCACAGTTATCAGGTAGGAGAATGTGAAACTTTCACCCTGTCAGGTTTATAGCATCCCGACAAATGAAATCTGTGTGAATTCTACCACACAAGGCATAATATTGCCATGAAGAAGGGATATAATTGCAACAGACTAATTCAATGTTCACTTCCTTCCCCCTCACCAAATTAAATGAAATGGAAATGCTCTTCTTGAAAACAGACAAAAGAATTACCCTACGGAAAGTAACTTTCAATAGTTTTAAATGAAAATTTATTGAATTTTCAATCTTACCATGTCAATTAACTTGATTAATCAACAAATCACACATGATAAGATAGAGGGATTGCCAAAGAGAGAAATAACGAATTCAAAGATGGCCGACCGGAAACAAGCACCTGCCGACTTAGTTGACCCAATTTCATGATTTTAAATTCTCCTAAGTAATTTATCAATATTTTAAATGAACACCGACACTCCAAAATAATCTTTACAGATGGAATTATCAGACAAATAAATATTACCTTAATTAAAGAAGAAATAAATATGAACTGGGGAATTTGGCAGCACCTGCTAGGCACGGTCAACGTATTTATTAACTTTCCGGGGTAAATGAAGTAGGATTGTTGTATAAATAATGCAATTTGCTTGAATTATCAAGCATCTGCATTATAAATAGCAGTAATAATTGCTGCATGACTAAACAGGAACATACTTTGCATCCTCCGGTAAAGGCAACATGTCAAGCCAATTATCGGCCGATAAACAAAGTCCAATTCCCATCAAATTGCAGCTTAATGCTCCGCACAAGCCGCTCAGGCAGTGCCAATGTTGTGTTTTCTAAACACACAACACACATGGCACAATGCATGTGCAATGTTAAAAACAAGTAATATTAAAATCATAGGTAAAGTAAAAACTTACCTTTTGGTTCTCCGCAGAGAAACTCAAAACAGGTCTGTTCACATCAACATCATGGCAAGAAGAGACTGGTGCACGTGGTTTTCGTGCATTTTCCCGCCCTCTGTCACACTCCAGTGGATGTGACGGAAGTGGTTTTCTCAGCGATTTATCTCAGCGATTTATCAGATATTAAGCCAATGGTGAACAGGTTGTTTTTTGTAACATTAGTAAATTTACCCTTAGCCAAAATATCTGTTCTTGTCTACTTTGCCATTCGCAGCATATGAGCAGGGTATGAAACCTCATTACAGAATCAAACAAAATTTTAACAGGATGTTTACATTCTTACTATTACATATAGCCCGGAAAATTTGAGATTAGGTCTTTTGAAGATGCATTATCAGGGCTCTCGTAAATGACAGTACTGTCGTCTAAGCCGACAATGTTTTCCTAGAAACGAAAAAAGATCCTATCAAAGGATTCCGACAGACAACATTTTTTTTTGTCAAAGTGATTCTGAAGTCATCTATCATGGTTCAAAGGTCATTTAAAATGAAGTAGATAATTAAAAAAGTTGATTGATTATCTTAACCACACACCTCAATTACTTATAACACCCACTTGATTGACAATAAGCACTTAGTGGTGATCAGACATGCATTGAGAATCATAGGTGATAGGTATTAGAAACCTGTGAAACTTCTGTTAATATTTTTACTAACACTGTAATCTCTCTGAAATCGAAGTATAATTTTATTAAATACTAAGAAAGGAACAAAAACATAATAAAGAAATCTAGTTATATTTTATGATTAAATTGTCATGGATTTTCGTGGGTTGAAAGTGAAAATTATCAGATTCTCCAGCTGATAAAAATTGTTGCACAATTTCATCATAATGATAATGCTAAAAGTACTGGGTGGATTTATATTGACAATCTATTTCTTAAAATGGTTCAATTTAAGAAGGAGAATTAGGTAGTATAGACTAAGATCAGACAGCACATCTTTGTCTTTCCTTAAGCAGGAATATTCCATTTTTAGGATGATAACAGTTTAACTATTTATCATGAATGCTTATACAAAGGGAAAAAATGTGGAAATTGCATTTAGTATAAAAATTCTGCCCGATCAGGCTGGAATCCAACTTTTCTGCTTAGAATACAACTTTCCTCAATTGGATTCCTGGAATTCTACTGTAATAATCCTAATGAGAGCCTTAATTATGGATATTTTTGTGAGCTGCAAGAATTTTTTACAAACCTTTCCATTTCTGGCTTCTTTTTTTTGGTAGTGTCTTTGACAAAGGTTGAAACTTACTCCAAAATGCAAAAATATTTTTGTGATGAAGTTTTCTTAGATATGCGTTATGCCTAGCTTAGTTGCTGCATTGAAGTTGTGACCTGATTAACTGCAGGCATCTATCTCAAATGATTAATGACGTCATAGAGAACGGATTTATAGAAAATGGCAGCCAAAGATTTTTTAGTAGGGAGATTTGAAAAATAGCTTTGGATTCTCACCAATTGGATTTGTTTTACTTAATGAAAGTGCTATGCCCAGATGGAAAAATGATTTTTCTACACACACATGTTCAAAAATAATAAGTTTAATGTGAGTTTAAACAATATGATTTTGATGACTTTATAAATGGAACAGAGATACAGGAAAAGGGTATACAGTCAACTCCCGTTTTAACGACACCCAATACAACGACATTTTCACTTAACGACACAAATTTGTCGGGAACGGATTTGCACAGTGCATTTTTCATTCGTTATAACGGAATTCTCGTTTTCCGACACCGACATTGATTTTCAGGGAACGAAAGTGCATATTCCCTATGTAAGCTTGTTCATTACAACGACAAAAAATTTGGTCATGATGGTTAATTACACAGAACTATATGCATGATAGATAAACACCTTAATTTAGTTGGTTATTAACAAGTCTTTAACTTTGAAATGTGTGAAAATGTTTCACATGCAAACAATGTCAATGTTTAATTGACACCTTTAATACATTCATCCTTACACTTTATATAGGTTAGGTCTACATTGTTTGTGAAGCTTTACTATATTTTTCTACACAGAAAGTATTAGTTTTAAGATCATCGTATTTAAATTTGATACAAATGTATTAGTCAAATTAAGTACTAAATGATCGGTTCAATTAAGATATTCAAATTATCAATAATATAACTGAAGAAAATATATCCATTAGTATTTACTATGAGCTATACATAGTATATTATTTTATGAATGCTGCTTTTTGACAATCCTGCATTAATTGTCCAAGTGTTCATTCAATACATCGACATTTTCGTTACAACGACATATTTTCTGGGAACAAATGTGGTCGTTGTAACTAGAGTTGACTGTATATTGCTCAATTTACACTTTGTTTACAAAACTTTTGGAACTTTTCATTTAAATTTTACTTAAAATTTACTCAAAGTTGACTAGTAAACAGGCAGTGTAGGCTTGGATCAGACAACTCATTTGCGCAGGCTGTTCTTAGTCTAAATTTTTAGCTAATGATTAGTTTACAACTTTTTTTTTTTTGTATTGAATTATCCAATAGTAGTACTGTAGTGTTCAGTACTGCATGTGACTATCCAGTGTATGTACCATGTGCTTGTCTGATGTTTTCACGCTTATTGCAAATTCTTGTCTTTACAGAATCCTTTGGTCAGAATTATCCAGAGGTAAGTAATTCATACATCTACTGCAGTGTTGGATCCCTGGCAGCAGCACATATCCTTTTTGCCATTTGTCTCTAACCAATAGTTGGATAATCATATATCTAAGTGGGATGGATAATCATATATCTAAGTGGGATGGTAGCTTGAAGCTAGGGAAGGTTTAAATGGTAGTACTGCTGTAAGAAATCATTCGGAACATCAGTCGGCCATTTCCGTAAACCTCAACAGATCTCGGATGTATATAAGGCAGATGGGTATGTAACAAAACTGTGCATTTTGGTAGGCGGAAATGGTGTAAGAAAAACAAGCACAGAAACAACCCACGATATCTTTAGATTGATTTTTTTACAGTAAATAACATCCGAAAAATCTCAATTTTTGAGAATGACAATTCATTCTCAAAAATTAAGATTTTTAGCCGTTATTTAAGATTCAAAAAATATTTATAAAAGGAAATGATGGTTTCACATCAGTGACTTAAATGAGTAGTGTTGACAACGTCGTAGTTTTCAACTCCATTTTAACTGACGTCATCGAGTTTTCCAAGGTTTTCCCGTAATTTTAAAAAATAGTCTGTCTATGTGCATCCGAGGTTGATCGTGAGATTGGCTGAGTGGTGTTCCGAATGGCAAGAAATATCCGGAATCCATTGTCAAATGCTTCAGGCCCAGCAATGTGACTCAAAGACTGGGCGCTAAAACCTAATACCAGCTATTAACATGGTTGATTCAGCGTGGATCAGGGGGTCAAACAAAAGCCCTGGATATTTATTCCAAATTTGGAGAATTTCAGACACAAATAGAGACATCCCTTTATTAATCTGAACCTTCTTACTTGAAATCTTGGTTCTTCTGTTGTACCAGTTATATCAAGCAGGGTTTATCGTTGGCTGAGATTTTTTTATGGACTACCTTTTGGACAAATTGAAGATTGGTGCTCCCCTCTGTATCTGTATCTCACTGACTCTACTGTGAATGGGTATTCCCTCCTATCAGTCTGGCCTTCATTTTGTCTGTTCTAACTACCAGGGCTTTTTTTATTTAGGTTGGTGGCCTGTAGCCCATAATTTCGGTGAAAACACATCAGTAGGGGAAAGGTTACTTTATGTACAGTCGATATTGGTTGAGCGACCACGTCTATTAAGCCACCACTTTTATAAAGCAACCACCATAAATAGTCCATTCACCGTAAGCAAAATCTCTGTAAATGAGAACATTCTTAACGAATAGTTGGTAATTGTTGAATCTTATTTTGTTGGAACCCATTAGAATCGTCTCAATAAGACGATTCTAACGGGTTCGAACATCATTGGATTTAGTACTACTTGATCTAGAATCTATAAATGCTATCAAAATGAACTGTCATATTTATCATGGTATTTCGTATTAAGAGACTCATAAACGTCTGTTTTTTGGTGGTCCCTTAAGTGGTCACTTAATGTAAGTTTTACTGTACTTGATATTTTCTAACTTTTAGCATCTAGTGATTCAATGAGGAATACACAACTATTATTCAAGTTGTTAACCAAGTAAAAATGTAAATCACAAATATAATTCTGAAACCTCATAGAGATATTCATTAAAGGAGTTGTAACAAGGTTGTAGAATTAAACCAACAAAATAATCTTAAAAAAGAATAGAAACCAATTCTAGGCAAGAAAAAGAACCTTTTGTTTTTTTACTAGATATGTCCTTGTTATAGTGGGAAAAATTGTTTTACTAGGGGAAAAGGTATTTTTAGGGGAAAGGTGCCTGTGAATGGCACCAGTTTCCCAATAAAAAAAGGCTATGACTACCAATATTATTGCATTCAGAATATGCTTGAAAATACAGTGAAACTTGCATTAAGACCATTAGGGGGGGGGGGGAGGGGGGGCAATAAAAAGCGGTTGTTTATGGAAATGGTTGCTTAATACAATATTTTGATGAAAAAAAAAAGATGTGTTTTTGATAGCAAATAACGATTGCCACATACATGTTATTTTGACTGAACACTCTGATGTTTGAACCCATATGAATTGTCTCATTGAGACGATTCAAATGGATTCTAACGTCGTAAGATCAAATTATTAACAATTTTTTGTTTAGGAATATCCACTATTTTGGAAATTTTGGTCATTGCCAAGGGACTTTTTACAATGGTCCCTTAATAAAAGCGGTCGCTAAATAGACATGGTTGCTCAAGCAAGATTCTCTGTAAGTCTATTTGACTCCATTACTTAGAATGAGGGACCTTTGGCTCCCAGGTTGCCCTTGGTTTCAAAACCTGTCATGACTGTCTTGAAATAAAATGTCTTTATAGAAAATGAATTCTTAATTTCGTTTTAATTCTTTTTAGGACTTTGATGATACATTGGATTGTGTTAGTATTGCAATCACCTGCTCCTTCAACAGACAAGGCACACTACTGGCTGTCGGATGTAATGATGGAAGACTCGTCATTTGGGATTTCCTAACTAGAGGGATTGCCAAGATCATCAATGCTCATGTACATCCTGTCTGTTCACTAAGGTAAATACAGACATTGCACTTGCTTTTAAAATTCATAAGTCGAAGACCCTTGACCACAGAATTCCTGGTCAAAACTGTTTTTGAAGGGTCAAAAAGTGAAAATCATTGTTTAAATTTCATGCAAAAATTTAGCTCTTCAAACAAGTCAATATCAGAGAATAAATATCTTTATAAATGATTCAACATAAACAAAATTATCTAGATAATGGTAAAAGACTGGAAAATATTATGCAAAATATGTATTTGGGTATATCCATATTGTTCAAATTCAGGATCTGTCAACTTATCAGTCTCTGATGTAAACTATATCGTTGAAACAACGTTAACAATAAAGGGTAGACACACTTTATTGTTAATGTTGTTTTAGTTATATAGATAATGATAGTATGAAGAAATCTATTGATCTATTTAATCTTCTACTGAAAATTCAGTGGGTCAAAATGACCCCATGCAAGAAATTTTTGAGACTCAAAATGGGATTTTTGGGAGTCAGCACCCTGGTTCAATGGTCTTAACCTGTGGTGCTAGTTTTACTTTATCATTTAAGATATGAAGAGAGTATTTGTTGACTTCATAGAGGTATGAAACTAAAAACTTAATCACACTGTATAAATATGTGAAGCAGATTCATATGTTTGTGTGATAATGTTTTTAGTTTCATACCTCAATGAGATCAACAAATAATCTCTTCATATCTTAGAATTTAATATCATGAAGCAAATACGTAAAGATTTGTCACTAAAGTAACAGATTTCTTGAAGGACTACTTCTTGAGGAAGCCTAAAAAACAGGTGGGAACTCAAAATTGTTATCATTTAGGAATAAAACTAACTTTTTGGCCAATCAGAAGATAGGAATATTGATAGAAACGTCTAAAATCAAATTATACTGGTTTAATGCCCTTATATTTGTAAAATTTTAAGTTTAGCCAGATAAGTGTTAATTTTGCAGTTGGAGTAGAAATGGTCAGAAGTTACTGAGTGCAGCCACAGACAACACAGTATCATTATGGGATGTTATGACAGGAGAGCCTGAGAAAACATTCAGGTTTCCTTCACCCATTATCAGAGTACAGTTTCATCCAAGATCTACGTAAGAATTTCATAATTTCCAGCCACTCTGTTTTATATCAGGAACAACTCATAATTGGATGGTTGTGGGTTTGAGCTCAAATGAAGGAGGGTAAGCTAGGGAAGAAGACATAACAGACAGATTCACAGTCCATCAAGCTAACAAAGTGGGTGGCAGTGGTTAGGATCCTCTGCAATTTGCAATGTAAAATATTGAATGAGGATGGACTACAATGAAAGTATGAGTCTTTGAAGTACCCCTTTTCCTGCTACTCTCTTGAAAAAACCTTAAAAGCTAAGCTTTCATTTGTTTCGGTTTCAACTTTAATGCAAATTAAAGATAAAAATAATATAATAAAATAACAGTGTGATCATGTCCCAAATATAATGGGCCCCAGTTGTATGGGGTGAGTTAACGATATTGATTATTTCATTTGCTTTGGAGATGAAACTTTTATTTGAGGTGTTTTTACTTGAGAGATCTTGATAATCCATCTGAAAACATTTAGGAAATTCTATTACAGAGAAAAGTTTTTAGTGTGTCCTATGAAGCATGCTGCAGTTGCCATGGATATAGATGGAACACATAGACTGGTACCCCTGGATGAAGATGTAGGTGTTTTTAATTTGAAAGAGTTCTAGTCTTTGTATTGTTTTCAAGTTTCCAGTGTAGGCACGGGATATGATTTGTCAGTGACTCAATACTTGATAAAATATTATGGAAAAAGGAGGAAATTGCTTGTTCAACAATTTCTGCCTCATCGGATGGTTTCATTTCAAATTGCAACTATTCACCTTATCAATCTTTTCAGTTTAAACTGTCTGAATTTCATAACACAGATGTACAAAAGATTTGGAATATGGGTGTAAAATGAAAAAGTTTTTTTTTTTGATAGAAGAAAAAAATATATGAGACTTTTGAATCTAACATTGCTTTGCCCCCAAAAAGATTGATGTTGAAGAAGAACTAAAGAATTTTAGAATAAGGTTTAGTTATATTTAGTCAAAGCAATTAAGGTTGTTTTATGGCTAATATATAACTTTGACTGTTTTTTCCAGTCTGACCTGAACATTGTTGCTTCTTATGACAGAAGAGGAAAATATATTTACACTGGGAATGCCAGGGGAAAAGTAAGTCTAATTTAGATTGTTGTATCATTTCTGTAACCTCATCTCTTGGCAACAACACAGTTTACAGCAAATATCATTACAGACATTTATAATACAACCCATCCCCCCCCCCCCCCCCCCCCCCCCCCCAATGATAGATTGGAGGCATATTCTTAAGGTAGTGGACCTGTAAAAGTTCAGCAATGTTTCCAAAGTAATGAACTTTAAGAGTGTTAACCGAGGTTTCCTAATGATTTTCATTAGGAAACCTCAGTCAACATAGTGAAAGTTCATGAGTGCAAAAATGTTGCAGATCTATTATGGCTTTACTACCTAAAGTGTCAGTTGTGTGTCTTGCTATCTGCCTGTCAGTCTCTGTCCTCAAATATATAATCTGCAAATTAAAAGTTTTCCTCTGATTTCAACACTATTCAAATAACAATGCTCATATTTGACATTAAAGTTCCTCACTCCAATACACATTCAATATCAAGGTCAAGGTCATATTACAAGGTAAGATTTCTAAAACAATACGGTGTAGGGGCATGATTGTTCAATGAATACAGCTTGTTCAAGCAAGTAAAAAATGGACCTGAAATCCGGAAATTGTACTGAAAAGTGTTATAGGAGGCTACAATATTGTACAGAAAAATGTTATTGGCTACAATATTGTACAGGAATGTAATAAGAGGTAAACACATAGGACAAAATGCTAGTGTATATCAAAAATTTTAGAAAAAAAAATGAGCCTGTGAGCATATTTCCAACAATTTTATGTGTGCCTGAAGTTCAGTCATTGAGCTGCGCTGAAACCCTCACATAGCACACATAATTGTGGCTGACTGTATTATGAAACTTTTTGTGGCTGCAAAGGCTGATCTGAAGAACTTTGCTCAAATGTGATATTGTAGGAAATGTCTCTCAAAGACTCAATTGATATTTTACGTGTTTCAGGTGTGTGTTTATAGAGAAGACAATCACAAAAAAGAGGCTTCATACAGGGTAACCACTGGTACTCTAAATACAACAGCCATAAAGTCATTAGAGTTTGCTAGGAGAGGGGAGTAAGTGTTCATCACTAGCTGAAATATTGTAACCTTTCAACATATTCTTAATGATACAAGACTGGAATAGCAAATTTTGATATGTATTATATCCAAGATAGTGAGATTAAATTTAATTTTCTGTTGAAAAGGTACCCAGATTGATCCATGGTTTATATCATATTTAGTTTATAGGAAATTTTCCAATCCCGATGTGCTACAATCTAGAAAGATTGTATTGGTTTGGTATGGGTAGCTTTTTAATAAGACCCAACTGGGGAAAGTCATTTCAAACTTTGCTGTAATGAGAGAATTATGTTTCAAAAATAGGTTTTAGTATTTTTTGATGATTCATAATAATGATTTTTATGTTGAGAATAGATTGCAGAAAGTATAAATATGTAACCCATTCTCAAACAATACTGCTTATGGATGCCTCTGAAGAAGAAGACTTTTGAAAACCTGAGGAATTTCTAAATTATCCACATTGTTTTCCCAATTAGAAATTTCTTTAATGCTTTTCGGTGGTTTATCGAGAAATAACGGTAGATTATCACTTGATTATCTCACCGCAAAAGCAGTGAAATTATCAAAAACTTTTACCCTGCTTTTGTGCATTTCATCCTATCTGACGTCATCTATGCGGGGCGAAATAAGTGATGTCACAATGAACGTTGCATAGCAATCACGTGCAAAATGACGCGCTTTACGATATTATGTCATAGAAATTTCACATTTTGTCTCATTTTTTGCATTAAAGAAATAGAATAATCGTTTGTTTTTTTAGTAAGATCGATTAATATTTCATTTCGTGAAAAACAAAAGCTATATTTTCACTCGTGGCTCTGCCACTCGTGAAAATATAGCTTTTGTTGTTCACTCAATGAAATATAAAACGATCTTACACTGAAACAAATGATTATCCTCTATTTCATCAGCCTCAAATTATTGATTGCAAATATTTTTTGAAATGGAAGCAGTCTAAAACTTTGTGAAACAGGAAAAGTTTATTGCATGTGTTACATTCATTATTCAGTTATATCATTACGTGGAATCCCAACTGGTTTGGCGAAGTTTTAGTGAGCAAAAAGGTTAGCTAAATGTTTCTCCTCTCCACCAAGGTGTATAAATGGGCACCTGTTAGGGTTGTAGGTCTGAGTGATTAGTCTCCATTAGTTGGCCATGTGTAAACAGCTGACTTCCAATTTGATGATAAGGGGTTTAAGTGTAAAAGCGGTTGAATATTCTTGGCATGGATTAGAAATGGACTATGAACCCAACTTTGAGAATAGAAACAGGCTATGAACCCAAATTTAACTTTTATTATTTCAGTTGTTTTCTGGTAAACTCGGCAGACAGAATCATCCGTGTGTATGAGAGTGGAGAAGTGTTGGCCTGTGGGAAGGAGGGTGAACCGGAGCCTATACAAAAACTACAAGATCTTGTCAATAAGTAAGTCGTCTCGTATCTTAACCCTTGTCTTGCTGATTAAAAGTCTCGGCTAAATTGCATTATAATCAAAGTGCTGAAAGCTCTGAATGCCCTAATTTTTTAGTCAGTATTTCTTTTGAAATAAAAAATTTCAATTTATTTCTGGATTAAAAAGGAAAAAAGTGGTATGGCCTAAGATCAGACTGCACATATGTGCAGGCTGATCTTTGTCTATACCTCTTGTCAAAGCAGGATATCCTGTGTACAACATGACAATGTTTAAGGCTACTCTTCGCAAGTGCGAAATTCACTGTGTTGCTTCATAGAAGCATTCTGTGTTCAGGATGACAAAACGGTGCAAACTGCTTTCAAATTACATGACCTTTGCCCGTAAGTGCTCGTGCAAAATGGGGTATAATTATTGGGGGCATTTATTTTTCTCGGTCTGTCTGTCTTTGAACTAAACATTTTCCCGTAACTTACATACTATCTGAGTTACAATGCTTACTTATATTTGGTATGAAGGTTCCTTATATGAAATTACACATACATTACGGGAGTTGTTAAAAAATTAAGCGGATTTTGCCTTGCAAAATTTTATTTTTGAAGCAATCAAACTAAATTTGGTATCATTCGCTGTCGGAATTCAATCCACATATGGTTATATAAAATTGATATAGTTATTGAACATAGCGCACGCACATCTGCCATATAAAATGTCATGGAAACGAGTACCTGGCGCAGCAGATAAAATAATTTGTATATTTGGTCTTCATTTGTAAATATTATTTCCTTTCTAACTGTTGAAACAATTGAAAATTAATTGAGTTGCTGGAATAAGTATTGCAAATGCATTGTCTTAATTTGAAGAAAATTGACTGAAGAGTTCTTTGATAAGGTTCGTTTAAAATGTGGCGTGGTAAGTGTTTCGAAACGTTCTAGACAACGTCAACTGAATGCTCGGAATTTTGATCTATTCTATTCGTTATCTGCAAAAATAACGAAAGACATAAATGAAACGCTTGTCATGCTGATAGGGAATGGTTCATTCTTCCAATGGATTAAATTTCATCGGTGAAGACGCTTCCGTGCCCTGTGAGATAAGAGGAAGAATTGACCAAGAGAAACTTGTCAAAGCAACTGTAGGGACGTCAATTGCCAAGTCTCTGGAAGATATAGGCAATTAACTAAGAGGTACCTTTCTGAGAACTTCGATGTGGTACCATTCGATTTTACCTTTATACAAACCATAAAAGCACAGCTTAATTACAGGAACACTGAATTCATCCTTCTTCAATGAATAACAAGCCATGACAAGCTAAATTACACAACATCAAATGTCTGGATTTTTGACAACATTGCTTTCGTCATGTACTGTGCACCGCCACATAATACCCATGTATTCTTGTTTGCGTGTGAAATGAATATACATCGTTCAACTGCTTCAGGCTTTGGCAAGTTTGATCATATTAAGTGTCCCGTTAATATTAGTATACTTTTTTCACATAGCAATAAATCAATGATAATTAATTGACCTAATCCGGATAAAAATTGAACATCCCTTGTATTACACTATAGCTAGTGGAATAACAATTGCCAATGAGCTAACAAGGAAAAGCATTTTTTTAATTGTGAAAATAACAAGCCACACCATAATGCATTTGATGATGTCAAATTCATATCTTAAATAGTATATCAAATATGTGCTCATAAAATACTGAATTCATTACACTCATCATCAAAAAAAAAAAATGATATTCAATGACCACTAATTCAATATCCTCTATACCTTGTTTTCAGAACATTGTGGAAAAAGTGTTGTTTTTCTGGAGATGGTGAATATGTCTGTGCCGGGTCTGCCAAGCAACATTCCTTGTATATCTGGGAGAAAAGTGTAGGAAACCTGGTTAAAATTTTACACGGGACTAAAGGAGAAATGCTGCTAGATGTTGCGGTAAGTTGAAGAATGGAATAAAATCTTATCTTATAACTATACCAATATCTGTATGATAACATCCCGTATGATATTTTTTATGATATCACATAGTTATTTTTAGAACAAAGATATAATGTGGTTATTTTTAGAAACTTGCATTTCAGTAAGAAACATTGTCGAAAACAAGACAAATAGAGGTTATAAGATAGATATAATATGTACTAAGTGTATTGTATGAAAAAAATATCTAACTCGGTTGTGAGAATTGATAATTGTCTCGGCAGAGCCTCGACAATTTTCAATTCTCCCAACCTCATTATATATTTTTTTTTCATATAATACACTAAGTACGTATTATATATATATAACATTTCAAACATTGTCAATAATCTGATTTATCCAATAATGCAGTTAGAGTATTTTGAAGGCTTAGTGCAAACACTTGTTACAACTGTTTTGTGCTAAGCCATGCAAGGCTCAAGTTTGACCCTCAAACCAGATTTTGAGTCCCAAAAATCCCATTTTGACCCTCAGAAATTTCTTGCAGGGGGGTCATTTTGATCCACTGAATTTCTAGTGGTGCAACCTTGGCAATAAAAAAGATTATGTAGATCAATTGTTTTCTTCATTCCAGTACAAAAGATCTATATAAATGATACAACATGAACAATAAAGTGTGTCTACAATTATTTGTTTATGTTGTTTCAGTTGTATAGATAACTCTAAGGACTGATAAGTTTCATGTTTGCTCTTTTTTTACTTCTACATAAACTGTTTTGACCCCCAGAATTGTATGGTCAAGGGGTCGATGACTCCCTTATCAAAAAAAAAAAAGCATGAGCCCTGGCCATGGATGTATTGACTGTGTCAAGAACTTTGGGTCATTAGATCTGCCTATCTGCAGAGATCATAGAGATTTTGATATGGATTAGACTCTGCAAAACACATGTTAATCTGCTTTTGTACTTGTTACACATGTGAGACCCATCATGCGAAAAGGAATCATCTTGGAAGAGTGTAAAGTGTCAACCCTTGTAAGACTGCGTAGATTGCACATTCTGACTAGGGTCGAAACTTTTGGCACATTGCTAATTTTCTGAATCTAGCTTGATTAATCTATCTTATCTTCTTATGAAACAATTTTTGAAATGTGACCTTCGGTTGACCTGTTCTAGGACCAATCTCTATTTCAAATATTTATTTTACAGAGTTGCCAGATAGTCCCTTTTTGCATGATTAGTCACATATGATAAAAAAGAATTTATTTCAATTGGATTGCCAAAAAGTTTTTGATTTCTTTACAAGTTGTATGAAAAAAAGTCGTTGGCTCAGCGCAAAACAATTGTAACTGCCTATCAAAATAAAGGCTGTCATGCTGGTATCTTGCAGAGCCATCAAATTCTAAAAGCTTGACTACAAAACTTCAAGGTCATAAATTTTATCATTTGGCAGATGAATTGATAGGCAAAATAATATCACCAGTATCTTTAATCCCCATGATGTTCAGTGAATGAATGCAGGGTAAAATCTTTCCAAACAATGAAAGTTATTTTATTTTCTAATCCACAGTGGCATCCAGTTAGACCTATCATTTCTTCAATATCTAGTGGAGTTGTATCTATATGGGCACAGAATCAAGTGGTAAGTTAGATGGTAGTAGAGCTACAGAAAGAGGGGGATATTTTGGATTTTAGATAAAAGCATATCAATTATATAGCACAAACCCTATATTGTTGGTAATCATTGAAATTGTCTTGTTGTGACGATCCAAATGAGTTCCCACAACATATGGTTTCATTGATAATTAAAGATTTTAGGCTGGCTTTAGCACCTCTTATCTACACCTCCTGATTAGTTTATAATCCCACTAGCGGTGCAATTCAGAATGACGTCTTGTTAGACCAATTATCTCATCAATATCTAATGGAGCTGCATCTATTTATGCACAGAATCAAGTTGTAAATTTGATGTTGATTAATTCTTTCTGTTGTTTAAAGTTTTAGACTGGTCCAATTTAAAAGAGAATGAAGACAACTAAAAGTAGTTGCATTTTGATAGAGAACCATTCAACATGGTAGGAAAATATTGTGGGGAAATAAGATAACAATAGTTAAAGCAATTCTCTCTTTTTCCACTATCTTATCGAAAGTTTAAATTCATACAGACACAAAACCTGAAATCAAAAAATAGTAGAAAATGACTAAGGTCAAAAGTTATCCAGGTATAATGAGTAATTTAATTCCACTGATACAATAAATCTAGTGAGATTTTTTGTTAGATATAAAGAATAACATGTCACTGTCTTAAAATTTCAATCTTATCTGGTCGAGGTTGGGAAAATTTATCATTACAAGAATTTGCCAAGTCATGATAATTTCTCCCTGCTGAGACCAGATAACATTGATATTTCAAGACACTTACATGTAATTCTATTTATCATGCAATTTTTTTCGTGCTTAATTATAGTATACCCTTAAAAATCAAAGAAATTCAGGTGAAAGTGAACGCAAATTGTTTCTAAAAATAGACTGTCTGATATCATTTTTTGTTAACAGACAGGTGATATCAGGTCAATACAAGCTTCATTGTATGATGCCGCGACCATAGCGCAGTTGGTTAGGCATAAGACTTCCAATCTGGAAGTCGTGGGTTCGATCCCTGGTGGCGGCAAATACCCTTTCCGACGTTTGTCTCTAACCAATGGGTTGATAATCGTAAACTTATGTGAGATAGCAGTCGGAGGCTAGGAAAGGGTGTAATGGTAGTACAGGTGAAAGAAATACCAGGAATCCATTGTTAGGTGCTCCGACCGCCGCGATATAACTGCGAAATTGTTGAAAGCGGCGTAAAACCCATTCAAACAAACAAATCATTGTATGATAAATTTAAATACAAGAGGCTATTTGTCATGGGAGACCACTCTCACCTCTGTCCTGCATAGCTTTGTAGGTTTAGATACAATGTCTGACACTTGCGTCAGGGAAGATCTTATTTAGCTCAGTGGTTAGGGCATTGGACTTATAAACCAAAACTTGAATATTGTTATCAGCATGGGTTTGAGGCTGGCTCATGACAAATATTTTTCAGCTATGCTTAGGTTGAGGACAGTTCGTTCATAATACTATTAAATTTGGTATACTCTTTTTCAGGAAAACTGGAGTGCATTTGCCCCAGATTTTAAAGAATTGGATGAGAATGTAGAGTATGACGAACGAGAATCAGAATTTGATATTGAAGAAGAAGGGAAAGAAAAAGAAGATATGAAAGGTAAATTTAATTAACCCCTATCTTGTTGAACTTACATTTGTATTCAAACACATTCCTCATTTACAGGACATTTACACCCAGTCAAGTTTTATCCCACAATGTTTAATTTTTAACACTTCCCTGTTTTACAAAATTTTGGACCTGTCCAAATTCAAAGGCTTTGCAGACGAAAATTTAAAGTGGATTTAATTTGAAAAATACCCAAACATTCAGCAGGGTAGAAAATAGTGTGGAAAAAGAAGAAATTGCTTGTCAGAAGCAATTTCTCTTTTTTTTCACACTGTTTTCTCAATCATAAAATCACAGGCATGTAAAAAGCAGGGATTAAACAGCAAAGGGTTAAGTAGAAAGTAGGAGTTGAAGGCTGCAGGTAATATAGTGTCTATTTGATTACATTTATTGATGTACATGTATAAACTGCAATTGCCTAAGCATTTGGCTTTAACATAACTCTTTGACCTTATAATTGCAAGCCTTTAGTAGTCTGTTAAACAATAAAAATACTGTACTCTGTTGAATGATAAAGGTTTAAGGCCACTTTCAGCAGGTACTGTAAACAGTACTGTATCAGCGGTGTCCACATTTGGCAGATTTTATGTTTCAATCTATTGGTTGTGATTTATTTTTGCACATCTTACATGTGTCACCAAAATAAAATGCCTTAGCTAAAGTTCATGTTCCGTAGTTCAAAATGACGAAAGTATAGGAGAAATAACAGGTTTTTACAAAGTAAACAGTATATTGATTTTACACCCTTATTAACGTAAATTTCATTTAACAGATTTTCACACATTCTCAACGGACTTCATTTCAATATATCAACCAACTTGAATCTGAAAACTTGAAAAGGGACCTTAAAATATTAAAAGATTTAACTTACATCAGCAGACATTCTTATTTGAAGTTGAATAAGTAAGTCCAGCTATCTTAAATATAGAGTCCATAATCGTTGACTTGTGCAACCCAAAAACTTCATTGGAAACACAAGGAAGGATAATTTTCATTTAATTATGGCAAATATTGGTGGTGGATTAATTTTGGTGCATCTGACCTTTACCATCAATATTGCTAAAATAAAACCATAGCCCAAATTATCCCATTTACAAATTTGATTGATATACAGATCTGTTCTTATATTGCCATAGTTTGTATATTGTTATCTCTATGTTGAAGTTTGCTGGCATAAAGTTTTATGAATGTAATCATAAATTAATTCGGAAACATTACAATTTTAAGGGATTTAATATAGATTTCTGGTAATGAAAAGAGAAGAAAGAATTTTGAGTGCCAACAGTACTTAACTTGCAGATCAGAGGTTGGCTTTTAGCTCCACTGGCTGAAAGCCACTGGGGCTATTGTCATGGTGTTGTGTCTGTTGTGCGTCCGTGCGTCCGGTCGTAAACTTTTTCTTTGAAAATCTTCTTCTCAGAAACTACTGGATGAATTTCAACCAAACTTCACAGGAATGATCCTTGGGTGACCCTCTTTCAAAGTTGTTCAAGAAATTTTGATCCAATGAAAAACATGGATTTAATGGGCGTGGCAAATTTCCAAATATGGTAAAAAGTGACTTTTCTCAGGTTCTAATTGATGGATACCAATTAAATTTTACATGAATGATCCTTGGGTGACTCTTTATCAGTCTACGAAAAATTATTGTGATCGGATGAAAAATATATATTTTATGGGCGGAGGTCATTTCTCTATATGTTATATAGTGGAAACTTTGAAAATCATTTTCTCAGAATTTAATTGATAGATATCAACCAAATTTTACACGAATGATCCTTTGGTGACCCTTAATCAGTCTACAAAAAACTACTGTGATCGGATGAAAAATATATATATAATTGGCGGAGGTAATTTCTCTATATATTATATAGTGGAAACTTTGAAAATCATTTTCTCAGAATCTAACTGATAGATATCAACCAAATTTTACATGAATGATTCTTGGGTGACCCTTTATCAGTCTACTAAAAATTATTGTGATTGGATGGAAAATATGTATATTATGGGTGGAGGTCATTTCTCTATATGTTATATAGTGGAAACTTTGAACATCATTTTCTCAGGATGGAATTGATGGATATCAATCAAATTTCACTGGAATGATCCTTGATTGACCTATTATCAGTCTACCAAAAATTATTTTGATTGGATGAAAAATTTGTATTTTATAGGCAGAGGTCATTTCGCTAAATGTTATATAGTGGAAACTTTGAAAATGGATGGATATCAATCAAACTTCAATAGTATGATCCTTTGGTGACCCATTATCATGCAGCCAAAATTATTGACATTGGATGAAAAATAAGTTTTTTATTGGCATAGGTCATTTCTCTATATGTTAAATTGTGGAAACTTTGAAAATCATTTCAACATCCGTAGAACCCAAAATATCTTAAATCTAGTCAAAACTTAAATTTTCTATTACAAGAATTTCAAGCCTGTGGAGCGACTCAAGCCATTCATGGCTTTCTAGTTTCAAGGACCTCTTGCATTTTAAACAGAAATAAAGTGCAATGGATATACTCATGTGATGCATTTTAAACCAAGCATAATTCTTTAATTCAATAGATTGCAATTATTGTTTTAAAAGTACTATATATTTTCATATAAAATTGAATTTTCATAGTTTTTTATGCCCCCGCATCGATAGATCGGGGGCATATTGTTTTACTCATGTCCGTCTGTCTGTCCGTCTGTCTGCCTGTCTGTCTGTCCGTCCGTCTGTCTGTCCATCTGTCGGAAAACTTAACCTTGCCAATATCTTCAAGCCTATTCAAGATACAAAGCTAATATTTGGCATGATGATAGATCTCAATGATCCGCATCCGCTGGTACCAAAGTCAAGGTTATGTGACAAGGTCAAGGTCATCTGTCAAGGTCAAACGTCCGAAAACTTAACCCGAAAACTTAACCTTGCCAATATCTTCAAGCCTATTCAAGATACATAGCTAATATTTGGCATGATGATAGATCTCAATGATCCGCATCTGCTGGTACCAAAGTCAAGGTCATGTGACAAGGTCAAACTTTGAAAAAAAATGCCGTTACGGGGGCATTCATGTTTCACAAACACATCTTGTTAATTGATAGGTTAGTGAAAAACAGTTGTAACTACCTATAAACATGTAGGCATTTATGACTGTTTTGTGCCAAGCCATTGATGTAATTTGCTTATATACCTTTCATCAATGAGACACAGAAATAAAGGATGTATTTCTAAAATTGTCTTTATTATCAGCCTCCATTTATCTATCCAACACTATATCTATAATCTTTCATTTGAAAAATATCCAAGATACAAAGCTCATATATGACACAAAGTTACCCTGCAAAGTTGTGTTTCTTTCATATTTCAAGATCAAAGTTTTTTTTTGCTTTTGAAATGAATTCAGCACAATCACATCTTGTTTTTCATAGAGTTGGATGAAGACCTAGAAGTTGATGTCACAAGTGTAGAACCTATACAAGCATTTGTCAGCAGGTTAGTAGCAAAGGGTATAATAAGAATAATTAAACTGTGGTATACCACAGTTTTTTATACACCGCTGGAGGCGGACGTATATTGGCGTCATCTTCTCCGTCTGTCCGTCCGTCCATCCGTCCGTCCATCTGTCCGTACGTCCGTACGTCTGTCCGTCAACTTTTCTTGTCAAGGCAACTCCTCCTAAGTTTCTGGCTGGATTTTCTTGAAACTTGGTCAATGTTATCACCTCAATTGGTAGATGTGCATGAAGGAAGGATTGTATGGTTCGTTGATTTTTGCCTGAGTTATGCCCCTTAAAAACTTAGTCTCTGGGTCCACTTTTCTTGTCAACGCAACTCCTCCTAAGTTTCTGGCTGGATCTTCTTGAAACTTGGTCAATGTTATCACCTCAATTGGTAAATTTGCATGAAGGGAGGATTTTATGGTTCGTTGATTTTTGCTTGAGTTATTCCCCTTAAAAACTTAGTCTCTGGGTCCACTTTTCTTGTCAACGCAACTCCTCCTAAGTTTCTGGCTGGATCTTCTTGAAACTTGGTCAATGTTATCACCTTATTTGGTAGATGTGCATGAAGGAAGAATTTTATGGTTCGTTGATTTTTGCTTGAGTTATGCCCCTTAAAAACTTAGTCTCTGGGTCCACTTTTCTTGTCAATGCAACTCCTCCTAAGTTTCTGGCTGGATCTTCTTGAAACTTGGTCAATGTTATCACCTCAATTGGTAGATGTGCATGAAGGAAAGATTTTATGGTTCGTTGATTTTTGCCTGAGTTATGCCCCTTAAAAACTTAGTCTCTGGGGCTTATTGCCTCAGTTATGCCCCCTTAAAATTTAGTCTTTGGGGCTTATTGAAATTGCAGCCTTGTGAATGCAACTCTTCCTAAGTTTCTGGCTGGATCTAAATGAAACTTGATGGATGTTATAACCAAAATTGATAGATGAGCATGAAGTATGGACTTAAAGGTTCATTAATTTTACCCTAAATTATGCCCCCTTAAAATTTAGTATCAAGGGCTTATTGAAATTGCAGCCTTTTGAACGCAACTCCTCCTTACTTTTTGTCTTTATTTAAATGAAACTTGGTCAATGTCATCACCATGATTTTTAGATGTACACGGATCAAGGATTTTATGGCTCATTTATTTCCCTGAATTATGTCCCCTTAAAACTTAGTGTCTGGGGCTTATTGAAATTGCAGCCTTGTGAAGGCAACTCCTCCTAACTTTTTGTCTTCATTTAAATGAAACTTGGTCATTTTGAATTTGGTTCTGTCAAAATAAGTAGTGTCTACAATTATTTTCATGAAACAGCAGCAAAGTGGTGGCGTATTTTGTGACGATGGCACTCTTGTTATTCAAGTACCGAGGTGTATAGACCAGCAATTTCAAGTGAGTGATCAAAGATCAATTTTACATTGAAAATGATAGGAGATAACAGTTTCTCGAATCTCACTCTTTCTTGCGGATCTATATACTGGGGTATACTTGTAATATTATGTCACAATAGATAGGGTATGATGACCCAACAATATGATACAGATTGGAACTTCCCTGGATAAGGTCAGCCTAGTAAAATGTGTCTCCTCCCAATCCTGGGGTAATTTTGGCCGCTTTCCAGCTCTTGTTCACCAGCAATGGTTTGATAATTGTAAACCTATGTATAACATAGGCGTATCTAGGACTGTAAAATTTGTACGCACTCAGAAGGAGAAAACCAAAGAATATATAGGATAAAGGCGATATGTGGGCTGTGACAAAAGATGAAAGCCCTCCGTCAGCTCCCTTTTCTTTGATTGGGCCTTGGTGAATAATCATAACATCGTAACTACAGCTTATTCAAGCTGTAGTTACGATGTTATATATGATCATTCATCAACAATATTTTTCCACAGATTATTATTTCTTTTATGCACTTGCATAAATTGCGTAATGTGTATAATGAGGAGCTGGAGACTCAGAAAGGATGACTTGGTATTACTAGTGTGAGAAATTCCATGAAATGCAAGGTTAAGTCTCCAGATGCTATTTTATGACTGAAAACTGCTAAATGCATGATTCAAACAAACAGAACTTCTTTTAATCAGATTAACTAGAATAGAGGATTTGTAATTGCTGCACAACAACATACAGATGCTTTAGAAAAAAAAACTTTGTAGGTGTCTATACTATATTTTCTAACAAAGTCATTAACAATCTGTCATAATAACTACATGAAACTGACATTTTGAACATAACAGTAATAACAACATTTTGGTATATGAAAATAGATAACACACCTTCAAATTACATGTCCAAACAAAAAAATCTTTTAGTGCTGCTTTACATTTTCTAACATTGAAACCATTATATTTTATGTTGTATTTTAGTAAAGAGATGAAGACTTATGAGCCTTGTTTTATATACAGTGGCTCCTGATATATATTATATATGATGTTGTTTAATGTATTAATTATGTTGTATTTTCAGTGATGAAGAGGAAGAAGACAGTTGAGCCCTGTTATATTTACCCGTGGCCCCTTATATTTAGGATATATTATGTTGTTTTATGTATTAATTATGTTGTATTTTCAGCGACGAAGAGGAAGAAGACAGTCGAGCCCTGTTATATTTACCAGTGGCCCCTGATATTGATGAGCCAGAGGAGGGATGGCAGCAAGTAGCTGATAATGTAAATGTGTGTGTTTGAATCCAGAAAACTGGATCTCTAATCAGGATGAAAAATTGTTTAGATGTTGTACCCTGCTTTAGATATGAAAACATGTGCAAAGCAGGATAACATTTCTTAGAGTTTTGCATAGGATTTGATCTTAAACCAGTGGTTCTGAAATAAGCTGCCCAAGTTATCCGATTTGGCTATTAAGGTGCATGGACAAGCAGATTTTCATGGCTAGGTTGTATGTAGACAAGTGGAAAAATCGTGAGAGAGAAATATTTTCTTAAAAAGTTAGCTGTTTTCTGAAATACCATGTAACCCCATGTCAACAGTTAGTCTATTTCAAGTTGTTATAGCAACATCAATTTTGTTTCCGATATTTTGCGGACAGACAAGAAGGTTTTAAATACAGACAAGCCAGTTTGTGATTGTGACTTTTCCATGGATAAGCAGACTTTCAAAATATTTCAGAACCTCTGCAAACACATGGTTTTTCATAAAGAAAAATTACTTAGATATTGCACTCTACTTTACATCTGAAAACATGTGCAAAGAAGGATAACATTTCTTAAATCATTTGCAAAGGTTTGGATCTTGAACACATGGTTTTTCATAACAATACAGAATAAATTAAGTGACCACAAACGGAATCACAAAAAAGCGAGCTTCTAAAGAAAATGGTCACTGAATGCACATTCGTTCACAAATAGGAATCGTAATTTGATTCAATACATATATTATTGCGAAATTCTAAATCATTCTATGCTGTTAAAACTCAAAGGGATCGTCTCAATGATACAATTCTGGATAGATTAACAACATAGGATTCATTTACAAGGATTTTTACACCAGTGATCACTACTTTTTAAGTTATTTTGATTAAAAGAGGTAGATTTTGAAAACAGTTGCTTAAAGAAAATGGTAACTTGATAGACATGGTTGCTCAAGCAAGATTTACTGTAATGCCTTATACATTTGATAATATGCCCCACAATAGAAGACAATAAAAAAATGAATACTTCAAATCAACATAGAGTTTAATAGACATTATAACTTAGTTGTCCTATGTATGTCTGTGAAAACTAAAGCTTCAAACTACACATTTACATATAACCTCAACACTTTTCAAGTATTTTTGCAAAAAGTTTCTTCTCTTAAATCCTCATCTCTGACAGTTAAGGTCATCTGATAAGTTCATTATCATTATCAATGTCAAACTTCTAAAAAATTGTCATTCTATAAATACATCTATGTTTACAAATGACATTACACATTTTTATGATTACCATTCTATCTATAATGCTTTTTGGTGGTTTATCGTGAAATAGCGGTAGATTATCACTTGATAATCTTACCGCAAAAGCAGTGAAATTATCAAAAACTTATACCCTGCTTTTGTGCATTTCACCCTTTTTGATGTCATCTATGCAGTGCTAAATAAGTGACATCACAATTGACGTTGCATAGCAAACACATGCAAAATGATGTGCTTTACGAAAATATGTCCTAGAAATTTCACATTTTGCCTCACTTTTGCATAAAAGAAATAGAATAATTGTTTGTTTTTGAGAAAGATAGATTAATATTTCATTTCATGAACAAAAAAGCTGCATTTTCACTCATGGCTCTACCACTCATGAAAGTATAGCTTTATTTGTTCACTCAATGAAATATAAATCTATCTTACACTAGACAAACGATTATCCTCTATATCTTTATCCAGTAAAAACTGCTTAAGGAAGTGGACCTGTAATAGGACAGCAAGATTTTGGATGTCATAAATAGTGTAAACCAAGGTTTGTAAATGATTTCATTAGGAAACCTCGGTTATCATTGTGAAAGATAATTGATTCAAAATGGTTCAGAAGTATTATGGGTCAGGGCTTTTTCAAGGTATTTTGGGAAAGGGCCCCTGGCCCAAAATTGGGAAAAAAATATCGACAAAACCCTTAAATTGGGAAAAAATAAAACTTGTATAAATTGTAACATTTGCTTTAGTAATCAAATTAGCTTATACACATCCCATGACACTCAAATCTTTAATTTACTGTTTCCTTTTTTGGCTCTGAACTCATTACACAGTCATCCAACTTTGAACTGGGTGTGTCACCAAGATCTATAACAATAATAATTATGTTTTGTATGGTGTTCTAGGTGAGAGAACTTCAAATAGGTGTACATATATTCAAGTGACTGTATCCACAGGTAGCCAACACAGGTGTGGATAGTGTAATATTACCAAACATTAACCACAAAAATCATAATATTAACATTTTTATCAAAATAATTATATTGACTATGTTTTATATTTCCATGAAAAGATTTACATAATATTTTTTAATGGTTAATTTTAACACCATCCCCACCCGTTTTGGCTACCTGTGACTGAACCCAGATCTCTACTCACATTCGTGTGAGTTTGTTAATGCTGAATGGTAGAAAATTCAATGACTTGTTTGTTCACTAGTCACTTGATCAGAAGAACTGGACTCGAAAAAAGTTACGGGGTCATAAATAGGGCATGACTTATCGCCATTTACATTACTGGGCGAAGGTTTTAGGGAATTGTTGTTGCCTCTATCAGTTACGGTTGTACAGCTGAATTAATCAACTATCAAACAAGATTTGGAATGGCATTTTGAAAGTCTCTCCACGAAAGATGAATCAACTATTGTGTGAGCCCAACATCACAAACTTAATTCATATTTCCCCGCTTTTATAATTCCGCCGTTGTTGACATCGTCGCTTAGACAACGAAACTACGATCTTTCATTTGCTATTAACAGTAAAGCTATACGAAAATATGCGTATTTTCGGGAGATTGGGTTCCCGCCATCCGAAGACTTACCGCTATCGTATGCGGGAACCATATTATCGATTTATTCGTATTCGACTAGCTTTACATGAATGGTTATTCGGCACTTATACATGTCGTACTTGAAATTTTTATCGTTTCCAAATAACGTTGAGCGCATTTTTTACTTTTCTATTCTTCCTTAGAAAAAAGAAAATCAAAAATAGAACATAGCTTTGGGAATTTTTTAATTCAAATTGGGAAAAAATGGGGCCGTTTTGGATTGGGAATGGGGCCGAAATTCGGCCCCGCAGGAATAGGCGAAAAAGCCCTGTGGGTATACTACCTTAAAGCAAGGTTGATTTCATGTTTTTAAGGAGAAAGAAATTCAAAAAAGTATTCCATTTTCATCTTTTAATTCAAACGAAACAAGTCCATTCCTATTACAGTTAAGATTATTTGAGTGACCATGCCAATAAAGCGACAAGTTTTATTAATTGACCCTCTCAAAAATCCCCTTTTTTGAATTAAAATGTCTTAAGATGTATATATTATTATTAATTTAAAGATTATTGTAAATGAATCCTGTGCTGTGAAAAAATCATTAGAAATGTCTCAATGAGACAATTCTTTTGAGTTTTAACAACACAGGATTATTGAAAAAAAATTTAAAAATAAAACAAATTGAAACAAAATTATATTACCAGTTTGTAAACAAAACATGTAATAAGCGACCATTCTCTTTAACAACCCCCTTTTTGTGGTCCTGTAAGTGGTTGTTTAATACAAGATTTACTGTACTACTGTAGACACAGACCACCCTAGAAGAAGTTACGGCACCTCCATCAAAAAGACGGTCCAGTGAACAGACACCAGACTCTGCTAAAAGAAAGAAATTAAAACCATTAGAGATAGACCTTGCCAATGCTCCTATAGACGGTTTGTAGGATTTTACTTTTCCATTTTTAACAATTTGCCAAATAATGTTTCATATTTCTTCAAATTGAGTTTTAAGTCCTGCTCATGAAGATTTGTTAAGTATTAGAATGAATTTTAAATGTCATCTTCATTCAATGCCTGATTGCAGCACATATGCTTTCTGACATTTGTCTCCAGTAAGTAGGTAGATGAACAGTTTGATTGTGAATAAATATAGAGATTAATTGTTTGTTTCTGTGCAAAATTGATTTATATTTCGTTGGGCAAATAACAAAAGCTATATTTCCACCATTGGTGGAGCCATGAGTGAAAATGAAGCTTCTGTTGTTCACAAAATGATCATACTCGAAAACCAAAATATTATTTATCTTTAATGCAAAAATGAGACAATATTTGTATATTTTAGGACAAATTTTCTAAAAGCGCATCATTTTGCATGTGATTGCTATGCAACATTCATGTTGACTTCACTTATTGGGCTCTTCTTGGTTAATGTGAGATAGGCTGAAATGAACCGAAACAGGGTGTAAGTTATTGATAATTTCACTGGTAAGGCGGTGAGTTTATCAAATAATAATTGAAAAAGAAGTTCTGTTAAAACTTGTGAGAGCTATACAATGATCTTGCAACTGTCATGTATTTGTCATAACTCTCTTTCTACTTAACCCTTTCCTGTTTCACAAAATTTTGGACCTGTCAAAATTCAAAGGTTTTGCAGACACAAATTTAAAGTGAGTTAATTTTGAAAAATAACCATTCTGTAAGGTAGAAAATAGTGTGGAAAAAGAAGAAATTGCTTGTCAGAAGCAATTTCTTCTTTTTTCACAATGTTTTCTCAATCATAAAATCACAGGCACGTAAAAAGCAGGGATTAAACAGCAAAGGGTTAAGCTGTAGCTCTGAAACTTTACACCATGCCTATGTAGTCATAATACCATTCCCTAGGCAATCATTTATTTCTCTGATATTCATTTTAGTTGAATTTTCATTCTTCTCTGATTTAATTTTTTTGGCTGAAGTTTCAGACACAAATGTTTTATATCTTACTCTGACACTCATTTAAAAGATATCTGTTTAATGTCAAACTTTTTCTATCTAACCCTCAGAATAGATGATCTATTTTAGTTTGCAGAGTTGTTAGTTATACATTTGTATTACATTGTTGATTAAACCCTTTCCTGTTTTACAAAATTTGGGCACACAATGTTTTCTCAATCATGAAATCACAGGAACGTAAAAAGCAGGGATTAAACAACAAAGGGTTAAGACATTTTTTGTCAACTAATTTATATAAACTTCTAATTTTCAGAGATTCATCCATTGTTGAATGTAAAAAAGCCTAATGAGAAAGCCAACAAGAAACCCAGTACCAAGAGTAAACCTAAGTCAAGTAAATCTGACAGATCCAAACATAGAGGTAGGAATGTTATTTAATTTGGACATTGCTTTATAAGCAGAGCTAAAGATTGATTTGGTATTTTGGATTTAAGATTAAAGTATTTTAAAAATTATTACACAAATCTTATGTTGTTGGTACTCCTTTGAATCATCTTGTCAAGATGATTCAAATGAGTACCCACAACATATTGTTACATTGAGAAATAAAGATTTTTGGCTGGCCTTACCCCCTCTTATCTGTTCCTCTTATAAGAAGTTGAATATTTAAAGGTTAACCATCACCTGTTTTGATACAAATTATCTGGATGAAAGATCATTTTACCTCGGATTCACTGTCAATCAATCTTTTATCAATGTTTATGAGAAGTGCTATGATACTCTCCAATGAGTTTGATGATTTAAAGGTTGGGGTTTTTTTTGTTTCAAAACAAGTTTTGGTCATCACCTTGGTATAGTTGTTATAGTTGGCACTGGTGTTGGCGTTGGGGTTACAAACTTAACCCTTGATCATGTAGATCTTCTTGAAACTTGGCATGTGTGTTCACCATCACAAGAGCTTTCCAAACAATCAAGGGGATGATAATAGAAACATTTTTTAAGGGTTATGTCCCTTTTTTTACTAAGATTTTTTTGCATTATCCAGCAATTGCAGCTGTGAGTTGACACCCGACATTTGATAAAAATGGCTAATATAATGGACCAAGCACTTTGCATTCTCTAATCTTATCAGCCTGCTGCACAGAGGTGCAGTCTGATCTTAGCCTATACAACCTTCTTTCTACTTGATTATTGTGGAAAGACTTAACCCTTGTCCTGCTGAATAAGAACCTTGGGAAAATTGCTTTAAAGGTGAAAGTGCTGAAAGTACTAAATGCACTAATTGAGGATCATGTATCATTCATTGTGTTAAAACAATTTCTGAACTTTTCTGGCTTAAAAAGGAAAATCAGGTGGTGTGGACTAAGATAAGAGTGCACAAATATGCAGGCTGATCTATGTCTGTACTTCCTGTCAAAGCTGGATTATTACAGGTTCAGTATGACAAGGGTTAACATGGAGAGGTTAGAATATCTCACAAAGTGACAAATTGTTTGAAACAAACTTTAACATCAGCAGAATAATGGGTTATCTTAAGATAATTGCATAAAATGTATGTTTTCGGATAGTCAAAGGCATACGTTAACGGGCACAACCCGGGCGTTAATGAAAGAAAAACATGGATTAATCAGTAAATTTACATGCTGTTAACGCCCGGCTTTTTTTTTTGGATGATCCCTGGGATCATTTTTGGGCTTTGCCCAGGCGCAACCCTTTTTACATAATATCAAAGAGCCAAAACCTTAAAAAATCTCCTCTGAAACTAGATGGTAGACAGCTTTCATATTTGGTATGAAGCATCATCTAATGGACCTCTACCAAGTTTGTTCATATCAAGACCAAGGGGTCATATCTGGGCTTTACCTGGGCATATCCCTTTTAATTCTTCTGAGCATGAAAGGTAAAAACAGAAAAATCTTCAAAAATCATCTTGTCTGAAACCAGATTGCAGAGAGCTTTCATATTTGGTATGTAGTATCATCTAGTGGACCTCTACCAAGATTGTTCATATCAAGACCAATGGGTCATTTATGGGCTTTGCACGGAGGCACATCTCTTTAAGCTCATCTGAGCACAATGGGTGAAAATAGGAAAATCTTCAAAAGTTGTCTTTTCTTAAACCAGAAGGCAGACAGCTTTCATTTTTAGTAGCATCATCTAGTGGACATCTACCAAGATTTATCATATCAAGACCCCGGGGTCACATTTGGGCTCCACCTGTGTGTATTCCTTTTTATATAGAATCCAAGAGTGAAAAGGCATATTTTTCTTGCTCTTGGCTGAAAACATTCCATGATATTGATCTTATGTAGAAATTATCTCCTTGTTGACATCTGCCTATTTAATTTACGTGATATCCCAGGTGTCAACATTTGCAGAGACACTCAAAATGGTTAAGCGCCCGAGTGCGAAGGGTCTTTGCAAATGTTAACGATCTCAAAAACGTTAATTAACCCTATATTACCTATCTTATGTTGTCCTATTTCAGATTGAAGACTTACGTGGGAAGTCACGAGAGCTAGAACAGATGTTGAATCAACCATTTGTTACATCTAACTCTTTAAGTAGAAGATTTTTAATGAGTGGTCTTTAAATACCTTATTTATTGAACAAGTCATTTAAAATCACCTGTGTAATATCATAACTATTCTACAGGGTTATTTAACTTTGGCAACATAAATCATATCATGAAGGACCAACTTGATTGTTCGTTAGAATTGAACCTAGTCTGTTAGATTGTTTAAACTGACAAGAATGGGAAGATTTTGATTTAATTGGATTCTCAAGATTCAGTTTGGACATTTTATGTAACAATAGTATTTGAGCCTGTGCATGACATTTCCAACAATTTAAATGTTCACCAAGCAAATATTCTGGCCAGCCTGTGCATCTGCACAGTCTAACCAAAGTCTTCGCTTGGACTTTGTTGATAGATCAAATCTAGATGTGTCTTCAGACAGATAGCCAATTTTCCTGTTGTACTATGAAAATGTCGAAGCTGCTCAATGTTTGCAACTCATGTGTGTTTCAATTTGTTGGAAATGCCACTCACAACTTATTTGTTAATTTTGATATGCAGTCTTTAATTGAACCCTTCCCCATTTAATCTTTAGTGCATGAGCTTTTATGGGGTTCATGGATAGTACTCTTTTATTTGACATTCATGACCCCTCCCGCTAAACAAAACCATATGGGAACTCTGTGAAATAAATATTCGTAAGGGAGATTGTGTCCAGCTAAGGACAACTATAGGTGGCATTTCTAAAATTCTTATACAGAAAGGTAGAATGATTATTCTAGATTTAGAAAATTTAGCAAAGATTTAAAAGTTATGAACCTGGACTGTCTGTACAGATTGAGCAGTCTATTATACTTTTTACACTTCCCTGATGGTCATTTTTCATATGACGGGTCACATTGTGTAAAGTTTAAAGAGCCATGGCAGTAGATCTGTAATCATTTAATTTGAAAGTCATGCATGAAGTTTGTGTTTGCATGTTAAAGTATAAAGTAAAAAATCTTACATGAATTTACTTTTTTAGATTTCATTTTACATCCAAGACAGAATGGCTTGGTTTGGAAAAAATAAAATGTAGACCTCCTTAGCATTACTTATTGCTGATGATCCCTTCATTTTTATTGATACAAACGAACAGTTTTATATGCTGCTGAATGTGGACATATATTATTGTCATCTTCTCTGGTTGTCCTGACGTTAGTATGTACATACCTATGTATGTACATCTTTCTGTCTGTACGCCCACATCTTGTAAACACAACGCTAACAGTTATGGATAGATTAAGATGAAATGTTCACAGAATGTTTCTTGTCACCTGACCTTGTTTATATTGTCAGGGTTTGGTAATATCCTGACATGCAATTATGTAACCATGTATATTGGTACTCTGGCTTTCTTAGTGACACAACTGAAAAAAAAACTTATGGAAAGCATTCTGAAAAAAGAAAGCAATCTCTTCTTTATTTTTAGCTCAACTGTTTTTGGAGAAAACCCGAGTTATTGCGATCACCTTGGCATCTTTTACCTTGGCATTGTTGTTGATGTTGCCATAGGCTTGGTTTTGGTCATTTGGAACACCACTCGTCCAATCTCACGATCAACCTGATGTACATAGACAGACTATTTTAAAAATTACAGGAAAACATTGGAAAAACTCGATAACGTCAGTTCAAATGGCGTTAGTCCTCGAAACTTTGAATGAAAACATTCGAAGTCGCCAACGCTACTCGTTCACTGACGTGAAACCATCGTATCCTTATAAAGGTATCTTTAAATTCTTAAATAACGACTGAAAAACTCTTAATTTTTGAGAATGAATCGTCATTCTCAAAACTTTAGATTTTTCAGTCGTTATTTACAGTAAAAGATGTAATTCTTCAGTGCTAGTTTTTATCCCCCGCCGATGAAATCATCAGGGGGTATATTGTTTGTGCCATGTCCGTCCGTCCGTCCGTCCGTCCGACATTCGTTTCCGCGCTATTTCTTGAAAACTATAGACCGGATTTCAATGACACTTGGCACACAGCTTCACTACAATGAGGACATGCGCATATCGTTGGGGTTACCCGGTTCGACCGTCGAATTAAGAGTTACTGCCCCTGACTGTTTAAGCCATAAACATACAGAGTGATATTCGTTTCCGCGCTATTTCTTGAAAACTATAGACCAGATTTCAATAAAACCTGGCACACAGCTTCACTACACTGAGGACATGCGCATATCGTCGGGGTTACCCGGTTCGACCGTTGAATTTAGAGTTACTGCCCCTGACTGTTTAAGCCATATACATACAGAGTGATATTCGTTTCCGCGCTATTTCTTGAAAACTTTGACCGTATTTCAATGAATCTTGGCACACAGCTGCACTACACTGTGGACATGAGCATATCGTTGGGGTTACCCGGTTCGACCGTCGAATTAAGAGTTACTGCCCCTGACTGTTTAAGCCATATACATACAGAGTGATATTCGTTTCCGCGCTATTTCTTGAAAGATATAGACCAGATTTCAATGAAACTTGGCACACAGCTTCACTACAAAGAGGACATGCGCATATCGTCGGGGTTACTCGGTTCGACCGTTTAATTTAGAGTTACTGCCCCTGACTGTTTAAGCCATATACGTACAGAGTGATATTCGTTTCCGCGCTATTTCTTGAAAACTTTAGGTTGATGTAGATAAAAGATAACCTGTACCTAAGTTTGATATTAACTCCATTGACAATGAAAATATGTTCGGCGGGGGATATCAATTCAACGAATTTGCTCGTTCCTTACACTGTTTCCGCCTAACAAAATGCACGATTTTGTTTCATACCCATCCGCCTTTCATACATCCGAGGTCTGTTGCAGTTTACGGAAATGAGTGCTGTTCCGAATGGATTTTGGTGTGACAAACTTTGACATGGTCATCTCTCTGCTGTTGTTAAGGTTACCTTCATGATACGTGGCGTGTGTGTTCACCATTACAAGAACTATCCTGACTATCAAGGGGGAATACTCTAAAAGTATTTTTGTATGATGTTTGCTTGTTTTTCAGCTTAGATTTTTTCACTATCCAGCACATGCAGCTGCGCATTGCAACCGTAGGCGATGCTCTTGAAAACAAAACTCTTCGCAGATTTTAAACTTATCATGAAATAGGACCAGTCTTGATAGAGGTGTTTATTTATTGGTAATTTTCTATTCTTTAATGCTTTTCGTTGGATTATTTGTGATATATCAAATCTAATCATTAAAATTATAAAAAATTCAGACCCTGCATCACCCTATGTGACCTTATTAAAGTGGAGCCAAATAAGTGTCATCATCATGAATGTTGCATAGCAAGTATGTGCAAAATGACATATATATATATATATATATATATATATATTTTTTTTTTTTTGCAAAAAAGGAATAGAATTTTCTGTTTTTCCAGTAAGATCAGGGGATATTTCATTTCATGTGCAACAAAAGCTATATTTTCACTCTGCTCTGCCGCTCATGAAAATATAGCTTTTGTTGTTCACTTAACAAAATATAAATAGATCTTACAATGATACAAATGACTATCCTCTTTTTAGCTCCACTGGCAAATGGCCAATTGGGCTATTGTCATAGTGCTGTGGCTGTCATGCGTCTGTCTGTCCGGCCTATAGCTTTTTCTAAAGATCTTCTCCTCAGTATGGAATTCAACCAAACTTAACAAGAATGATCCTTGGATGACCTTCTTGCAAAGTTGTTCGATGATTTTTGATCCAATGAAAATCAGGGCTTTAATGGGCATGGCTTATTTCCGTAAAATGATAAAATTCTCTGAATCTAACTGATGGATATCTACCAAATTTCACTGGAATGATCCTAGGGTGACTCATAATAGACTGCACAATATCAGAATTATTGTGGATGGATGAAAATATACATATTTAACATACGGAGGGCAATTTTTAGCTCACCTGAGCACAAAGTGCTTAAGGTGAGCTAATGTGATTGTACAATGTCAGTCGTCCGTTGTCCACAATTTCTTTCAACATCTTCTCCTCCTTAACCAGTAGGTCAATCTTGATGAAACTTGGCAGGAATGTACCTTGGATCAAAATTGTTCAAATAAATGAAATCCACCCTTAACTTTCCCTTTACCCTTAACAAAAAGGGTGAAAATATGAAAATCTTCAAAAATCTTCTTCTCTGAAACCAGAAGGCAGACAGCTTTCATATTTGGTATGTAGCATCATCAAGTGGACCTATACCAAGTTTGTACATATCAAGACCCTAGGATCATATTTGGGCTCCACCTGGGTGCAACCCTTTTTATACGCCCGAAGGGTCGTATTATGTTATGGCCTCGGTCGTCCGTCCGTCCGTCCGTCAGTCTGTCTGTCCGTCTGTCCGTCCGTTAGCAATTTTTTGTGTGCGCGACTCCTCCTAAACTATCAATGGGAATAAGCCAAAACTACACACAATTACTCCCTATGATGTCTAGTTGTGCATAAGACCTTTGAAATTCAAATCGCTCCAGTCATACCTGAGAAATCTTGAATTATCTGCCCTTTAATATTACCAAATCTCTGTTTTTTGTGTGCGCAACTCCTCCTAAACTATCATTGGGAATGAGCTGAAACTACACACAATTACTCCCTTTGATGTCTAGTTGTGCATAAGACCTTTGAAATTCAAATTGCTCCCGTCATTCCTGAGAAACCTTGAATTATCTGCCCTTCAATTTAACGAAAATCACTATTTTTTGTGTGCGCAACTCCTCCTAAACTATCAATGGGAATAAGCTGAAACTACACACAATTACTCCCTATGATATCTAGTTGTGCATAAGACCTTTGAAATTTAATTGCTCCCATCATTCCTGAGAAACCTTGAATTATCTGCCCTTGAATTTATAGAAAATCACTTTTTTTTTGTGTGCGCAACCCTCCTAAACCATCAATGGGAAGGAGCTGAAACAAGACACATTTACTCCCTATGATGTCTAGTTGTGCAGAAGACCTTTGAAATTTAAATCGCTCAAGTCAATCCTGAGAAATCTTGAATTATCTGCCCTTGAATTTAACGAAAACCACTATGTTTTGTGTGCGCAACTCCTCCTAAACTATCAATGGGAATGAGCTGAAACAAGACACATTTACTCCCTATGATGTCTAGTTGTGCATAAGACCTTTGAAATTTTAATCGCTCAAATCAATCCTGAGAAATCTTGAATTATCTGCCCTTGAATTAGACAAAAATCACTGTATTTTGAGTGCAACTCCTCCTTAACTATCAATTGAAATGAGCTGAAACTGGACACAATTACTCTCTATGATGTCTAGTTTTGCATAAGACTTTTCAATTCAAAATGCTCCTGTTATTCTGAGTTATCTTGGATTATCTGCCCTTGAGTTGATGAAAAACAAAATTTCTTGTCGGCTCATTTTCTCCTACATTATGGATGGGAATGATGAAAGGAAACTTGCCATAATGACTCTGTAGGTTGTCTTTTTGTGCTTAGGACTAAATATATTTTCATATTTAAATGTTATGGCACCAGTTGTCTGTCGGTCTGTTTGCAATATTTTTAGCTATCATTCAAGCTCATGTTACTGACAAGCCAAGGTTACTGACAAGCCCCTTCGGGTGTATATGCGCCGCTCTGCGAAGCTCTTGTTACGTAAAATCAAAGAGCGAAAATCATTTAAAATCTTTTCCGAAACCAGAGGGTAAAAAGCCTTCATATTTGGTTGTAGCATCATTTAGTGGGCCCCTACCAAGTTTGTTCATATCAAGATCCTGGGGTCATATTTGGGCTCCACCAGGGCGCATCCCTTTTGGCTCATCTGAGCACGATGGGTGAAAATAGGAAAACCTTAAATAATCTTCTCTGAAACCAGAAGACAGATAGCTTTCATATCAAGTTTGTAGCATCATCTAATGGACCTCTTACCACTTTGTTCATATCAAGACCCTGGGGTCACATTTGGGCTCCACCTGAGTGCACCCCGTTTTACATAGAATCAAAGAGCAAAAAGGCATATCTTTCTTGCTCTTGGCTGAACACATTCTATGGTATTGATCTTATGTAGAAATTATCTCCTTCTTTGACATTTGTCTTTTTAATTAATGTGATGTCCCAGAGGTCAAAGAGACGCAGGTGAACGATCTAGGACCATCATGGTCCTCTTGTCTATAATTTGTTTTCTTGGGGAAACATTGGAAATCATTTTCTCAGAAACTAACTGATGGATATAAACCAAATTTACCTGGAATTTCTCCTTGGGTGACCCATTATCAGTCTGTATGAAATTAGTGCGATTATATGAAAAATGTGTATTTCATATACGGAGTTTATTGTATGATTTGTTTTTTAGAGTAAAAATTCGAAATCATTTTCTTAGAAAAAATAATTGATGGATATTGACAAGATTTCAAATGATTCCTGGGTGACTCATTATCAGACTACAAGAAAATTTTGTGAATAGATAAAAATGTGTATTTAAGAAATGGAGAGCAATTTTCTATAAATTGTTCTATAGAGTTAACATTGGCAAACATTTTCTAAAAAAAACTAATTGATAAAAATCAACCAAATTTCACTGGAATGATCCTTCGGTGACTCATTATCAGACTGCACAAACGTATTGTGATTTGAGGAAAAATGTGTACTTATAAGGAGGAGGTCAATTTTGTCTATGTCCATCGATTATGACTTTCTTTGCAGAAATATTTCAACATGTGATACTTAAAACACTTCTTTACTTGAAATAAACATTCATTTATTCACTTAAATTCTTGTCTGACCATATCAGTAGATTCAGGCATGTGGAGCAAATCAGCTGCTCTAACAGCTCTAGTTTTAGACTCTCGGGAAGCAAACTCGGGATCTCTTGGTCAAGAAACCGACAGTCTACCTCTAGAACACAGCTAGGCTCCGCCTCTTTTAATAAAACATAAAAACTCAAATATTGCAGTAAAATGTTTTTACTATGGATGTCATTAACATTAGAGAGTAGGAAACACTTTGAATTGACACAAGGCGGTTCTTTATTAGCGTTTAAAAATATTTGCATCCCAATATGAGTCCGTAAGTCAGTGATTGGATTAATGTTCTTGTATTCGGAACACTCTCGTGGATATTTGAAAAAAAATGTCATCCCCTGATTTGCTTTAGCTAGATGTAGTATTAATTCAACTGAATATTTGCTTTTCGAACCCTTCCGAATCGTCATTTTTGATAAAAGGATTATTTGTGAGTCTTTTCACTCTTTTTCGTATCATTTATACAGAAACTTTTTAAAAATCCTTTGGAAACGATGCTTAGAATAAATTGTTTTGTTAGTTGGTTTCCTTGGGTATCATAAGTTACTCTTTGTCAACAATAAGAAAGTCATGGGAGTGCCTCTTTATGAACTTGCCGCTAGGCTTCGTCCTCCGACACTTCATCGTATAACTCCGTAACTTTTATGTCACCTCCGTGACGCACGGCGCCGTATGACGTCATTCCTTTCTGTGACGCGTAGATGTTAGTTAAGGCCTGTTGGGTCAGCATGGAGTTACCTTCCTTGTTAAGATCGTCTGCTCGAATGTCTGGCCCGTGTCTCACTGCCCCGAATCCCGTCATTCCGGTTTGCGAGGCGTATATGTTGGTTTTGGCCTGCTGGGTCAACATTCCCTGTGTAGCCCGGAGCTGTTTTCTTGTCCACTTTCGCTTCTTGGGTTTGTCTGTGGACGACATGTCCTGGAAAATAAAGTTACTGGTTAGAAAAGGTAAATGATTTAAATGATAAAAAATACGATAACAGTAGAAAAAGAGATTTATATTTGAAAATAAAAATGGCTCCTTGCTCCGGGTGTTTAAAAGGGTCGAATTTTGTCAAAGAAGCAATACATAATTGACACTAATGTAATAAAGGTATATATACAAAGAAGTAAGTATTACAACATCCGATTTTCAATAGAGTATATCTCAAAGATAAACTGTGGTTACTTTGCGCACTAAGACACGGGGGAATATTTCAGTGAACCTTAAAATTTCCAATGAAACGGATAAAAGAGGTTTTATTCCCGATTCAGCCTTTTCTTGCAATTAATGATCGTTTTTTAAACAACGTGTTTTTCAAACAATATATCTCCGCCATTAACTATTGCTGCAACGAACGCGCAGGGCGAGATTTCAAAATGAACATTGCCTGTATTCCAAGAGTAACCATCACACTAACTGTACAGTAAATATCTTGTATATCTATCTTCACCGGCTCTAACAGCATTTACTTTTCTCCCCACACCCTAGATAGACATTGCATATCAATGCCGTCATTACTTTTGTAGCGCTTGTCTTGAAAATGTCGGATTATTAATTGGATGGGCTAGCCCACATATTCGGCGACCAAACATATGTCCAACACATGCTCTACAAGGCTCACATCTCAATTTTATTGAAAGAACTTTTGTATCTATATATTAAGATGTTGCAATACTTTTTTCCTTGTGTATATTAATACCAATTTTCAATGTCGATTAATACTTTAACTCCCTTTGATATTAGACTATGTTTGATATTCTTGGTAAGCTTTAAGATTAGTGATGTTATTGCTTTTGGACCATGGGGTGACTCATGTGCTATACATGTATACATTTAGGAATATCGTGAAATTGACATTATGAACGATTTTGGAATGATATTGATTAAATGTGTGGAGCGAGTTTTGAGTTAAATTAAAGGGGATTTTTGAATATCGATAATTTTGTTCAAGATGCCACATGCGACATTTAATTACTTCAATGACGTAATCGATGACCATATTATTCAAGCAAACAAACTAAAAGGAAAAATGGCACCTCCCGAGAAACACGACTCATGTCGATTTCAACATTTTTCATTATTGGTGGACAACTTTTTTTTATTTTGATCTATATTCAGTATCGATCAACACATTTAAAAGGTATCTCAAATAATGTTGATAAATATGTAATTCAAATGTCCATTGATATGTATTCAAATTTGGTAATCTTAATTCAAAATCACTAATAGCGTACACAGTAACAAAAACGCAAGAAATCGCCATGCTCATGTTATGCTCATGTGACCAGTTACTCGGAAAAAGGTTTATTTTTTCGAAAGCGCAAATATCGGCTTTGCCTTTAAGTTGATTTTACTTCTGTGTCGGGTCGAATATAACCTTATCATATCAACGGCTGGTTATCAAAAAGCTTTTAACTTTTGCCTAAACATTTCTTTTGAATAATCGCCAAATACTCTTACATGTATCCCATCACGCGAAAAGGGATCATCTGTTGAGTGCGAAAAGTATCGATCCCTGACAGACTGCGCGGTCTGCGCAGTCTGACTAGGATCAAAACTTTTTCGCTTGAGTGTATTTCGTGAATCTTGAATAATTACTTTATCATCCCGTAAATTTACATGCAACCAATGGCTTACCTCTGCTGGATTAAATCCATTTTTAATTGTATTGCATAATTAATGTAGTTTTCAAATGGTCCCTTTTCAGTGTGACAGGTCACATATCTTGCATTGAAACACTTAAAGCAGAGAATTTCACAAACTTACCTCAAAATTACTCGGCATGCTCTAGCTTTCATTTAAACGGACACAAATCTTCCTTCGTTCCGAAAAAGAAAATATTCAAATGCCGTTAAAAATATTTTAATGCCCGTTCTTTTTTAATCGCCCATCCCTTCGCGCAGACTTCAGAATTTGTCATCTATGGGAAAATATCGTCTTCCTCTAATCATGACCCCCTTCGAAGAAGACGGGGTATAATGCTTTGCACTTGTCGGTCGGTCCGCCCATAGACCGATGTTTGTCCGGAGTATATCTCAAAAAGAATGCAAGCTAGAATCATGAAATATCTTGTGAGTTATTGCCCTTTGTTGATTGACAAAGAATAGGCAATTGACCTGCTTTATAGGGGGGGGGGGGGGGGAATAAATGTTTTACAAAAATCTCTTGTTTATGTTTACTCATATAAGGTATTTTAGATGAAGCCTAGAAACATCATGAAAGGTGAGGCTGACTGGTCGCTCAAACTTTTGAGGCAAGTTTTAGTTGTCTTTAATTATGTAACACAACTGGTAAATTACCGGTTTTTATACGACGCCGGAGGTGGTTGTACGTATATTGATACCATATATCTGTATCTGTACCTCTATCTGTCCGTTCGTACTCCCATAATAACAACTCCTCCTTTAATTATAGACGGTTTCGCATGAATCTTTCATATAATGTTTATCTTGGATCTTAGACATATCATATGGATTTTGTGGTACTACGATGCGTCACTGAAAGACAGACCTCAGCTACAACCCCTTTGGAAAAAACAGCTATGCTGTAGGGGCGTATATAGTGGCTCTGGCACTCTTGTGATGCCTTTACTATTATCAACGTAATTATTGTACACTTGTTACTTGTCTGCTTGGGGCCAACTCGGCCGCCGACGGATTCTTATCGGCGATTGTTTCAGCCTGAATTTGTCAGTAAGGTTGGTACTCTTCTAAAATAGCCTCAGAACCGTTTGTGTCACAAATGTGGTGATTTAAGGATCTTTTCCCTCCAAGCTCCAAAAGCACTTTACTACATATGAAAACGCAAATGGTCATCAAAATTATAATTTTAGGTGGAGTATTGTGCGTTAATGTTGTTCTGTCGTCACAGCATAGATTCGAAGGTACGCTAGCTGATGTGCAATGGGCTACCGTTTCAAAGCCTTATTACATGTGAGTCATGGAAAATGTGACTTGGATCATCGGATTTTGAATCCAGTGATATACATTTAGATATTTCTATTCCGTGTGTGCTCAAGAACGAATCCTGACGAATTATTTTCAATTATGCACGTAAGATGACAATGGGTTTTCGAGACACCATTCCGGATAAGACAACCGAAACACCACGTCTTCGTTAGCATTTTCAAGCTTGAAATAGCAGTAAAGTTAAGTACATCGTGAAATCCACATTCATCTCAATCAAAACATGCTCACTCGGCGCTCCATTCATTCTTCCAAACACTCACTCAAACCGCTCAAAATGACTAAAAACGATCAATAAATAGAAAGAAATCGCGATTTCACCAACGAAATTGAAATTGTCAGCGTCTGATTGGTTCTTGAAGAAATGGGAAGCTTTTTTTTAGAACCTGTATGCATATTATATTAAAGAGAAGTAATAAATACCGCTAATTTTGTTCATCCTGAACAAAATGGGCGGTATTGGATTACTTCCCTTTAATTTCACTCAAATCTCACTCGTAAAACCTATTCAATTTCATTCTTAAAATCATTCCAAAATCATTTACCTTGTCAATTTCACAATGTTGTTAACTCTAGCTGCATAATGGTCTATCCGCGTCTAAAAAAGATGTGATTTGGGTGTGTCCATAAAATTGTCGCTTCTCATCGGATTAACGGATCATCAGCCATGCCTTTGAACCTTGGGATATATCTCGAAATCGTAGGTGTAATTCCAAAACCTTGTAAATGCAAATTGATTAAAGCTGTAGTTACGAGGTTTGAGAATTACGTCGACGATATTATTGGCTTTTTTTTTCGACATTACTGATTTCAAATTGAATGGCTATTGACCTCCGTCATTTTCCACTATTTTTATTCAACCAGTTTCGTGGATGGTTGACTTTATTGTCGTCAGCTGTAGTTACGACGTCTAGGTCGCCCGACATTGATTCATTTTCGCCTTATGTCCGTGAAAATATTATTTTAGATACAAGTAACCCTTTATGCTGTCTAGGTTTGCCGAAACGGAAGTGAAATTGCAGTACAGCGACCCCCCTTTTTGACTGGGCGCTGTTCTGATCGACCTTGCATCAGTGAATCTGTTCAGTGCCAAGTCAAGGTTACTGTGCGACCCAAATTTCAACTTGATACAATTGCTCCTGCATAGATGATTGCAGATAACTTGTTTCATATACTTGTATTTTTGCTACAAAAGAGATTGTATTTTCCCATTTTAAGACAATTATTGATCTGTAAAATTTCAACAGTAAATCCAAAGTTGATTGGCGAAAAAACATGTTATGAGCCTAAGCGTAAGATTTTCAACAATTTCAAATATGCTCAAAGCAAAGACCCTGACCAGCCTGTGCATCTACACAGTATGTCCAGAGTCTTCAGTAGCTATGTTCCAAGTAAATAGATAAGGTCTCAAAGAATCTGTAGGCTATCAGGTAACTTAATATTTATAGTATTTGGCTGTCTACGCTGCTCAATGTTTACCCGTCACAAGCATTTCAAATTGTTGGAAATGTCACGTAATGGCTCTCATAATCTTGGGCCAAAAATTGGATTTATGTTCTTTTTAAGAGTGAGCTTTCATGTCTGTATATTTTCTAGGCGTTCTCTGTTGTTGTTGTTGTTATCTGATCTTACGACTCAGAATGTGTTATCTAATGTAAGGCCCCGAACATTCGATTATGGCTGTATTGAATCGAATTTGCTATCACTTTAATATGCGTCATTGTATGATAGACAGTTGATAAACTTGAAGGGTTTCAAATAAGGATAATTTAATTCAACAAGTTTCTTTGCTATTTGCTGTTAATCGAAATATATTTAAATATTTTAGCATAAAAGTAATTGCTCGAAATTAAAATTGAAGTTGCATTCATGAGTAATTGAGCTGGACATGTCCTAAATATTGAATGCAGTTATTGCTGCATTTGATCGATGAAGTAATTTTAGAATTTTTGTCATGCTTGAATATCAAATGTCCTTTTGAAGAAACCCCATGTCTTAGGCCTCGCCGTCGTCGGAAAGTTCGTCGTACAATTCCTTCACAGCGATGTCTTTTCCGTGACGCACGGCACCGAACGGCGTCATGCCTTTCTGAGAATCGTAGATGTTGGTTTCCGCTTGTTGCGTCAGCATCGTGTTTCCCTCGGCGTTGAGGTCATCTGCCCTGATATCGGCACCGTGACGTACTGCGCCGTATGACGTCATTCCCTTCTGTGACGCGTAGATGTTCGTCTTGGTTTGTTGCGTGAGCAAGCTTTTACCCTCCTTGTCGTGTTCGTCTGCCCTAATGTCGGGACCATGACGGACGGCCCCGAACCCAGTCATACCAACTTGAGAGGCATATATGTTAGTCTTCGTCTGCTGGGTAAGGAGTCCCTGGGTGGCCCTCAGTTGCTTTCTTGTCCACTTTCTCTTTGGCGGCTTTTCAGACGACATTTCCTGTCATAAATGAAAAATGTGTCGTTTACGTCGTTTCTTTCTGCGCGATTTAACAGACAGGACAGAACATAGAACAAACAGCCATCCATCGTGCAGTGTTAAAAATAACAAGATACAACATGCCGTTTGCATAAGCAAGCACCCTCTTTCAATCGCAGACAACTTTTTTCGACGTGTATATTTTTCTGTCGATTAACTCGCAATTTTAAAAAAATCTCACAAATTTTCTCTCTAAAGTCAAAAAAGTTAAATGTCACATTAAGTCATTAAACAGTGGATTGCTTCTGGCGTCTTGCCCTTGACTCCCGTCATATCGACGCTGAAAATAAAAACGTTAGTTGCTTCTAAAATATATGAGCCTATGTGTGACATTTCCAACAATTTGAAATGTTCGTGATGTACAAACATTGAGTAGCGTAGAAAGCCACATACTGTAAATATAAAGTTATCAGGTGGTCTACAGATACTTTGAGACCTTATATCTTATATCTACTAAACGCAAAATGAAAAATCTGGCCAGACTGTGTGAATGCACACACTGGTTAATGCCTTTGCTTTGCGTATATTTGAAATTGTTGGAAATGTCACGCACATGCTAGAAATGAAGAATGGAAATTGGACTTCCTAAACACTGTAACAACAGCCCATTAAAGCTTCAGTTACGAAGTTTAAGTCGCCCACCTACGAAAGTATTTGAAACAAAATGGCGACAAATGACGGAGGTCAATAGTCATTCCATTATAAGTCAGCGTTTTTGGTGGTCAATCGGATTTTTGGTTTGAAAACTGTGAGCTTTCAATTTTCATATTGGTCATTATTTGGCTTTTGAAAAGATTTTTATTTTTTTCCCGGCGCTTTGAGTTCTGTTTAAACACATTAAGAATGATTTCGAAAAAGATTTCCGAACGACAAAATATTAGCCTCGTCCAAGTTGCAGAAGACAAAGTCAACAGAGGTGATATATAAAAATACCTCAATATCTTTGTAAATTTGTAAATTGAGATTCATTTATTTCATCAGGAGTTTTTGAGGAATGGTATGGTTTTGGCCAACGGGTGATTCGGAATTCGAAGTTTTCTTGGTGTCAGAAGAAATGCCTCGGCTTATAGTTAACATAAGTATTATCATTACAGGTATATTTCCAGTTGCGTACAATCAGTGTAAAGTTGGTAAGCAGGTTTTTCTTTTTTGATTAAAATTAGTCGCTTTGTCGTTGTTTGGAGCGTAAAAAACAATTACAATTTGAATGCATCTGTAGAGGAGGCGCATCGATGGTTGGCGACGGAATAACCGTAACCTACGATAAAGTGATACTGGCACTCGGCGTGGCATTAGATTTAAAAAACATTTAAGGTTATTAATTAAACCATTTAATAAGTCAAGGTAATTGATATTATCTGATAAATCTTTTTAAGTTTTAAGTAAAAAACATTCACTGCTGCGTAATTTCCGAATTGAATATCAATCAAAGAAGGATCAAACATAAGACACGTGTCTATTAGTGTTAATCGAAAGGGATACAAAACAGTTCATGGGAGAAAAAAATCGTTCGGTGTCATGACTGCTCGGCTTCTTCCGCTTTCTTCTGTGACGTAGGTTTAGTGGGCGGGGCTTCATCGTCAGTCGGGTACTCGTCATCTTCGCCTTCGTCATAGAGTTCCGTGACCCGAATGTCGCCGCCATGTCTGACAGCGCCGAATGCTGTCATTCCGACCTGAGACGCATAAATATTGGTCTTGGCTTGCTGTGTCAGGAGGCTCTGGGTGGCACGGAGTTGCTTTTTCGTCCATTTTCTCTTTTTTGGTGCTTCAGACATTTCCTGTTTGAAAAGAGTATATTGATAACCCTCTTATCGCAGCAGATCGTAATTATTGCCTTGGACAATGACGGGAAGGACTAGCAACCATTTAAATAATTTTATAATTTTCGTTCTACCAATCGCATTTCGTTTTTTCAGATATAAATGGGGACTTCGACAATCATTTTAAGATCTATCTTATAAAAGGCAAATGAAACTTTAAGGTAAACCATTGATTTTAGGATTAAATTCTACGACATTTTTGATCATCGTATTCAATGGCTTAACCCTGACGTATACTGGAAAGTTAAGGCCTACTTTTCATTTTTTTTTTGGTTTTTGCAAGAATATTTCGTTATTTATCCCCAACTCGTGTCTATCATGGTTTTCACAACTCAAAAGGATTGGGCGTTTAAGAAGGTGAATATATTGCGGCGTAAGGTAACAAAAGCCTCGGTATTTCTAAGTTTTTAAAACCTATCGACGATTTAACGCTTCAATGTAGATATGTCAATTGTCTATAAATACTAGGCCACCCACTGCCATGTCAAGAGCCGTTGATAATAACTGTGTGTTATTTTAGTTTATATTTTGTCGTTGATTTTTCTTTTTGATAATACGGTTGGACGAAAATATTTAAATGGGTCAATCCTACTCGATTTAGTGTTACTATGAGCGGTCCTATGACGACAACCTTCATCAGTATTTTGTCCATACTACATATGGGCTAATCAAAACAACGGGCCTATTCAGATAAGTCGGTCATTAGGGGCTTTTTTTAGGTAACATCCATTTAGGTATTAGTGTATTCTGCGTTATTATTCAACTGGCAGGACGTGGTTTAGCCGTGACGTAATCTTGCGAGTTTACTTTTCAAGTTATTCGACAATTATTGTTAACGCGTGCAAAAATAAAGACATCTTAAAACCTAACGGATTTTGCGTGCTTACAGAAGGTGATCACATTCCATCGCTTGGTTACCAAAGCCTCGTAGCTTCAGCTTGTACAAGCTGAAGTTACAAGGATATGGTTACCAACCTACGATTTAAAGTCTCGAGTTATTCATATCGAATCTCTGTAGAAGTAAGTTATCTTATATGAAACCTTCATTACTTTTATCCCTCGAAATTGCTAGAAGAAGCTGACGTAGTGCTTGTATCTATGCATAGACAATTACGGTATTTACACAATGGGACAACGATTGTGTCAACACTAGAAATATTTGTTGATATCAAAATGTAACGAAGTTTTTGATTGATTGAATGGAGTTTAACGCCGCTTTCAACATTATTTCAGTTATATCGCGGCGGCTGGAGCACCTAACAATGGATCCCTGGTATTTCTCTCACCAGTACAACCACCACATTCTTTCCTAGCCTCCAGCCGCTATCTCACATAGGTCTACGATTATCAACCCATTGGTGAGAGACAAATAGTCGGAAAGAATGAGTGCCGCCGTCGGCGAAGTTTTTGAAAAACTCCGAACATCGGATTGATTTCAAAATTCCGCATTAGGGATGTAATGCCTTACCTAATAGATCGCAACTGTAAATCAAACTTTCAATTAGCCAACCAAGTCATTCATTTACATAGGATTATGCTGTTGACATCGTTCATTTACCGCTGGAATATTTTCTTGTGTGGGTAACTTATATGTCACCAAATAACGAGTTTCTTTTTGATACATTACAGTGACCAGATATTTTGCAGGTAAATGGAGACTAACATGTTAGTGTCATAAAATCAATGTTATCTGGTCTCGGCTGCTAGAAATTATCATGACTCGACAAAGCCTCGTCATGATAATTTCTAGCAGACGAGACCAGATAACATTAATATTATAAGACACTTACACGTTATTCTATTTATCATGCAAACATTTTAGCGATTTATTATAAAATACACTTAAAAATGGAAGACATTCAGATGAATGTGTATCAAATTGTTTCTAAATATAGACTACCTGATATCATGTCATTTTATCAGACAGGTGATATTAGGGCAACACAGGCTTCATTGCATGATAAATCGCACATCAATGTCTGTTGGGGTTGTGCCGTGACGGAGATGAATGGGCGGAGCCAGCGTTCTGCTTAATGGTGTTACTATCGAGTTAAAGATCACTATACGCTTATGTCGTAAGAAGTTCAATAGGAAACAGACTTATACCACTTTGCCTTGTATACGCATTCTCTCAATGAAGTGTTTGTAGAAGTAAAATTTGGACCGTCTTCGGGGTGACCTCATGGGTCATATCGATGGCTCATTGCGAAAAAGTTGTAATCTCCTTTAAATACATAGGTAGTTACAACTGGTTTACGCTGATCCGTCGATGTTAATTAAACGATATTTTAGAAACAAGTATACATTCATTTATTAAAAAAAAGAAAAAGAAAAGAAAAAAAACATATAATTGCTAGTTTGTGACAACTTGCGTGTTTTGAAACACTTTTTTTTCTTTCGAATAATGTTTTAAAAGATATCCATTGAGATTTTATCGACCATCTTAATTTCGTTGAATAATTGTAAAACCTAGTGCTTTTTTTCCCATAAAAAAAGTTGTATTATTCGGTCTTTAAATATGAGCTTGTAACGTAATTCATTTGATCTTTACATCCTTTATCTTACAGATGTAACAGTCTCTTCTGTTTTGTGTGTTTAAGCAGGAGAATCAATTTAGTTCTTAGCGTTTCTGTCATCTTTCTTTCACTTTAACAATTATTTTACATACCTAAGCGGAAAAATGATAGCTTTAAGAATGAAGTTAATTACTAACTTATATATCTAGATGTAATGTTTGATAAATATATAATACGTACTTAGTGTAATATCTAACGAGGTTGAGAGAATTGATCATTGTCGAGGCTCTGCCGAGACAATTATCAATTCTCACAACCGAGTTTGATAATTTTTCATACAATACACTTAGTACGTATTATATTTATCTTATAATCTATATATGTCTTGTTTTCATCAGTGTTTCTAACTGAAATGCAAGTTTCTAAAAATAACTAACAATATATCATTGTTCTAAAAATAACTGTGTGATATCATAAAAAATATCGTACGGGATGTTATCATACGTATATTTGTATAGTTATAAGATAATGTCTGCTATCGTCAGTGTGAAGTCCGAGGGTTTATATAGAATTTCGAATGGTTACTTGTGCAAACCAAGCTCTAAGTCAGAACAACAACAGCAAACCATTTAATAAGTGCCTTTACAACACATGAGTGTATTGACCCCCTCTTGCATAAACATACAGATTTGTATGGAAATTTTTAAGCACTTTCGTCAGTTAACGAGTAAGAAACAGTATATAGAGCATTTTAGTTTTATAACTTGGCGCATTGGCCCCTATCTGACAATTGAGCAAATGACTTTTCAAGCCTTTTTGTATTCGATGCGTTATCAAGTATTCGACACGAAAGTAGATTGAAGTTTTAAGCCACGGAGCTTTCTACTGCATGGTCTTCAGCCTAATATATCGAGTACAATTAAAGATCACATGTAACCAACCTAACCATCACGCAACATCGTTAGAAAATTAACATTTTGCATGGGTCTCTATACAAGCTCCTTTTTATTAAGCGGTGCAAATTGTATAAGGCGAAGCTGTTTTCACTTGCATAAATGAACTTTTGTGCGACATTTCCAACGATTTCACGTGTGCGCAAAGTAAGGCCTCTTTGCAAAGCAACCTAGGCAACAGCAAACTGACCAGACTCTTCGCTATGCGCTCTATAGATAGATAAGGCCTTAACTCCTATTCACGTGGTTTATGAATACTTAAATACTTGGTCTAGGCTGCACAGTATATGTCTAATATAACTTAATTTAAGTTGCGTCCATTAAGATTCGTGCAGTCTGATTGGTTGAAGAATTGTTTTTATCCCCAAATGAAAACAATTTTTGGTACGCAGCTTTTTTTTAAAGCTTGCAAAAAAAGTAGCCCCCTCAAGAAATCTGTCTTATTATGATGTTTTTCTTCCATTCTTGTGTCATCATATGAATTTATAAGATATAAAGAGAATATTTTTTCAAAATTTTAATGAGGTATGAAACTAAAAGCCCAATCAAACTGTTCGCGTATTCAAACAGTGTGATTAAGTGTTTAGTTTCATACCTCAAAGAAATTAAAAGGTATTATCTTCACCTCTTAAATGAACACATGAAACTGTTGGAAATGTCACGCACATGCTTAATCGTTTGGCGAAAACGACGAATAATGTCAGGCCCCGAGGTTATATAACATTCTCTTTCTCAATTCAAAATTGAGATTATAGCCGTTATTTTGTTGTAATACATTTGTACTTATAAAAATGTAGGTACAAAAAGATAATATTAAGAAGTTGTTATAATTAGCAACTTATTAAAATTATCTTTTATGTTCATATATTTATTTGAATTCTAAACTCTAAATTTGAGAAGATTCTCAGTTGAGCACTTCGAGGCCCGAGATTATGTCACTTTTTTCGTGCTCACCAAAGAATTTTCTCAAATATAGAATTAAAAAAAAAAAACTGTATGAATCTTAATGATAATATTAATAAGTTGTTTCAAAACATTTATTGATATTATCTGTATGTTCAAAGACTTATATCACTATTAATACTTATCTAAAGCTTTAATCTCAAGTTGAAAATTTGAGAAAATTTTAACTCGAGAATGAGAAAATTTTTATAATATTCCGACGTAACACGCTTGAGTTTGCAACAAAACTTGTTTTAAAGACACTAATGCTGTGAGGTACAGTTGCGCACATGTGAGTGAGTGATCTAAGGTCAATTATGTTTGTATACATCCACAATTTCAATTGAGTGATCAAAGGTCAATTTTGTCTATACAGTGTATAGACAGAATTGAACTTTGATCACTCACTCCAACTTGTGGAGCTATACAGGTATATACAACATTGAACTTCGATCCCACACTTTAACTTTGACATCTATAAACTCATTCGTAAACAACCCTGTGTTCAGCATGAGCAAACGTTTGTGAAAGTTCGTAAATGGTTCTCCACTTTGCACCTAAGTCCACGTGCAAAGTAGAACGCCGATTCTAAAACGTTACACGAATGTTCATCACGAACTCAGGGTTCACAAGCGTTCTACAAAGTAGAATACAAACCATCGGATAAGCAAGAGAAGAGGGAGTGCAATAATTCACGCTTTGCAAAAGTTTTTTATGGAGATTAGCAGCGCACTCAGGATTTGCCGTTTTAGCAGCTTGAACACAGTGAATATGAAAGCAACAGTCACAGGAAACATTTCAAAGCAACAAGAACTTGTAACAATATTATTTAACATCCAAGACCGGACGAAACAAAGCGAACCTGTAATTTGACAATGTAGCACGTTTTAATTTTCATTTTTGTTCTTTGTTCTTCCTTTTATTTTTATTTGTTTATTTTTCTATTAATATTGTTTTGTTGTTATTTGAGTTTTATTCTGTATACTTCTACTATTGAAGATGGTTAATAGTTTTTGACATTTTTGTTTAAAATATTTTTTTATATATTTGCTTTTTTTATGAGTGCATTTATATTACAATTTAAGGAGTAAGTAGTTTGTCAGAGTATTAAATGAGTGTATACTTGTTTCCAAAAGAAGACGTTCGATTGCTGAATTGATTTATATAACAGTCGACTTGGATCAGATGGGAGCATGAGAGGACCGACGAAGAGAGTAGACACCGTATATACAGGACATTTTAAACATACACGCACACGAAGACTCTCAGAGAATGATTCTGTTGGCTCTAAAATCGTTTCGGCTTAATGACGACACCAGAATTACTGGATTTCGTTGCAACGACAACCACTAAAAATGTTCAAGTCAAAACCGTCATTTGGTGATCAAAAACTCGTAGCTTAAACTTCAATAAGCTGTAATTACGAGATTTTTTAAGCTCAATGACGATATTCATCTTGATCGCTTCTTCTGACATCATACAAAATGTTTAAACGAACATTTTTAATAGTTTTGGGAACATTAAAAATGTGTCATTTAAATATGTTGACACTTTTTAATGGTAGACTGGTCAACGTAATATGGTTCTGCGTATGCGAGGTCCAACTAGACTATGTGTACACTAAGCATAGATATCAGAAAGCTGCGTTGACAGCCAAACAGTGTAATTAGATTTTTCATGGAAATCAATCAACCGATCTCACAGTGAAGATTCTGTTCGGACTGTGCGGTTGCACAGTTCGAACAGAATCTTAACTTCGATTTTATCGGAAACCGTTGGAAACAGCATTTACAGACCGCTGGTTCATAGAAAATAATGAGGCATAAATTACTATGTATAATTTAAACTTTTTCTTTTAAAATTTCAATCACATACATAGAAATGAGAAAAAGTAACCAAAGAAAATAAATTTCAGAGGATTAATTATAAATGCATCAAAAAGGCAGAATATAAGGAATTCTTCGACTGAACTGTCATTGAACGGATAATTGTCTTAGTTCAATATTTCTCAATGGTGTACGACTTATACTAGTTGCACAGAAAAGGATTAATTAATACACTATTTTTCACACGCCACACATAAATTTTGAGATACGTAAAAGTTAACTAGTATGAGACAGATTTTTGCTTTCACGGATTGAGACAGCATTTAAAAGTCATAGAATCTCTGATTATGGTCACGTGATCATTCATCTGCTTCCTCATCGGCTGGTTCCCCGCCCTCGTCATTGACCTCCTCTTCTTCCGGTTGTTGTTGTTGCTGCTGTTGTGACGTATCTTCGCCTCGTGCTTTTCTGGTCGGAGCTACAGGCCTTGGAGGCTCATCTTCGTCGGTTGGATACTCATCCGGGTCCCCTTCATCGTATAGTTCCGTAATTTTGATATCACCGCCATGTCTGACGGCCCCGAAACCCGTCATCCCTTTCTGCGATGCGTAGATATGAGTTGCAGCTTGTTGCGTCAGAACGGTGTTACCCTCGTTGTCGACGTCATCACTACGAATATCGGCGCCATGTCTCACGGCCCCAAAACATTTCATACCCGCCTGAGATGCGTAAATATTTGTTTTGGACATCTGGGTTAAGAGCCCCTGGGACGCCCGAAGCTGCTTCTTGGAAAATCTCTTCTTTTTCTTGCCATCAGACGACATCTCCTATTTGAAAAATAAAATTATTAGTTCCAAGAATTCCGAAAAAGACGAACAAATTGTGTCGGCTAAGTTCGGAAATACATACAATCTTTATACGATTGAAGCTTTATATACAAATTTGTTTTCTGATTTGATTAGGTTTTGTTCAAGCTAAATAATTTCAAATTGAATCCATTCCTGCATTTAGGATAACGAATCGGTACAAACCTTTTGCAAATTATACCCTGCACTGCATGTTTGCACCGATTTGTCATCCTGGACGCAGGCCAGGACGACTTCTGTCAAAGACACACCTAGTCTGATTGATTAACTAGGTTTTTTTTTATATAAACCTGGGGACCGTTTTACTAAACATCTTACGATCATTTCTTGCGTAAGTCAAAACTTAAAGTTGCTTCCACAGTAGTAACTAAGAAACGAATTCTGCCAAGCATTATCTCATTTAACACGATTTCAATGAGATATTACAAGGCAGAATCTAACAATGAATGAAACCACTAGGTACGATTTTTGATTTGGACTTACGATCATACTTTTCGTAAGTAGTTTAGTAAAACGGGCCCCTGGCCTCCAACCCCCTCTGATAGCATTTCCGAACATTAGCACAGACTAAAAATGAGTACGAATTTCAAGTTTGTTCCGTTTTAAAACAGCCATAATTGATCATAAATTTTTAAAAATATTTTCTATTATCTATACTACCGGTATCTAAATTAAATAAAAGAAAGAGAAAAAAACCTGCTCCGAAAAAGTTCTATTGATTTTATAATGCTAGATTAGGAAAGTGCCACACAATAACAAAAGAGACACCAAAACTGCACTAAAAATTTGAATGATTGAAATTCTACAATAAAAAATATCAAACTAAAGTCACGGATAAAGGGATGTTAGCGGGTCTTCGAAAAAAAAGAACACAGCCGTTTTCAAAATGTAAATGAGTTTCGACTGCGAGATTCAATAATCCCGAGAACGATTTTGTTCTGTCTTTTTTTTTTCAATTTCATCCAGTCTTTCCTATTAAGTGCTCGAAACATTCACGCACTAAGATGCCTTCATTCGTGACTTATCACTAATCAAATAAAACTAAATAGAATTACTTACCATTTGTAAATATAGTCGCTTGGAAGTGCTTAAAGTTTGCCAAGAGTGTTCGTCAGAATGTGATTATGTGTGTAGAAAAATGTTTGTTTGTTTTAGGGTGATAAAAGAACCATGCGTTTCATCAAGATATAGAGACACACTTTAAGAAGTCTGGTCAAAGGTCAATTTTGTCTATATACTGTATAGACAAAATTAATCTTACGTCACACACTTTAACCATTCGGAACACCACTCGGCCAATCCCACGATCAACCTCGGATGTACATAGACGGACTATTTTTAAAAATTACGGGAAACCCGTGGAAAAACTCGATGACGTCAGTTAAAATGGCGTTAGCCCTCGAAACCGGGAGTGAAAACATTCGACGTCGTCAACGGTACTCGTTTAAGTCACTGACGTGAAATCATCGTATCCTTATATAAATATCTTTAGATTCTTAAATAACGGCTGGAAAATATTAATTTTTGAGAATGATTCGTCATTGTAAAATAATTAAGATTTTTCAGCCGTTATTTACTGTAAAAGATATAAATCTTCAGTTCTATTTTTTCTTACACTGTTTCCGCCGATTTTGTTACATGCCCATCCGCCTTACATACATCCGAGGTATGTTGCAGTTTACGGAAATAGCCGAGTGGTGTTCCGAATGACTTTAACTTGTGCATCTATAATCTGTTTGATCAACTTTCATTTTTCTTAATTCGAGTTTGTAAGGTGTCAGAAATTTTCAAGCTGAGTGCAATGGGCAGAGTGATTTTGATTGAAATTTTTCGCGCTTGGCTGATTTTCTGAATCTAGAATAATCAATTTTAGATCGAAAAGCGACCTGTGGGTGACCTCTGCTAGAACAAATCCTTTAATCAAATACCAATAAACGCTGTTGAACGATGTGTCTTGTTTTGAGGGAAAGGTAACATACACATATTAAATATGCTTTACGGCCTGTAGGATGAGACGTTATTTTTTTCTTAATATCCATTAGCTTATTGATCTATTTTCTAATCAAATCATGCTATTTCAAAACAAAAAAGGATAATGCACGCAAAAAACTACTTTTCGTCAAAAGTTATAAATCTTACAATATGCAAATAATGAGTTACTAAAATATTTGTTATAGAAAAATATGTGCACAGTTTCGAGGTAAATTTCAGTTGGCTTCTATTAAGTTAACCTAAATCGCGTTTCTCTTTTTAATTTTTGTTATTACATTTGGTTATAATTAATTGGTCTTTGAAACGGACGTATATTTTAGGAGTTTTTTTTTATATGTTTCTAATTTATGCTACTCTTCATCGTCTTGATAAGCGTTTTCCGTTTGGTCAACTTCCGGTTCCGGTTCTGGTTCTTGTTCCGGTTCGGGGTCTTCCGGTACTTCCGTTATATCAGGTCCGTTCGTTTTGACTTCTTCCGGTTTGTTAACCTCTTCGTAATCGTCGCGCAGTTTCCGCGATGGTTTTACGATTGGTGTCGGATCTTCTTCGTCTGTTGGATATTCGTCGTCATCACCTTCCTCGTATAATTCTTTGACCTTTATATCGCCTCCGTGTCGTACAGCGCCGAATGACGTCATCCCTTTTTGAGATGCGTATATATTAGTTCCCGTTTGTAAGCTAAGGGTCGAGTAACCCTCCGGGCTTGCGTCATCAGCTTTTATATCGGACCCGTGCCGCACCGCCCCGAAACCAGTCATTCCCTTTTGACTGGCATAGATATGTGTAGCTGCCTGCAGGGTCAGCATGCCGTGACCAGTTTGGTCAGATTTATCTGCCCTTATATCGGAGCCATGACGAACGGCCCCGAAACACGTCATCCCGCTTTGGCTTGCGTAAACATTTGTCTTTGCGGCTTGTATCAGCAATCCCTGGGAGGCCCTCAGTTGTTTCTTGGAGAATCTTCGTTTTTGTTTCGGCTTGTCATCTACATCTGTAGACATCTGAAACATATTACACACAAATTAACGTTGATAGAAAGAAATGACTTGTAAGATGTTAAGATGATTTGAGGAAACAACTTTAACTTTTGAATGCGACTATCAATCGTCAGTCGGCAAGCAGATTTGTCGTAAATAAAGCTTCCATTTACGCCTTTGTGGCCTTTAATAATGATTTGATTGGTCAATTTTCGTTCTTCGTATTACCATTATTATTGTTTTAATCATATTTATTATCATTATTAATATTAACTTATTTATTGTACAGTGCGGATCTGTAACTTGTCCTTTTTGAAAGTGATATAAGTATCGAACAAAATAAGTAGAGAGTGTGTGGGTTACTAAACTATCGTAACTGAACTTTAAATAAAGCTACACCTACGGAATTCTGGTACCCACAAAACGATTTTATTTTTGTTTTGAACCTAGATGAAAAATATCTATGCTTAAATTTGAGAAATACGAACGATTGACCAGATCGCAAAAGTTTCATGTCGGCTCACACATACCCATTAAAGTAAACAATGTAAATGATGTGTTTATCAATTTCAACAAAACAAAGCAAAAACATATATAGAAAGAGGTAAACAAATAAAAAATACAAAAGGGAAGAGTGGGGGTGTTGTTCAAGTAAGGTATAAAAGTAGAGTATTTAAAGGATGGATATGATGGAACCTGGGCGGTAGAACAAAATAGGTCTAGGAACGATGGACAGAGGAAATAAGAGAAAGGAACGTAGATATGGGAACAAAACCAAATACTATAGGATGAAGACAAAAGTGATAAAACAAATGAGAGAGATACGGATTTAAATAACAAAACAGGTCACAGGCGTACAAGCGCGATTTATACTTACCAAAATTTCGCCCCCTTTCAGCTGCTTGACCGTCTTTAGCCATTGCTCCAAAATGCTGATTCTGCAAAATTTGGGTTGCTTGCAGGTTGGAAGGACAACAACGAATTTCGGAATAAGAGAAACACGATATATATGTTGTTATAGGTGGTGTTTAAGTTAGGAATATTTGTTTTTGTCTACAGTGTTTCATCCGCGGCCCCCTTTAATTACATGGCAGCATTCAAAGGATACATTGACACATTGAAGTGTTCAAAACTTCAGTCGCTTAGCCCTTTACAGAACAAATCTGAGATGCAGACAAGTGACCAAACCATTGATACACATGTATAAGTTAAGAAGACATTTCATTAAACACGCAATGTCTTCTTAACTTTATATTGTGCTTTTTTCTTAGTAAATAACCATTTTTTTCAATATGCGACCTAAGATAACTCTTTTGTTGAAAAATTCATTGGTACAGAGTGATAGATTTAAGCGACTGATAAGGAATAAAGGACTGGTCGGAATCTGGAAAAGAAGGTTTTCATTATAAAAACAGAAATTAATATGTACAGATATTGGTGTTAATGATGTGAAATGATGTTAAATTGGAGCTTTGGATTAAGAAGATAGTTAGATGCAGATTTCATACTTTAATTTGTCAAGCAAAAAGACGATTTTAGGTATCATTTGAATCGTCTCATCGAGACGATTCAAATGAATACTCAAAACATAGGGTTTCATGGAAAAATGATTGCTTTGTTATGTTCTTATCCTATCTAATCCAAAGCTCTTATTGAGGCCGAGTACATTTGAAAGATGCATGGTGATCGTGAAAAAGGCGAGTAAACATGCAAGAATATATTAAATGACAGGGAATATTCGATATCCTCTTCGTTCATCCTTTGTCGTTGTTTAGTCGTTGATAATAAGAATTTTTTTCATCGTTGTTTCTGGTAATTATCCTCTTTTTTCTTTGTTGATTTTCTCAGAAAGACACAATTTGATAAGACATAATAAGACTCTAACAAATTAGCCAAACATTTATATAATTTATTAATAATAAAATGGATTGACGTAAAGTTTGAAGACCCTATCTTTTTCACAATGAAAGAAATAATATTTGTATTCGACTTGAAGAATACTTCACGCTTTTATGAACAGGACTCGGACAAACAAAAAATATATTTACAGTCTATTCACAATAAATAAAATTTGAAGTTGCCAAAGAGAAAAGGGAAAAAAGAGTGATCACCGATCTGAATATTTAAGCTCTTGTACACAATTCATTTATTAATTTCTCTAAAAGATTCGAGCTAGATCAATTCACAAATGAAAGAAAAAATGTTTCCAAAATTTATCTTAATTTTGATGAACCTTAAGATTTTGTCTACTTTTAAATTGTTTGAGAGTTTGTTTTTTACATGGTATTTTAATTGCTCGAATGTCTTGATCTAGTGTCTTTATGGAATCTACCAACTGAATCCCCCATCATCGTCGGCAGGTTGTTCTTCGACTACTTCCGGTTCCGGTTCTGGTTCTGGTTCTGGTTCCGGCTCTGGTTCAGGTTCAGCCTGGGGCTCTGGTACCCCGTTTGTTGCTGCAGCGGCGGCCTCTCGAGCTTCTCGGCGTTTCTGGGCTTCAGAAACTTGGACTGGTTCATCTTCGTCAGTAGGATATTCATCGTCGGCCCCCTCATTATACAACTCTGTGATAGCAATATCACCTCCGTGACGGACTGCACCGAAACATGTCATACCGCTCTGTGATGCATAAATATGGGTTGCGGCGACCTTTGTAAGAACTCCCTGTCCACTGGCGTCAGCATCGTCAGCTTGGATATCACGACCGTGTCTTACAGCTCCGAATGGCGTCATTCCTTTCTGGGAGGCGTAGATATTGGTCTCGGAAACTTTAGTCAAAACGCTTTTACCATTGTTGTCTTGGTCATCGGCTGCAATATCTCTGGCATGTCTGACTGCCCCGAAGGGTGTCATTCCTTTCTGGGAGGCATAGATGTTAGTTTGTGCTACTTTAGTTAGAATCCCCTGACCAGCGTTGTCAACATCATCGGCTTTAATGTCCCTTCCGTGGCGTACGGCTCCGAAAGTTGTCATTCCCTTCTGTGAAGCAAATTGGTTTGTAGCTGCCATTTGATGAATGAATCCCTGTCCAGCACGAAGCTGCTTCTTTGAAAATTTCCTCTTTGGCTTTTCGGAAGACATCTGAAGATAATTGTAGAACAAACGACTAATTTATAATGTGTTTATGACATGAGAAATCAAACAAAGACAGAAAGAGAAAGAAAGGCATAGCGAAATGGATGATGTTGATAATGATGATGATGGTGATGATGATGGTATGAGAGATGATGAGATTGAAGGCGATGTTACAAATGCAGTAATGCTAAAAGAAAACGGCGTTAACTTGAGCCCAATTTATTTTACCAAATTTACATTGATTTATCCCCATGACTTTCGAAATATTATCATAAGACGAAACTTGCTTAAACATACGAAACAAGTATAGCGATTCATTTAATTGATGAAGTTAGCCGTGAAAACAAAGTATTTATATATGCCACAAAAATAAATAATTATATATAAAATGTATTTCTTATAAATCATTAATAAATAAGCTCCAGCCCCTTGTAAGCTTATTTTTATTTAAAATAATGGCAATGTTTCAACTGTGACATATGTAATACTTTGCTTTTACGAAACATCATCAACTAATTCATAGGCTTTGATCTTATTACATATTATTAATATTGATATTCAACTTTATGTCCATCACATGTAAAACACATAGGAAAAGCATTAATTCGATTTACTTATAAACCTCGTAACTACAGCTTGTGTAAACAGTATTCACGAGATTGAGTAGGTAAATCGTCAATTTAAAGGTAAATGATTTTAATGTTCTTCGTTTATTCTTCTTCCTCTTCTTGTACAGGTTCCTCTTCTTGTACAGGTTCCGGTTCCGGTTCCGGTTCTGGTGCACGATCGCGTTTCGATGGTTTTGGTGGTGCCGGAGGTTCGTCTGGATCTGTAAGGTATTCATCGTCATCCCCTTCGTCGTATAATTCTGTAACTTTGATATCTCCACCGTGTCTGACAGCGCCGAACCCTGTCATACCTGCCTGGTTGGCATAAATATGTGTGGCAGCTTGTTGTGTAAGGAGACTTTGGCCTTCTTGGTTGGCATCATCGGCTCGGATATCAGCACCGTGTCTTACAGCGCCATATGCCGTCATTCCCTTCTGTGAGGCATAAATATTTGTTTCGGCTTGTTGAGTGAGCATGCCTTCACCTTCTTTGTTGCAATCATCTGCTCGGATATCGGCACCGTGTCTGACGGCTCCATATGATGTCATTCCTTTCTGTGAGGCGTAGATGTTTGTTTCAGCTTGTTGAGTAAGCATGCCCTCTCCCTGTTTGTTGCAGTCATCGGCCCTGATATCTGCACCGTGGCGCACAGCTCCGTATGAAGTCATGCCTTTTTGGGATGCGTAGATGTTGGTCTCGGCTTGTTGAGTAAGCATGCCTTCTCCCTCTTTGTTACAATCATCAGCTCTGATGTCTGCACCATGACGTACGGCCCCATATGAAGTCATTCCTTTTTGGGAAGCGTAGATATTTGTGGCTGCCATTTGGGTCAGCATGCCCTGTGTCTGACGAAGCTGTTTCTTCGTCCATCTTCTCTTTTTCTTCTCGCCTTCCTGTGTAAAAAGTTGATTAAAATAAGCATGGTTTTCAAATGCAAACATTTGATTTAAAAAATGCATTTTTTGTCCTTAAAACAATCAAAAAGCGCGAAGCTTTAGAAGTGAATATTTTCTTTTTACATTGAATTGAACTTTTATATGACAAAAACCTGATAAGACTATCACACAGCTCATGCAGCATTTCTTCAATTTAGATAATGTTAGATTAAAGCGAAAAAGCGTTTGTAAGTAAACAATCAAACAATTACAAACATGTTTAAAACGACGTCATTTACATTGCAAATCCGATTTACCGGAAATAGCGATGTAAATACATTTCATCTTTCGACTACTGTACGCATACATGACAACAGACAAAAAATAAGATGCAAATATGATATGCAAATTAATACAAATAACAAGTTTGACAAAACAATACTTACCGTAAAGGAAACACCAGCAGTTTCTTTTCGAATGGTAAATAATGTGAATGGTGACAACAACAAACAAAGCGTTAAAACCAAAAGAAACATTGTTAAACTTTCATCTAAAAAGCAGACATTATAGTACAATTCGAAAAAGAAATAATTTCTTGATAAGATCTTTCAAAACATTTTATTGACATTTCATTTGACACGGGAATTCGGTGTAAAACCATTAAAAATTATAAACAGTTGACACATTTTGGAAGGTAAGTCGAGCAAAAGAACATTTATGCCGAGTCTTCGAAAAAGGCAGACAATGACAGGCAATAGTCAAAGAGTTATGGAAGGTGTAATGTTATTTTAATTGTTCATTAGTTGATTTGTGTTGTTCCATTTTGTCTTCGTCTTTTTTAACATCGTCATCAGCTTCGTCTTCCCATAGCTCTTTGACCTTTATATCTGCAATATGACGCGTAGCGCCGAAAGATGTCATTCCAGCTTGAGAGGCAACTTTGTTTGTCCCAGCCTGTAGGCCAATAAAACCCTGTCCTGCTCGGAGCTGCTCACGGGTAAATTTCGGTTTCTTTTTCTCTTTTGTTCGGTCAGCCATGGCTTTCTCGTGTGTCTGCAAAGTCATTAGATTAGGTTCAATTTTGAATAAAAAGTAGAAATACAGTACGGGGTGAGTTACTTCACTATACACAATCTTTCACAAAGCAACAGTTCAAACCATATGTCCTCTCTTGTCATAATTCAACAATCCATGCCTGTAAGTTATTGACAATCAATCTGCATCCGCAGACGACCATTATATACAGATTCGAAAATGCAGATACAATTCTAGATGCATTTGAAAACTTTGAAGCGGAAGGATATACTGTTCTAATTAATAAATGAAAAATAAGATAAAGAAAATGAGTGTCAAAGGTCTTTTTCTACAGGCGATGTGTTTGACCCCGGTTTATTCATCGTCATCCTCTACATCGCTCTCGTCGTAGAGCTCGGTAACCTTTATATCGGGTCCGTGTCTCACGGCTCCGTAGCTTGTCATTCCCTTCTGAGATGCATAGATATGAGTAGCTGCTTGTTGTGTTAGCATTGACTGGCCTTCTTGGTTGGCGTCATCCGCTCGAATATCGGCTCCGTGTCTTACGGCGCCATAGCTCGTCATTCCCTTCTGAGATGCGTAAATGTGAGTAGCTGCTTGCTGTGTAAGCATAGACTGGCCTTCCTGGTTAGCATCATCTGCTCGAATATCGGCTCCGTGTCTGACAGCGCCGTAGGAGGTCATACCCTTTTGTGAGGCGTAGATGTTAGTTTCAGCCTGTTGGGTCAGAAATGAGTTACCATCCTTCTTTAAGTCGTCGGCTCTGATGTCAGCACCGTGACGGACGGCGCCGTATCCGGTCATGCCGGCCTGTGAGGCGTAGATATTGGTTTGGGCATACTGGGTGAGAAGACCTTGGGTGGCTCTGAGCTGCTTTTTTGTCCATCTCTTCTTTTTCTTTTCACCGGCCATCTCCTGTTTAAATCAATTTAAAGTTCAATGATTATTGACATTAGAGTAATGGACCCGTAATAGTTCAACAACGTTTCGGAAGTAATGAGCTTTAACAGTGTTAGCCGAGGTTGCCTAATGATTTCATTAGGCATCCTCGACCAACATTGTTAAAGATCACGAGTGTCGAAATGTTGCGGAACTATTAAGGTTCCGCTACATTAGAAATGTTCATTTTTTTTATCAATTTTTCATGTTCTTTGTATTAAGAATTCCTTGTTTGAAAGCTTACAAATTATTAATTTGCATCTAGAATTTTCCATGATACAATACATATATGTTAGCAGCTGAACATTAACATTTAGCTATGTTTTATGTTAGTGCATCGAAACAAGTGTGTAACATTATGCAAGTAAATAATTTACATTTTACATATAATATAATTATGCTTTTGTAGCGCAAACATAGACTTTTTGTGCCAACAATTGCTTTTGCGTATAATGATTTGTTAGTAGAGTAAGCAGCTTTGAATTATAGTGCTCTGACATTTACCAATTGAACAAAAGTATACATATACATGTATTTTAACAAATTATAACGAATATTCAACATACCTATTTGGCAAAAATACAGTACGAGTTCCTTGGCAAAGCTGTTTTCCTTCCATCCTTCTACACTGAGGCTAACATTAGGCACGAATAAAGCAGCCCACATGCTGCCTTCGAAGAAAAGAAGCAGCAACGCTGCAACGGCTTGCTTACAATTAAATACACATAACGGTAAACATACGGTAACAAAGACATGTTTATATTAAACATTGAGGACAAGACGCGAAACTTACATAACGTTGCGAGACTACTATATAACCATGCAAAGTTGTGCACAGCTTTGTTATTTTGCGTGTTATTATATTCATAAAGCCAACTGAAATAGCTTAGGCAATAACTTATGAAGCAATCAAATATTGTGACCTATCAAGCAAAAATGGAGATTCTGGGAAGTTCGTAAAATTATTATTTGAAGAAAAGATCGAAAACAGAACTTGAAATTTGGGACTTTTTTCATTTAAGAAATGTAAATGTGATCATATGTATTATTCCCTAGTCATAAAATCTTGTTGCATCGCAATGGCAACCCCTTTGACCTTTGACCATGAAATCAGACCACTGGTCAAAAATTTACAAACTTCCCATAATGTCCTATTTTGCATGTCAGGTCACAAATAGTATAAAGGTAGTGGACCCGTAAGTTCCCAAACATTTCGGACCTCATGTTCTTTCACAATATTAACCGAGGTTTCCTGATGAAATCGTTAGGAAATCTCGGTTTACATAGTTAAAATTCATAAATTCCGAGACGTTGCGGAACCATTACGGGTCCACTACCTTAAACACATTCATTAACCGAAACTGTCTTTGAAACAGTTAAGTCTTCGGGCCAACTTATTTCTAGCCCGATCGGGCCCCGTTTTTAATGTTTTTCACCCCGTCCACAGTTAAAAACCAGCCGTGTGTTCCGGCTGACAAGATGTTGCAACCCGTTTTCAAATTCAGAAATAAGTTGGCCCTTGGATTGTCACAAATCCAAAAACACATTAACAAAATTACTTGTAAAAATTGTAAATCGTAATTGCCGTCTGTCTTATTCTAAAACCTCGTAACTACAGCTGGAAAAGGTTGAAATTACGGGTTTTTTGAACTACACAGACGTGAACCTTTTTGACAAGAGTCCCGTATTTTGTTGAGTAAAATTGGGCAAATTTAACGAGAAAATGTAGGCAATTTAACAGGTCTAATTTTGATCGAAATGGAGATTAATGAGGACTCAGTTTTAATTAAATTGGTATATCACGATGTTGCATTAAATCTCCATATATGACTTGAACACGACATTGTAAGGCCAGAACAAGGAAAAAATGAGCCTGTGCGCGACATTTCCGACAATTTCATGTGTAAGTGAAGGACACATTTTGTGCAGCCTAGGTGACCACACAATACCATTATAATATTATCTGATTGTGTGAAGAGGGTTTCACACCTTATCTATCTACACACATATGGTAAAATGGTTGGAAATGTCATGCACTGGCTCAAATGTTTGATTCTGATATCAAAATTGGTCTTTCTTTAATGCGCGATACGATATCAAAAAAGTTCAATTTTAAGTATATTAAATAGTGTTCCATTCACAGCTTTTTTACTTTGATAAGTATGTGAAATACCAGTAAGAAATTCCGACAAATTTGAATTAGGCTAGGGTTAATTTGCATGGGTGTTAAATTATGAGGTCGTCAGAAGTCATATACCGTTTTGCATGGTTTTAAGGGATGCAGGTTTTGTGAGTTTGAGACTCTCAAATAAGTAGCCAGGACTCTCAAAACAATTTGATGGGAGTCCCAAAGACCCTCTAGGGATCAGCTTCAGAAAATAATTGATGACTGTTTTAAACAGTCTTCAATTATTTTCTGAAGATGAGCCCCAAATAGTAAAAAAATATCCAATACTTTCTTTACCTTTAACCAGCTTATAGATATAAATTCATAGAAAAACAAGTTTAGTGCTTAAAAGAAATAGCCTCTATCTTAAACAGGGACTCCCAAACTTGACTAAAGGACCCCTAAGATCTCAATTATAGAGTCCTTTGGACCCCGGTTTGTTGGAGTCAGACTAAAACCCTGGTTTTGCGTTAAAAGACGCATTTATAAAAAGAACACGCACCTTTTTGGACAATGTAGCACAAGCGTTGAGACCTTTGAAACTGTTTGAAATATCCAGTGTTTTCGTAATTCTACTAAAAATAAAATAATCACGCTGTTTTTTTTTTTTTTATTATTATTATTTTATCGAATAATTTATTCTTTGGCGATTATCTACATAGACGTAAAACATGGTTCAAAAATTATTTTCTTAATTGGAATTTTATATTTACACGGGTTCATTTGGTAAGAAAACTCACATTAAACACTCCTGGTTTGACAATTTGCCTAACAAATATTTTATGATTTCATTCAAAGCTTCATGATTTCTTAGATAAAATAACGTTTACTGTAATAAATGTTTTGCACTGAGTGATCCATTTAAAATACTTTCTTTTGGTTGAACATTGAAAACAACAACAATGAAACAAAATTATGAGTGAATTTAAGTAATAAATGTTCGGTGAAACTTCAAAGTCACAAAATAAATGATGATCACTAATATGAAAAGTAAACCATATTTGTAGTTATATTGCACATAATGTCCCTTTGCCTTTCCCATTAAAATGGGATGATTTTCGAAAACAGTAAGAAATGTAGTAATTATCAAGTCAATCACTGGTTTAACACAAAAAGCTTGCAATTTATGAAGAAAAGGATTCTTATGAAAATGAAAATGTTGACTTCCGTAAAGACATGACGGATGAAAAATGTTTTAGTGTTGTCTTATCGAGTTCGCTCAGCTACCCCAGAAATCTTCTTCATCGTCGTCGGCTGGTTTTGGCTCCGGGGCTTTAACGGGTTCCGGTTCCGGTTCAGAGGCTGGTACCGGTTCTTCTTCTTCCTGTATTGGTTTTCGTTCTGGTTTTGGAGCCGGGTCAGGCCGTTGTTCCAGACGTGCAATGGATGATCGTTTTCTTACGGGAACGGGGATAGGTTCATCTTCTTCATCGGTTGGGTACTCATCTGAGTCGCCTTCCATATAAAGGGGTACAACTTTGATATTTGCTACACTGCGACTAGCTCCTATCGGTGTCATACCTTTCTGTGACGCGAATTTATTAGTACCAGTTTGTAAAGTCAGGGTCGCAAGACCTTCTAACGTGGCATAACCAGCAATTATATCAGAAACGTGACGAAGAGCACCAACGGGTCTCATTCCTTTCTGAGATGCGTATATATTTGTTTCTGATTGTTGAGTTAATACGCCTTTACTCCTGTCATCTTGTTCGTCCAAGTTTTTATCCGCCACAAGACGTGGAGCACCGAAACTTCTCATACCTTTCTGCGACGCATAGATATTTGTTTCCGATTGTTGTGTAAGAACGCTTTTACCTCTATCGTCGATATCGTCGCATCGTAGATCTGCACCGTGTCGTGATGAACCAAAGCCTGTCATACCCTTCTGGGACGCATATATGTTAGTTTCAGCTTGTTGGGAGAGTTCAGCCTTACCCCGATCATCCAGGTCGTCAGATCGGATGTCGGATGCATGTCTTACTGAACCAAACGACCTCATACCTTTCTGACTGTCGAACTGATTGGAACCTGATTGAAGACCAATTGTCGCGTTACTCTCCAGACAAGGATCGTCTAGGTTCATATCTTTGGCATGGCGAACCGCACCAAATGCGGTCATCCCACTCTGTGATGCGAATTGATTTGATCCTGACTGCAAACCGATTGTGGCGTTACTCTCCTGGCAAATGTCGTCCACATTGATATCTTTTGCATGTCGAACAGACCCGAAACTCGTCATACCAGTTTGTGATGCGAACTGATTGGTGCCCATTTGTGGGGGTATGACAGCATTGCCTAATTGATCAACATCATCTTGTCGAATATCGGCCGCATGTCTCACGGCCCCAAAACTGGTCATCCCGGATTGTGATGCGTACTTGTTCGTAGCAGCTGATTGACTAAGCTCCGTTTGACTTTCAGGCACAATATCGTCCAATCGAATGTCAGCCCCATGACGGACCCCTCCAATCCGCATTCCTGTCTGATTTGCATATTTGTTTGTAGCAGCTAGTAAAGAGATTTCTGTGTTACTTTCTGGGACAATGTCGTCTGCTTTGATGTCGGCGGCATGACGTACAGCGCCGAAGCTCATGCCTTTCTGAGTTGCCCCGATATTTGAACCAGTTTGAAGCAACAGGAGGCCATCGCTAGCCCTTAGCTTCTTCTTAGAAAATTTCTTCTTCTGCTTTTCTTCGTCGACAGTCATCTGCAAGGAGGAAATGCTTTGCTTGTAAACATCCGTAAGTTGTGTACAGTCAAAGTGTAGCCTATACTACTTTAGTTATATTTAGTAACTTACAGGGATAGAGAATATTGTATCGTGTCCATACAAAAATTAAGATATTAAGCATACATGTTAATATGTAAAAGAGAAGCTAAATGTACAATGCATTTTACTACAACAGACTAAGTGTGGAGGGGTTTACCGCATATTTACATTTTGAGAAGAGAACATGCATGGTTTCATTCATATCTAAACAGATAATTTCACGATGTTGCTTTCTATTTAATACGTTTACTATTTAAATTTGATTTCATTTAGGATAGGATAATCAAATTAGTTAGGTAGAAGATTATACTAAAATCTTTAGGCCATATGCTGATCATTTTGTTTGAATAGTTTGCATATTTATTACAGAGATAATTTGGTATCAACATTCCTTGAAATACTGTATCTAAGTATTACTAAGATAATTGGTATTACTAAGATAATTGGTACTACTAAGATAATTTGTATTAAACTTGACAAACGTAGTCAAAAAGCTCCAGATGTTATTTGTTACAAGCAATGTAGACAAACAGTAGGGAGAACACTTTGTGTTGAAGCTTAAGGTGGTGGAACCATAATAGTTCCGCAACGTTTTGGAAGTAATGAACTTTAACAGTGTAAACTGAGGTTTCCTAATAAATTTCATTAGGAAACCTAGGTCAACATTGTGAGAGTTCATAAGGTCCGAAATGCTGTGGACCTCTTACGGGTCCACTACCTTAAGGCAGAAGGAGAGATTTTCGATTTCGAAATGCGAATTTTGTATGCGTACACCAATATACGCCAAAGGATTTGTTTGTTTGTTTTAGCGGGGGTTTACGCCGCTTTCAACAGACTTTCGGTTATATCGCGGCGGCTGGAGCACCTTACTATGGTATTCCAGGTATTTCTCACACCAGTTATACCAATACATCCTTTCCTAGCCTCCAGCTGCTATCCCACATAGGTCTACGATTGTCAACCCATTGGTGGGAGATAAATAGCCGGATGAGTGTCGCCGTCGGAAATCGAACCCGGGACCTTTTGAATTATACCATGTAAATGGAACTCAGTTGAATCGTCTTCAAACGTTTCAAACAACTGTCCAAAACATGCAGTTTGAAATGCAAATACAAAAAGTCGAATTTAATCACTCCTTCTGGTCTTAAGCTCTGCTGAGTATGTTATGGATTTTTAATAAACTTTTGAAAGCTATCTAGTGTAAATGGAAGCCAAAGAAGGGAAAGTAAATTTGACAATGTAGCACGCACACGTTTATACTCACCGTTGAAAGTTGACGAATTTCCTGCGTGATATTTTTTCAAAATTCCCAAAAACGTTTAGGTGTATGGATGAAAGGCATTTGAGTGTCAATCAATTTTCACCATTTCTTTCCACAAAAGGACGACAAATAGAAATTAAACGTAACGACTGTCTAACATAAATATTCATATATATATATGTGTTGACCTCTGACGCTTCAAAGAACCTTTTTGTAAATTACAAAAAAGTATCGATCTGAATTTGCCGGGGATCGACATATGTTGCATTCGATAAATTTTCTACATGCTAAATTAATAAATTATAACTGTTTTAGGCGCTTTGAAAAACTAGATAAGATAAAAATAACAGTAAAGTCCGTTTATAACGATACCGCTTCATGCGACATATCACTTATAACGGAGGTGTTTTTTTTAAAGATTAAATGGGTCTTTTTGAAATCTTATTTGTCGGTTATAACGATATTCTGATGTTACGATGTGATACCGTTATAAACAGAGTTAACTGTTATTTTGTGGGTTTTTTTTCAAAAATTATCCGGTTAACATGAAAATCGAGTCCTTAAGCGTTATAGGTCACAATTTTAATGTTGACAAAATACGAAATCAGTCTTTCTTTCTTCCGTCCCTTTTTATATAACATGATACAATATTTACACAGACAATTGAAGCATTAAAACATTCCATGATCGAAATTTAATGAACACTCATATAGGAGAAAAATGACAAAGCAATAAATAAAGCCCATTTAAAGATTGATAAGAAACAACAGTTAAGCGTAACGTCTATGCAAATACTGCCTACTTAAATGATTCAAACTCACGAAATTTTCTGCTTCCGGGTCAGCTCGAGTGTATGTGAATTGCTATTCAGTTTCAAAATGTTAGAAAGAAACGCGAAAAAGCACAAATAACTATAAAATTTCTCCAGAACATTGTAAAGAGAGACACATAATGATAATGATATTATATAGATATTTTGTTAAAGCAATGTCTATATCAAATTTCTTTCAAAAAACTGATATGAGTCTTATAAATATGTATTAAACAACCTCTATGTTTTTCTTAACAACATTAATTGGAACAAAATGTCTACGCTTAGACCGAAAGTTTTATACTTTAGCTAGCTATTTACATGGACTTATGGACTAGATTCGCAAAATAGTTGAAAGTTTTAACACTTGTCATTTAATAGTAATCATAATTAAATTTCTTTTTTTGTAGTTTTCTTTAACACACAGATGTGAAAAATGCGCATTTTTTGTCCACGGTTATTTCATAGCAGCCTAAAGTTTATGAAGATCGAAAATGGCTTCGGCGTTTTTCGTCATATTAACTTTTAAATCGCCAGCAAGAGTTCATTTGCAGAAAACGCGGAATTCTATAAACCTTTCAGCACAATATTTCTTTGGTATTCATTGTTCTATTTCTACACGGTTTGTTTTGAGTCCGAGACTTCTGTTTAACGGTATTTAAAATGCTGTCGTCTGATTTGACTAGAATATATCAAATATGTATAATGCTTGGCCCTTGTCCATATTCACAAGCCGTTTACAATACATTACAAAGATTTTACTTGTAAATTAACAGACATTCAATCACATTGGCCAATGCATAGGTCTTGCCCAATAAAATTGCTCTTGAGTCCTAAGTTGTATAACAAATAACTAATAGTAAAATATAAATTGATAATTATTTTCAACTAATCATATTGACTCATGTACAGGTCTTGTTCAATCCTGATTGGCTGATATGAACTTCTGCACAAAATTTAACCAATGGTATTTTTGTTGTTGTTGTTATACAACCTAGCCCTGTAGATCTAGTTCTGTTCAATATAGTAATGAACGGTAAACGATCTTGTGATAACGGATTTAATAACCTTTATTCTCAAGAAAACATCGTAATCAGCTCGTTTTAAAATAGAAATAATAATTTTGATAAACATGGGCTAAAAAACACTTTAACATATTCTAATCAAAAAGCCTGTAGGTGACCTTCGAATAATTCATTTTTAGTATTCTTACGTCGAAAGAAATTTGATTTTTACTCTTATTAGGAGTTTCTAATTTCAAGTAAGATATAACATTTCAATGCAATGAAATTCTTTGCCGCACATTATTCATATGGTAATTGGCTATTTCTGACCGAATTCTGATAAATATTAGTTTTGTTCTATTTTTTTATTCTATATGAACAAGAGAGAAAAAATGGTGCTGAAAGGATATAGATATCCAATGTTTAAACATTGCCGATGTTTCTCTGTTGCCGATGTTTACATGTCCGATGTTCCTTGTGAAGGATCAGCATACTCCAAATCGTCATATTCGTAAAGATCGTCGTCGTCGAATAATTCCTTGACCCTGATATCGCCACCATGACGGACGGACCCGAAACCTCCGCGAATTCCGGACTGGGAGTCTCCCTTATTCCAGCCTGACTGGTACTGAACATATCGGTTACTCTCCTCGTTAAACTCGTCAGCACGGATATCAGCACCGTGACGGACCGGGCCGAAACCACGTGTTCCCTTCTGGGAATCGAACTTGTTTGTTCCGGCTTGAAGGATAATCAGCCTATTACCTTCTTCGTTCAAATCATCAGCTCTAATATCGGCCCCGTGTCTGACTGAACCAAAGCCGCCTCTCATTCCCTTCTGGGAGTCGAACTTATTCGTACCGGCCTGGAGGATGACCAAACGATTACCCTCTTCATTCATGTCATCGGCTCGTATATCAGCGCCATGACGGACTGGACCAAAGCCTCTGGTGCCTTTCTGAGAATCGAACTTATTTGTACCGGACTGTAAGATGACCATTGCGTTACTTTGTTCGTTTACGTCATCAGCTCTAATATCGGCGCCGTGTCGGACTGATCCAAAACCTCCCCTCATGCCTTTCTGGGAGTCGTATTTATTGGTACCAGCTTGGAGTATCACAATTCTATTTCCATCTTCATTAAGATCGTCTGCCCTGATATCGGCGCCATGGCGGACAGGGCCAAAACCTCGTGTACCTTTTTGGGAATCGAACTTGTTGGTACCTGCCTGCAGAATTACCATTGCGTTACTCTCTTCGTTCATGTCGTCAGCCTTGATGTCAGCGCCATGTCTAACGGCACCAAAGCCGCCGCGCATACCTTTCTGGCTGTCAAATTTGTTTGTGCCTGCTTGTAAGATGACAATACCCTGACCTTCTTCATTTGCGTCGTCCGCTCTTATATCAGCGCCATGACGAACGGGCCCGAAGCCTCTTGTGCCCTTTTGTGAGTCGAATTTATTGGTACCCGCTTGTAGAATAACCATAGCATTACCGTCGTTATTCAAATCATCGGCTCTAATATCAGCGCAGTGTCGCTGGGTACCTATTCGCATTCCTTTTTGTGAATCGTATTTGTTTGTGCCGGACTGCAGCCATACTTCGTTTTCGCCATCTTTTAAAAGATCATCTGCTCGTATGTCGGCCCCGTGACGTACGGCCCCATAACAGGTCATTCCTTTTTGTGAGGCGAATTTGTTCGTGCCATTTTGTAAAATGAGCATGGACTGCCCAGCCTTAAGCTGGCTTCGAGTAAATTTCCTCTTTTTCTTCTGTTGCGCGGGGGCCCCTGGTCCGTTCATGTTTTGTGGTGCCTGAAATAACAAGACAAAATATGGCATGCACTCTTTTTCATCGACTTTGCCAAATTTTACTAAACCATATACAAATACGACATAAGGTAAAATCTTTCACCAAAGATAAAACCAGTTATAACAAATGTAATCGACATCAATGTTATGGGGATGTATTGTTAATTTGGTTATTAATGCAACACAAACATATTTTTAGGAAATTATGAAAATCATTTTCAAACATGTATAGATAGATAATAAACATATTCTCCCTACTTTAAATATATCTTCATTGCTAATCAAATTTGATTGTTTTGTCAAGTTTAAGGTATAGAAAAGGAAAAGAAGCAAACAGACCAAACTAGAAAACAAATCAAAACAACAAATATCATAAATAACACTTACAAAAGTACAAAACTGTGCGCCGCCATATTTAAAGTCTTCTTAGTTTGTTTCGATTTCATGTTCTGTTTGAATAATTGAAACAGGAGAATCCTTGTAAAAAGCGATTTCATTGTAGTAAGTAAAACAGCAATTATTTAAAATAAATACAAAATAAAGGCATTTACTAGAAATACCCTAATACTACTTTATTCGGCATGTCTTAAGATCTATTTATATCTCGCTCCCTAAGTCGCTAAAGACACGATATTCATTAAGATAATAATCGCACACCAGTCTGAACAGCATACTTGGGTAAGAATCGTCAGTTGGAAACAAAACCCTTAATCTCAGCTGCAATACGAGTGATCAGTAGATTTTCGGCCATATTTAGGCCAGGTGAATGGCCCTGCCTAGAACTATAAGTAACATCGTAAAATTGACATAACCTCGATCAAAAGGATTCTTATTCGCTCGATCAGCGCTCCTTTCAATGCAGTCAAATCTCTCACACCAATCGCAAAAAAAATCGCTCCAAAGTTCTTCAAAACGCTTCGAAATCGTTCACACATTTCATTCAATTCGATCGAATCATTTCATTGGCGGATTAAGATTTCAAAGCGTCTGATAAGTCCGAAAAGACACACAAACAGAAAAAACTTTGGATTTTTAAGAGGGAGGTAATAGAATATTGCTAATTTTGTCCAATTTGGCGAAATTACCGATTTTGTATTACATACTCTTGAAAATCCTTATTAGGACCTGGCTCGTTTGTCTCATTCAAATTCATTCCGAAATCACTCAAAAAACATCCCTCTTATTAATTTCACGATGTTATTGATTGTATTCAGTTTCCAAGTATTAATACGTCTCAAGATTGTCTCTATGGTCTAGAATCTGTTTTCTTAATGTAAAAAGATTCCTCTTAACAAGTGACACTAATTGTAAATAATATAGTTTTACGAAACGATTTTATTTTCAATAATTAACAAAATGTGATTCTTATACAATTTACAAAAAAAAATTGACAATGTAAAATGATGTTCTGAACACAATTTGCAGACTCATTTCTTATAAATTACTAACAACCTTGAAGCTTTATAATCTATCATATACTTATTTTTAAGATAGGAAAGTGAACTTTGAAATCATAATATTATCTGTTATTCTTGACTTTGCAGGAAGCACCATCGCTTAGACGTAGTTTAACGAGTTTACTTTTTCAACAATTTGGTATTTGTATTATTTTTTTTCGGAAAGTTACGTAGACGCGTGTATTATTTACTATATCATAAAGCTAAACGGATAAAAGTGTTTTAAAATTATGTATCTTTTTATCATCTGGTTACCAAAAAATGTATCTTTTATACCTTGAATAAGCTGAGTTTACGAGTAATTGGTCGCCCATCGAACAATTATTTTTAAATGTCGAATTGCAAAATGTGAAAATGTCGACTATCTATTAATCATAAATATCTACGAATGTTTAAATATCCGATTTCATCCGGAAAAGCTGATGTACATCGACCTCGAATGCACCAAACCGTTTACCAAGATACATAAACCCTGTCACGTCAAAAATATAGATAACACTCTTTTTGTAAAATATTTGCAGTGTCGCGTTTGTCGTTGAATATGTCTAGTGAATAAGATCAGCTGAAACAATGCCATTACACAGACACTGAAGTTATATTGAAATAACGAATGCTTAAGGTAGTAGACCCGTAATAGTTTCGCAACGTTTTGGAAGTCATAAACTTTCATAGGGAAAAATCGGTCAACCTTGTGAAAGACCATGAGTTTCAGAATATTGCGACACTATTAAGGGTCCACTACCCGAATAGTAGATGGGTCATGAGTTAACCCTTTGCTGTTTAATCCCTGCTTTTCACGTGCCTGTGATTTTATAATTGAGAAAACACTGTGAAAAAAGAAGAAATTGCTTCTGACAAGCAATTTCCTCTTTTTCCACACTATTTTCTACCCTACTGAGTGGTTATTTTTCAAATTAAATCCACTTTAAATTCGTCTGCAAAACCTTTGAATTTGGACAGGTCTAAAATTTTGTAAAACAGTAATATAGAGACTACATTGCAGGTAACAAGTCGCTTCTCGGCTTATCATGATGTTATCTGTTATTCAATTAAAAAGAATCTTATGATGTCGTTTGATCTAAGGAAATCGTTCCCTGTTGATCACAAAGCTGATTTCTATTCCGTTAATTACTATTTTATCATCATTATTCTTATTCATTATTATTATTATTTAAAAACGTATTTTTATGTAGTCGTTTGATTGTATCTGTTTACAAAAGATTGTGTGTGCGAAACGGGTCAGTTATACGGTATTAAGGATCTTGGTCTTAAGTAAATGGAATGCACCTTGCACTTGACTAAGGCTTTATCATTATTATTTCACATGTTCTTTTGCTCAAACTAACTGAAAAAAAAACCAAAACTTTTTTTAAAAAAAAATCTTACTTTCCTTCTTCAAATTCCACATATACGCCCATCACAATGTTTTAATTTAAGAAACACAAGAGTAAATGAATGAATCAGAATTACAAGTAAGCCTCCTACACGCAAAAAATAGACGAAATAGATACTAATGAATGGCGCATATTTCAACCATATCGCCCCTTTTTTTAGAAATTAAGATATCGTCCCAGCGTCAGAATCCGTCGGGTAACCTCCTATTATTTTCATTTTTTTTAATAATGTTTCCAATGTCAAAAAGATGGACATATAGGTGAACGGACAAAGTGTCTATTGTATAGTAATTGACGTCATTCAACGACTTAATTGTCGTTCAATATTTCTTACTACGTCATTTAAACAATTCAAAAGATGTAGATGTCATTTGAGAATTCTGACGTTGAATCGATTTCAAAATTTCTCATGACTGGTGAAACTACCTAAACTAACACTATCAAAACCAAATAAAATATCCCAATTATTCTCTTTCCCAACCATACATGAACTTGTTCTTTTTCAATCGTTGTCTTTCGACAGATGATTTTTAGATGACTATGTTTATTTATAGATCTTAAATGCCAGTTAAGGTACATCGCGTATTTTATGTTTCGCGTTTTCGATATTTTTAACGAATGAATAAATTTTCAAAAAAAAAGTCCCACTTTATTGTTGTATTTTTTTGCGTTAATCTGTTACCATTTTTATTATTAATTATCCTTAAAATTGAATGCATAAAAAATTCAAATATTAGAGATTTAAAAATTATCGCAAATGTCTTTTTTCCCTTTTTTGTGAATGATAATTAATATCAAATTTGACCAATTTTCGATGTTACATTACTTACATTTGGGTATTAATGACAAGTGTTTTAAATGAAATATTTTGCTTTCTTGGTGCAATGGAATATTCTCTTTTATTAACATATCTTATACGCATGAATGAAAAATATGATTAATGAATAAATACTATATCTAAAGCTTTGATATGCATACAACAAAAACTATTTCTACTATAAAATCACGACTCCAGCGAATAGTTGATTTAAATCGAACACTTCGTAATCACAGCTTGCATCAAAATGTAATTATAAGCCATTTAAAGTAAATTGAGCTTTATTTTTCTCCAAATCACTTAAAGAAACCTTATTGCACGATATTGAAATATCGATTATTTCTCTCTAATGATATGCATTTGCAATTCATACAAGATTTTCTTTCGCTTTAAGGTTGCAATCCGGTAAGCTCTTAATGCAAATTTCACTCCAAATGAAACATTTGCTAGTTGGTGGATACCAATCTTTATTTACCGAGATTAGAGACTTTGACAAATATCTAAATCAAAAGGTATCTTATTGATCAAATATATTGAATCATTGGTTATCATGTTCATTAGTTAATATCTTTGTTGCTTTACCTATGAATTGCTATATAGATTCATATTCTCTGTTTACTATTGTTTCTCATTTTGATGATATCTGATTTGGAAAGGAACTTAAAGATCTGTTTTTAATTGTTTAAAATGTTATTGCATCAGTTATTCTACATAGGCCAAAACGATCTACGTTGATAAACTAGTAGATGGTCACAGAAAATCTCTATTCTTTTCAAAAGTCACAGTACGATTCCTCTATATTTGGAATTTGCATATCTGCAGGGTGTCTCATAGATCCAAACGACATTCCTGATTGACTAGCCCCTTTATTGCTACCAGCCTGCAATCCGACGTAACCCTGGCTTTCCATCGCCATTTCATCACTTCGAATGTCGGACACATGACGTGGAGCACCAAAATTCATACCGGCCTGACTTGCACCTTTGTTATACCCCGACTGTGCAGGTAAAATAGCCTGACCTTCCTGCTCAAACCCTCCGACACGCTCATCAGCGATCTGACGTGGAGCTCCATAACTCATACCAGCTTGTGACGCGCCTTTGTTATAACCCATTTGTCCGCCAATGACGGCTTGGCCTGCCCGGTCAAATTCTTCTGTGACAGGGTTAATATGTCTGGTAGAGCCAAAGGACATGCCTGACTGGCTTGCACCCTTATTGAATCCCGATTGTGCCGGTAAAATAGCTTGGCTTGACATCTGTGAGTCTGATGCTATGCGATTGTCCGATACTTGTCTCGGTGCACCGTAGCTCATACCGGCTTGACTTGCTCCCTTATTGTACCCCATCTGGCCACCGATTATAGCCTGTCCCGTCCTATCCATTTCAACCCCAGTCTGTGTGTCAGATATATGTCTGGTTGCACCAAAAGACATTCCGGCCTGACTAGCTCCTCTGTTATATCCAGCTTGGCCCCCGACAATAGCATGTGAGTCTTGTGCCATTTCTGCAGCCTGAATATCCGCAATGTGTCTAGTTGATCCCAGGGACATACCTTTTTGACTTGCACCTTTGTTAAACCCAGCTTGACCACCTATAATACCTTGGCCCGATCGATCGAAATCGTCTGCGCGAATATCCGCAATATGTCTAGATGCACCGATTTTCATTCCGGCTTGAGAAGCACATTTGTTTGTACCAGCCTGTAGTCCTATAATGGCTTTTCCTGCGTTAAGCTGCTCGTCTGTGAAAACACGAACGTTCTTTGTCGTTGGCTTCGGTCCAGCTGTTGGTCCATTAAATTTATGACGTTGAGCCTACAATGATATAGAAATCAGAAAAATAATTTCTAACTCGAAATAAATGCAATGAAAGCACTTAATCTACATGCCATCCAACAATGAAGATGAAACAAATTATTCAAATATGAAAAAGTGTTTGGTTACATACTATCAAACCAAAAAAAGGAAAAGATAAATTGAAATTTGTACTTACTTTGATGTTCTATCACAATGTCTTTGGATCGCTCGAAAAACGCAGAAACAGTGTTTTCTTTCGTTGAATACATTTCAAATTATTTTACATACCGTTTTGGATTTAATGGCAATAAAATCATCTCATTTGATAAAACAACAAAAATCCTCTCTCGGAATACGAATTTATTTTCACACACACAATTATACAAACTACAATGATAATAAAGCGACTATGAGAAAAGCGCTATTGAAATTGTATGATATGAAGGTAGGCTTGTTTCGAATGGATTCTGAATAAAACTATGGCTTTTAAGTTGAAGAATGATTAAAAAAATTATCATTTAATTCAGAACACTAGATAGCGGAAGAATTTGAATTTATAATACACCACCAACTTGTTTAAATGCGACAAATTCACTGTTTTTGTTGTTCATTTACATTGTCTTTTCATGACGACTCCAATAGATTTATACACTATAGAGTTTTAGTGAGAAATGACATGCAGTTAAAAACATTATGAATTTGACACTCACTGCGATCAAAACCATTCAATATCACTCACTCAGAGCTCCATTCATTCATTCATTCCAAACACTCACTCAAATCGATCAACAACGCCCCGACTTCATTAAAAATCATTTCGAAATCGTTCAAATCGATCATCATTTGATTCAAATCTATTAATTTTTTCTTCGATTTTATTGGCTGGTAAGAATTTTAAAGTGCCTAATTGGTCCATGAAGACACACAAACAGAAAACTATATATAATTTCTTAAAGGGAGGTAATAAATGTCGCTAATTTTGTTCATCTTGAACAAAATTAGCAATATCAGATTACCTCACTTGAATTTCACTCAAAACTCGCTCCATAAACTCATTCGATTTCATTTCAAAATCATTCCAAAGTCATCCATTGTGTCAATTTCATGATGTTCCTACATGTATTTCCATTCTGATCTATTCTTCCTTCTTATCTAGCTTTCTAATTTTTCATTTTGTCTTTAAGCTATTCATAATCCTCATAAACGACCTCTTCATCGTCTAGATACTCGAGTTCATCACATAGTTCTTTCACTCTGATATCGGATATGAGTCGCGGTGCACCAAACGAAGTCATCCCTCGTTGGGACGCGTATTTATTCGTACCAGATTGAAGACCTAACGTAGCCATACCCTCTTGTGATACATCATCGGCTTTTATATCGGCAATGTGACGAACTGCTCCGAAACTCATACCCTTTTGTGAGGCGAATTTATTGGTTCCAGATTGTAGGATAATTGTTGACATGCTTTCCTTCGAAACGTCGCCCGCTTTTATATCGGCAATGTGGCGAACTGATCCGAAACTCATGCCTTTTTGAGAAGCATATTGATTTGATCCCATTTGAATATTTATAACTGACTGACCGTCACGTGACATTTCATCAGATTTTATGTCTGATACGTGCCTAACAGCCCCGAAACTTCGACTACCTGCTTGAGAAGCAAATTGGTTCGTTCCGGATTGAAGTGAGATGTGACCATAGCCTTCAGGATCTGCGTCGTCACACTTAATGTCAGATACGTGCCTTGCACTGCCGAAACTCATTCCTTTCTGGCTCGCGAATTTGTTAGTTCCTGACTGAAGTCCAATCATAGTTTGTCCAGCACGAAGTTGAGATCGTGTGAATAATTTCCTTTCTTTACGAGCAAGGGGCTTTGGTCCGCATGTAGGACCGTCAAATTTATTTCGTTGTGCCTGCAAGGAATCACCAATGTCATATGTCAATGACATGAATACATTACGTGCCTAGTAAAGATTACCAATAACAGGCACTTGTTGTAGTCATGGCAATAAGGTAATGTAACTCGGTATGCAATCACCAGTAAAGAAGTTAATTCGATTTACAACAGATAAAATATTATTCAGAGTACACTATACTTTTTATCAAATCATTTTAGAAAATAAAAAAAAAACATTTGGAAAAGAGAAAACGGAATGAAATTACTCAACAATGGTTCAGAAAAGACATTTCATTTAACCTTCATTTAGCAAATAGAATTAAAAATCAAACATATCAATCTTTTCTTTGAGTAATTACTGGTTTGAAAAGCAATATTGGAGATATATAATTTAACATGCAAAGTTTTTAAGCTAATTCATGGATTGATATTCAGCATTCACCAAGAAAAATCTAGCATTCGCTGTTGCTTATATTTTATTGTGTATAATTACCTATAAATACCTATGCATATATATAAGGGATATTATTAAACATTCGTTATGTTTCTCATTGATAACTCGAAACTAATCTACTATGCAAAAATATTTTATTACCTTTAGTTCTAAACACGAAGCATTAGAAATGGAATACATGTATAGTGTTATTTGAATAAAGTTATATCTATTGTACAAAATCGCCAAATATAAGTTCATCGATTTCTAAATGTATGGTGACCAAAAAGTTGACGAGGACTCAGACGGGAAATAAGTAGAATTGCCGATTTTTTTTATCAAAATGATTTTTATTTGTGATAAAATGAAAAATTGGTAAATGATTCAGATTCTAAAAACATCAATTCGAAACATTTCTGTTTAAGTTTTGACATGCTCTTCTTGTGAAATATTAACTTAAAAAATTATCATCTAACATTAAGTATAGGGAATTGGATCAAATGAGTCATTAATTGTAACTTAATGTAGATTCGAAGACTTTTTAAGAAGTCAGTGTTAGTCAGTTTGTGCAGGGTCTTGTTCCATCTGATCTTGTTGCATGTATTCCTCATCTTCGTCGTCGAATTCGTATTCATCACAAATGTCGGAGACCTTGATATCTGAAACATGTCTCGGGGCACCAAACCCTCTCATTCCGCTCTGAGATGCACCTTTATTCCAACCAGCCTGGATGTTGATTATGCCCGCACTCTCTTGTTGGTATTCGTCCGCTCTTATGTCAGCAACGTGTCGAACGGAACCGAAGGACATCCCTTTCTGAGTCGCATATTTGTTTGATCCCATTTGTAGACCTACGTCTTTATTGCTATCTTGGTTATATTCGTCCGCTCGAATGTCCGCACAATGCCGGACGGACCCAAAGGACATGCCTTTCTGAGATGCGTACTTATTAGAGCCCATCTGTAAGCCCACGTCTTTATTACCCTCTTGGTTTAAGTCATCGGCACGAATATCTGCACAATGGCGGACAGAACCAAAGGACATTCCCTTTTGACTAGCAAATTTATTGGTTCCTGATTGTAGCGTTAAATCAGCTTGTCCCTCGTTGCAAGCGTCGTCTGCCCGGATGTCAGCGATATGTCGGATTGCCCCAAAGCTCATTCCTTTTTGGCTGGCGAATTTATTGGTTCCACTTTGTAAGCCAACTTCGGCTTGACCTTCTTTATTAATGTCGTCGGCTCTTATATCGGCACAATGTCGAACACTACCCATCGCCATCCCCTTTTGTGATGCGAATTTGTTTGTACCGTGTTGAAGAGATAAAATGCTATGCCCTGCTCGAATTTGTTGTCTCGAAAATTTGTTCTTTGGCTTATCTCTTGGCGTAGGCTTTGGCCCGCATGTAGGACCATCAAACTTGTGTCTTTGAGCCTGAAAAACCGATAGATCATGTTCGGTGCTAAGCCTTTTTTTCTTATTTTAATCTCAAAATAATACACAGAATTTCAACGTATTTTTTCAAAATTTAATTCTTTTAAAAAAGCTTTCAAAATAATGATTCTTTAAAATATAAATTCAAAATTGTATTTGATCCTTAAGTGAAATTTGCTGTATATTGAGTTGAACTTTATTTGTTAATTTTCAAAGTGCCTTGGTTTCAGAAGTTCAGAATAATTTTCTATTGAAATCTTGTCATAATATAATGTTTTAAAGAACATGTTTGGTGCAGAGAGTTATCAAGACAACAGTGCATCAGCAAAAATCAAGAAGAAGATTTAGACTAAAAGAAATCTAAAAGCTCAAGACAAAAGCCAAAGATGACAACATGAAATTAGTCCGCCGATATAAACAGGGTTTTCGTAAATTCCTTTACTACGAGATGAAATAGCAGTACATTCAATGATCATTATGATGTTTGCGCTGTGTTCCTCCAAAAGTTGAGCATGACATTAAAGCACAAAAAGCGGATGATGCGATGATGGTCGACATTACTGCTGACATGTACTTTTTTCTAACAAGAGGGTAACGAAGGGGTCACACGAATACCTACCTTTAATATCCAGCAGTTTGGGCTTCCTTTGGATGATCGTCTAGTGACTTGAACGTGGTATATTTCGACTCACATGATTATCAATTAATTCGTTTGACCGTTTTAAGCGATAAGAAAACACTGTTTACTGCGGCGATCCATTCTATTCTATGACAGTTCACAGTCGAAAACGAACAAAATTCACATCGTGCATTTGATTTTTATATATTTATGATGTAACCAAACACTTTTAATTATGACATAGATAGCAGACACATTTAAACGAGAAATCATTAAAATCATGAACAAGTCTGATATTAATAAATCCCTAACGAAAAACCATATGTATTAAATTAAAGAATGAAAATTAAACCAAAATAACAGAAGTATACTTTTGATCAAGAGAAGGGGACTTTTGAAACAAAGGAAAAGAGATAAAATATTTGATTTCGAATTCAGGGGTTTTTTTTAGAATCAGACAAATAATTTCGCATGCGAGCTCCATTATCACGTATCTTATGAAAATGCAAGGCAAATATCGGCGCATATTAAATGAACACTGTTATAGATAATTTTGAGCTAACTTGAAATATTTTCCCAAATGAATACCTTCTTTATTTTTGACAATATAGTTTCAAGAATCATGTGTATTTCAACCCGTATTACGATATAAATAACTATGCAAAATTTGAGAAAAATGTGTTTATTACGCCTCGATTTGCCTTGCTTTGTCATAAAATATCATTTCCCTAAAACTACGGCGCTACATAAATGCAAGTATGGTGAGTTACGTCAATCGTATGGTGATTCTGTTGATAAATTGAAATAATTAAAGGATTTTACTCCTCTAAAGTCTGCCTCGCTCTAGAAAGACTTTAAATATTGAATGATTGATTGAATAATCCTTCATTCTTCCTACTTTCTTGGTTGTTAGAAACCGGTCATAGGCTTAGGATGATCAAACGATGTAAACTGTTTGCCATTATACCCCGCTTCGCACGTAAGTACACGCGCAAAGAGGGTATAATTTGCCAAAAGTTCGCACTGTTTTGTCATCCTGAACGCAATGCACATGATTTATTCGAATCTGAATTGAATTTATCACAAAATTTTAACCAAATTTTAAATCAGAAATATGATATCTTTTTCCATGTATTCATTTCTTTATGAGATGTTCCTGAAAGTTTGCGTTAAAACACGTATCCCCGATGTCGTAAGCTCACACATACTTATACAAATTATATCAAATATCCCCTTTTACATTGTAGATATAAGGATAATCTCTTTTGACAAGTTTCTAATTACAGAAGTTAAGGTTACTTAAGAATCGATGTGGATTTTTAGGAAAAAAAAGTTTGACTATCCACTATTGAGAGCATATAGAAAAAAAATAAAGTTGAGCAGACTGCATAAAACTTGTCAAAATCATAATATCCAAATTCACTGGGCTACAGGTACGCATTATACTTGGTTGGCAAAGAATTAACATCATATATAGCCGTATATGTTTTTTTCATTTATCGTACATATCATTAAGTTGTTATATTTCTTTAATAGACCGTCGTTTCTGCATTGGCAATCGATTCTGTGTAGTCTAATTCATCGATTGAAAAAACCTACTTCCTAGATTTATTTGCTCAGTGAATTTTGGATACAGCATGTCAGCAATAGATTACAGACAAGACGACATAACATGATTACAATACATACAATTCATGCTCGATAAATGTCCTAGTTCTTTGATCTGGGTTTTGCATAGAAGTTTGATAAGAGAAAAAAAAACAAAGAAAAAAGTTTTTTGTAAACTTAAAGTATTTTGCCAACGAGTTTACGAAATACACTCTTGACCCTACGGCCGCCAAAGAAAAGCAAATGTGAGAAATGACACCGGTTTTCCAATCCCGGTGGGGCCAGATGATAGATATTTTCATGAGCAAACCGTTAGCAATTATACGTATAGTTTTCCCTTTAACCAAATCATTTAATTTTCTTAACAGAGACCATATCAATAAAATAAATTCAAAAGTAGAACCGTTTAGTTTCGTAATGATTTTTAGAAAGGATGTAGAAATAAGCAATACTTTAAATACAAGTTACAGTAGCTCTAATTCTTAATTACTAAGCGTGCTTTATTATTCCACCAGAAGGATATTGTAAAGTCTATTTGCATTCTGATTATGAATTGGTGCAATCATACTATAGACAAGGTACATACATTATTATCATCAACACGCCGTTTACATGCAGTGAGCTATGACTACATGAAGTAGATCTTGATCATTAACACTTTTAAGCAACATCAAATTATCAAGAAACTACGTATTTGACCATTTTGTAAAAGCAGTGGAGAGAAAATTCCAAGCACCATTTTGAAATAAAATAAGGAAAGAAATATGCATCAAATAAATGTTGCTTTTTTCAACCTCTTATTTCTTAAAGTCGTTGCTCAGTGCACAAAAGCGGAGTATACAATTTTATTCCAGAGCTTTAGAGAGTATCATTTAATTCAAATGATTAATTGGTATATTTCTTTCAAATTTTCGAGCCGCCATTATCATCTATCCGAAACGTAGAGCTTTTTTCAGTGAACTTAGAACTTTGAATGTATCAATTTAAAGAGCACGATAAGAGAAAATGATCCATTTTGACTGAAAAAATAGAGATACAGATCAAACGCGCAGTTTTTTGCGCATCGTGACTCGACGTTGTAAAACGTTTTCATGCTCAACTGAGTCGTTTCTCAAATATAAAATTCAAATATATGAATATAAAAGGTAATATCAATAAGTTATTATTAATCAAAATTATTTGATATACTTTTTATATTAATACATTTATGATGTTAAAACCAAATTTAAGCCTTAATCTGAGGTTTAAATTTGCAAAAGAAAATTTAAGTTGAGAAGGAAAAATAATATTTTATAATCTCGGGGCCTGATATGAGTATTTGCTTTCGACGGATGGTTAAGAACTCTACTTTCCAAATCCGGATTTTCACTCCCTTCACCATTTCGGTCTGTATTTTCATATCAAGGCTCAATTATATGTATTTTTTGAAAAAAACTCTAAAACTCTGGAATACTTTCTAAATATATGTATGAGTTCGTAAATGCACGACATATAACACATATCAGAGATAAAGAAGACGCTTACCTCTGAACCAACTTGGAGAATCGTTGCTATCACCATGGGGATGTTTTTGGCTTCATATAAATCATTACAGGCAAAAAGACCGCTCTGTGGAACGCCGTAATTGGCGGCGGCTTTAAGGAATATTTCAATGTTTTCCATCTGAAATAGAATTGAAAGAGGAGATTAAGAAAACTAACTAGATGACTTCTTTTATGTGTAGTAGAATCATGTTACTGTCACATTTTTTGAATTATTTTTTCGTTCCAAACGACAGGTATGTTGCAATTCAAGTAGTTGTTCGTATTATAATTTCAGTATAAATAGATGGCCACGATAAATGCATGTGCCGACAAATCTGTCATTTGATCATCATTAAATTAAATGGACAAAAGACAAGTTGCAATTAGGAAGTAAATTGCTATTAAAAAGGTTAAAGTTATGACAATACATCTTCTTACATGTTTTTGATACTTCTAGAGAAATTCAAGTAAAAAAATGTTCGTAGCCAGTAAAATTGTTCAGTTTTTTTTTTATATTTTACAACAACCGGGTTGTATTTTGATTATAAGCATTGAAAAGCATGGACAAAATATTTTTTGTTGTGATTAAAATCATAAGCTCAGTTAAAAGTTAAAGATTCTAGTTTCCATAAATGTTTAAACATTGTCTTAATCGATCTATTACAATAAGTTCAAAGCAATATGAATATCTCTTATTGATCTCTTATATACATGTATATTAGATGTCGATGGCTCAGCGCGAAACCGTTGTAACTGCCTATATATTTATAGGCAGTTACAACTGTTTTGTACTAAGCCATCGATATAATACATGTCCGCATAGCCTAGGAAGCCCCTCACATAGAAAATAAGAATATAATTCACAACAACCAGTTTCCACCGCTTTGTCATCCTGAACGATTGGCAAGTCTTTGCATTCTTTAACCTAGTCGCGTGCTGCCAAGTCAGAAATAGTTGAAAATATAGAGTATCCGCAAAACTGTGGTGCAAATCAAAATGTAAAAAAATGGTTACCTGCACGGCTCCTCGTTCACTCTTTCTTCCCTTTATTTTCATTGTTTTACATGGGGCGGGCAGGGAATCAGGGGGAGTTCCGGCAAAAATACGCTGCATAAGTCTGTAATACATAATGTAATTGACTTTTATTACTTTCATACAATAACAATTTCGGGTAATAATGGAATAAGATAAGTTGAAATTCAATGATATTCAAAAATATAACACAGGTCTATAATGATCAGTTTTATAACTTTATTACAGAGCCGACGTACTAACAATGTGTTTCAAAAAGCGTATGGGTTATACCTCCGAGATCAACCATAAGAAAATATTTCTAAAATTCATGTCTTTCAATTTTAATGTGTCATAGAAATAAACACTTCTTTGATTCCTTTAAGTATTAAAATCCAATCAGACCAAATAGCCTTTAACAACCCATGTTACGAATCTATTTCATCTATTTGTAAGGTGAAGCACTAGCGCCTAAAGACTGGACTGTTTAAAGTATTGGGATTAACACCACTTTTAATAGTATTCGGCTATATTGCGGCAACAGGTGAACTAGTTAAGTTAAAATAATTTTTGTGTATATTTAGATATCAAAGCAATTGTTGTCTTATATATCTACAGAGCTCCACATAAGGGTGTTATTTCGTTTTTAAAATACTTCGTTTATGGTAATCTAAACCCTATGTTGTGAGTACTCTTTTCAAGACGATTCTAATGAGTACTCACGAAAAAGGGTTTGGATTAAAAAACAGAGGCAAAGGTTTTCAAATCTAAATATTTCGTTATTCCTTGCTATAACACCATGCTGTTGGTACTCATTTGAAACGTCTCACCGAGACGATTCAAATGACTACCCACAACATAGTGTTTCAATGTGGAATACAGATTTAAGACTGGATACCCCTCTTATGTGGACCCCTGGCAATAGAACGAAGTGTAAACTACTTACTGACAAAGTAACACGCCATCTTTTAGGTGTATGTCCAGTTCATTTTCCGGGATGTTTTCGCCGAGCAATTGCTGTATCCATGCCCTAACCTCGGCTTCAGCCGCTGGGTCAAATTTTCCTGAAAGCTGTACGACAGACAATGCTTCACACTCTGAATTATTTGGCTTGATGTACAGGGTTCGGTGGTGAAGTTTGGGGCAAACAATGAAGGCTCTTACTTCAAGTAGTTATTTGTTTGATTTATATTATCATTATTATAGTTAAGGTTCTTACTTCAAGTAGTTATTTGTATAATTTATATTATCATTATTATAGTTATTTATTTTAGTTATTACTTTTTATTACTATATTATTAAAGTCCAGTACAGTTTATGTCAAATTGTATGGGCAAATTTCATTAAGGATTGGTTAAGAAATAATGTCAATTTTCTAGGATTACTTTAAGAAAAACAAGACTATTTCGTATGTATACCTCATCACGTCTTTATTTCAGTATACGTTTCCTCTTTTCAATGATCGCTTCGTGAATTTATTTATTCATTTTATTTCAATAAGTATACTAAGTGCTATTAAATTCAAGCATCATAACTGAAATTTATACCGGCATTTTTGTCTGTGAGTACGTAAATCCTATGTTATCTTTAACGTGTCCAGCTGTTCTCAGAAACTGTTATCACTTACAACTTATAATGATCGCGTTTATATATAAAATTCAAGACTATTTACTGGAAAATTCCAGTTAAATTTATCCACACCTATGCCAAAACTCTTTCTATCCTAGAATGATTCAGGCTCTAAAACCTTGGCATCATGCCAGAGTACAGTGTAAGGAATGGCAAAGGTGTAAAAACTTTACTCTTTATTCTATTTTTACTGACATAAGTTGATCTTTGTTGGACAGAATCTAGGTCTGCTACCGTAAGAAATGTTTTTCTACATACAAATGATTTTTAAAATATTATTGATTATCTATATGTGTTATATTTTCAATTATCGATTATTTTCATTTGTGGAACAAAGCACATGGATAACAACCGGTAAACAAATAATAATAAAAAAATGTGCTTATAACGAAAATGGCTCTATAGTTATATTTTACTTTTTATTTGCTTTAAACTAGTGTTTTTCTTTATCCTGAACGACTAAGTTGTCTGTTTTGTGAAGAAAGATGTATACATGTTTGAGGCGGTCTAAGTTCATTTCTTTGTTTATGATTTAATAATGCACTGAAATCAATGTTAATGAATGTGTAGCTTGCGTTTAGAGGAAAAAGTCACTCCAACGCCTGCTTTCACGGCATTACTGAAACCACGATTGTTATTGTTATTCAACTCCCATCAGGCTCAAGTTTAAATCTAACGAGTTGAAGTATACCTTCATATCACAAAGATATATAAACAAATTGATTTAACACGCAAACATTTGGTATTCGAAAGATGATAGCAGGGGAGATTTTCTTTGCTCTAATTTCACTAAAGATAAGATCGTTTATTTCAGAGAATTTCAGATAAGCCGTGTCAGCATCTGTGAGATGTTAACTGATTCATGCTGGGGTCCGTCTTGGGGGAGAATCATTAAAACACTACCATTGACCCGTGAAAACGCCAATATAAGTAGACGAGAAAATGCTTTCTACAGCTGCATCGCTCTATAGATTTCACTTTGACATTGATCACAAAATAATTAACCTTTTCAAGAAATTTAAATTTTTAGTGTTTTGGTTATAAGCCGCCAAACTTGCTTAACTCCAAGACTAAAACAACTATCTGTAAGAAAATATTGCACAAAACCCTTGCAAAGCCTAAGAAGTCATCTAAAGCATCAATGTAAAGTACTTTTTTGACCAGGTTGGACAATGTTTCTTGATATCGAGGGCTTAGAGCAAAAGCAAAGTACGGTTTGTGTCTATATAATGTACACATACAAACTATGTTTTTCCTCTAAACCCTCGATATATACTTTAAAGCAAATCATTTTAGATTTTTCTCTCTATCAAAATTTGATAGGTGTGTGATAGTATAAAAACCTATGTTGTTAGTATTCATGAGGCGATTCAAATGAGTACCCACACGGATTTTATTGAGGAATAAAGATTTTAGACAGACTTTGCCACGTTTTATCTTTTCCTCTGATCGAGTTAAGTTAATTTAAAACATTATGTACGGATTTCAATGCGTGGGTTGGATTAACTAAAATTTTACTTTAAAGTTACAGTCTTTCAGAATATCCTGAGATGAAAAAGATTAATAAAAAAATCCAGAAACATTCTTTTCAATTGAGTTTTCTTCTGTTTAATCCTAAGGTAAGCATTGGGTTTTTAGGAGACATGTGTCTTTTCACTAAATACGAACAGCTCATATAAAAACTGACCCTATGCAAGACCCATTAGTTTTCAGGCGAAGGCCTTCCAAAAAAAAAATGAAAAAAAAAACCACACTTTTGATAAAAAAAAAGTGCAATATTGATCAGAAAGTCAATACTCAACATGATATGAAAGGGCAAGACACATTTAGGAGGGTTCTAAACCGTGGCCGTACACATTGATTGAAAAATACGTTAACTTTTGGAGACCTGTAGTTTACAGTTGAGATTCGAAATTGAAGAGTTTATTTTGTTTTTATATTGCATTTAATTGTTTTAGAAAGATTCGATATGTAAGGATTGCAAGCCAAGAATTTCCCTAAGGACACCCCACCACTGTTTTCCACCTGTACTACCTATCTCAATGCTCTATTTATAGTTCATCCAGGTATCGCGTTACTACACTCTACGTGCTCTATGCCTCGAGATAAAACACGGCGTGTATTTGATTTCCAAGAACTAGGTACCGTTATGACGTCAGCACATTCCTCTAATGGCCGAACTCGGTTAATTTACAACTGAGCGTTGAACAAGTAAAAAAATCAAACAAGGGACTCTATGTTTTATTTCAAAATTTGTGTTTCCAACCTATTTCAAAATATAGTTTTGGTTTTATTAGCAAAGAAATTGATTATCCTTTTAAATTAGATACAACATAACCAATTGCTCTTTAAACGTTTTTGATAGCCTAAACAATAGGCTTGTAACTATTTCTAAAATGGTGTATCATATATACAAATATATTTCTTAACTCGGGTCGATAATTTTATTTTTCTAATTCATTTAATTCTACGATTAATACTTCTGTAAGATTCATAGAAAGTAGACTTCAAATATGTCGGCGACCGGAACAATGCACGAGCATGCGCAATGGTGTGATGAAGAATAATATGTGCAAGTCTGCAATTCTACATGAAGCACAACAAATAAATGATAGAACAACATCAAACAGTTAGTCTATATAAGGAATAATTTTCCTGAGATAGGCATTAAATATGCAGGAAGTACTAAACAAAATTTTAAGCAAGACGCGTCGCGAGATATCTGCAAATGCAATCCTTCTTTGTTGAAATCATATAAGGAGAATTACAGGAGAAATAAATTATCCCGTGAAATCTGCAATCTGAGTGTATTTTTTCTATCAGATAAGGTACATTGACTTCTTTAAAAAATCAAAGCCCATAGTCAAATTAAATCAATAAATTGAAAAATTTAAAAGAAGACACAAGTATATCAAATATAAATGAAATATTCAAGATAGCCAAAGGTAGATGTGAGGTCTCTTTAAGTTTCAAAATTAAAATTTCAAAATCAAATTTATTTTTTTTTTCATTTATTTCATTCTTTTATCTTTTTATTATTGTCATAACTATTATTCTATCAATTAAAATTCAAATTGTTCTGACATAAGACAACCGATTGCCAATCATATATGAATGCTTGACTGCGTTGACATTGAAGAGTGAAATCCGAGTATCATGTTACCGGAAATTATTGGCAGCCATTTTGATTATTAATTAACCCAATGGATAATAAAGATAAGTAGCGATAACCATACATAAACCAAGATCAATTATTGGAGTGTGTAACAAATTGAAAATTTTGATTATGTAACGCTCAATTTTAAAAAAGATTGAATTAAAGTTATTTTTTCCAAACAGATTTGTTAACAAACAAGGAACAGAAACTATCCACCGCACTTCTAATGGAAAAATAAAAGCACTTACCTTGGATGACATTTCTTTTCGTTAAAGTATCTTGTTTATTTCGACTTCTTCCAAAAGTTTACTTTTACGTTAATTAGAAAACCAAAGTGTTTTGTTAAATCACTAAACTCAATTTCACAAAGTCGAAATCTCCCCCGCGCCGGTTGGTACTGGTTTCGATCGTCTGTTAAACTATCTACTTGCAGCTGACAAACGCTTAATTTCTGCAGACGAAATCTCCAAGAGAACGGTATTTCGTGTTGAACTAAGATGTCAGGAATGTATATGTAGATACGATAGGGGAATAAACAAGGTACGGGGTATCACACAGGGAAATCTTAGGCCTTCACATTTACATATCATATCATGTTTCTACATAAGAAACCACTATACCATATTTAGACAATGCCGTCATCACGTGAGGCGTGGCTTCCGGTTGTTGCTTAGCAACAGACGCATAATTTATACAGCTGATACATAAGTTTAATATTGAACACGAGTACCAGTAATTACATATGCATAGTTTAAAGGTGTTTTTATGCAAATCTAATTTACACATGATTTCAATATTTCAAAAATATAATTCCAGTCTAAAAACAAACAATTTTCACGAAAAAAAGAAATAAGACACTGTTTCCCTTGTTAGCTCCAAATTCACTCGATTTTATTACATTTAATCATATATTCGTAACACCAATAGAAAAAGAGAAATAATGCTGATTGTGCACGCATTCTCATAAATACAGAGAAAAAATATTAAACACATAAAAATAATCTGTAAACGAAGAAATATATATCATTATCAAAACACTACATATATATTATCAAAACACCACTTGAAGACAATTACACAAAAGTACACGCATTGGGAAAGGCAAGGGATTTTGTAAAGTCTGGACTTGAAGAATAAACCGAAATGTGTGGGGTGATGTCGTTGTTTTCGAATTAACTTTTTTATCTTAAGAAAAAAATTGTCTGATTTTAAAGGACAAATCATTTGGTTTGAACAGTTATTAATGAATTTAACGATCTACATTGTTTTGTCCAAATTTGTTTAATTTTGTTTAGATAAAGGTCGAATTTTATAACGCTTTGTGCTACATTGTCAAACCATGAACACCAAAAATTCTTGATGCAATCTTCATTTCACATTTATGTTTTGAATAAAAGCTCTATGACTTCTAACGATTCGTAATATATATATTAGCATACGATGCAAAATAACGTAGTTACCATGCACATTGTATTTCCCTTATAACCAATATTTATCACTCTTAAATTAATTATACATATACACACAACAAAATAAAACATTTGTTTCCTAATTTGATCTATACTTCTTCCCTATTTCTTAATAAAAAAGTTATAAAAAGCAATGAAGAAGTGGAAATGAATATAAGAGATCTTCTTGGAATCAGAAAAAGGGAATTCATTTGTTAAATAGACCTAAATTGTTTAATCTATAAAACAGTAAGTTTCATTACTTCGCGAAATTTTGCCAGTGGCCGAACAAATCTTTGAACCGCAAACTCATCCAAGCTGAAGTTACAATTTTTGTTCATCCACCGACGATTTGATTACAGGCAAATAAACCTTTCCAAATATTGTGATATTTCGAGAAAATGCTGACAATCAGCACATTCTACATTCCAGGCACATTAATCTTTAGAAATTTTTGTCGTGTTTCACTTCAAAATAAAATATTCCTTGCGTTCAGTATGACAAAAGGGTGCAAATAGACTGCCAATTTTACCCCGCTTTGCACGTGTTCTTTCGTGCAAAGTGGGGTAAAATTGGCAAACGGGTTGCTCCATTTTGTCATTCTTGAAGCAAGGATTATTTGCAAACATTATCATTTGGACTAGTCTATATTTTCGGTCTATTTATTTACAGTTAAATGAATGAAATTGTTAGTTAAAATGGATAAAAAAGTAGAAATTCCTACCTTGCTCATGCTATTCTATTCCACGCCTCACGTATGATCACCGATAAGCAAAGATAACGTACGCAAGAAGCGAACACAGCCAGCACTGCTTATATACTGGGGCACAGGTATCCGACAAACCTGGAAGTAGCCGAATTAACTCAGGTAAAAATCGCAGCGTCATCCGCCAATCGAAAACGAGTTTACGTAAACGACCTATTGTACGATTCTATGAGATGATAAGGGGAGAACAGTGGGTGGGGGATGGGGCTTATTAGTCGATCATATCGTATCGATGATCGATCTCACGTGCCGCGTCTGGGACAGGGTATGCTGATCTGAATGCAACCCTTAACACTACTCTGATATGACTCGTGGCAGTATTGGCCCGTGTGTCAAGAACACAATACATGACTTACAGATAAAGATGGTATTTTGGTTTTTAGATTAAATTTTTTCATTAATGTTTGCATAAACCCTATGTTGTGTGTACCCATTGGAATCGTCTTGCCAAGACGATTCAAATGAGCACCCAAAACATAGGGTTTCATTGAGAAATAAAGATTTTAGAACGCTTTAATCGCCTCAAATCTGTACTTTTGAATACACTGACGCGCTTTCGGGTTAGAAGTAAAAGGGATTTTCTCAGAAACATCGTAACTACAGCTTGGTAAACTCTTCTCCCTATGATCTAAGGCCTGAAAGAAAAAGCCATATTGAAGTATTCAGAATGCAAATAAATGTGAGAGAATTTAATGTATACAGAGGTTCTACACTAGGAAAATACTATTTAAAACTTGCTATTACTTTTATTTGCCGCCCATACTTTCTTTTTGTTTGTATCTATTCCGTGAGGATGAGGAGGGGGGTGAATTTCTAAATCTGAATTCTAGAAGATAGAAACTATTTCGGTGTATCGATATTATTAAGCTTAAATAGAGTTTCAGAGTGTGTAATATCAAATTGAAAAATTGACCCCCCCACCCCACCCATCAAGCTCTTTATTGTGGGTACTCTACTTAAAGTATCTTAATTATTTTTTGAAACGTATCCGAAGATCAATCTATAATATATACTAGTCCAATTTTATGTGAATGATTAAAATATTATTACGGGTCCACTACCTTAAAACATAGAACTTAACAAACATCCTTTTTTGGAGAAATGAAGACAAGATCGGAGTAGACCAATCTCAGGAGCGAGCTTCGTTCATAAAGTGTCAAATGATACCTTTTTTTTTCTTTTTAATGAATAGTTATAGAGAGAAAATTATTTAATTCTAGATATTTTCAAATATAACATCAAAAGTAAACAACAACAACAAAAAAAGAAAAATTCCAAAGGCCTCGAAATTACTCCTCGATAATTAAAAAATAAGATCACATAAATGAGATTGTGTATGGAATTTCCTACAATTTCAAATAACCGCAATATAAAAGACTTTGGCCAGTCTGTGCATCCGCTCAATGAAATTTGTAGATACAAAAAAATATCAGCGTATTTGTAGACCAATGGGCAACTTTATATGTACAGTATTTGGCTTTTTATTGCGCTCAATGTGAGCACTTCAGGCACATTTCAAATTGTCGAAAATTTCAAACACAGGCTCTTATTCTAACTCTTTCAGGGTCAAAAGATGAAGGTCAAACACAAACATAAGTCAGGGGTGTGGAATTCCCATGCCCGACTTGTCCGACGCGAGTCTTTCCACTTGCAGGCAAGTCCACTGTTTTGGCTACTTGTTTGTGGACAAGTAAATACAAGAGCAACAAACAAGTAAATACAAGAGCAAAATTTGATACGTCACTAAGAGACCTAGGAGTAAAGTCATCCTATTGTTTGTATCAAAGGAGAGATAACATTGTCTTTAATGAAGAAAACGCTGGGTTAAACCATTTTGTTCATTAAAAACAAGGTTTTTTCTCAAGAGTTATCAATTCATTTTTTGTGGGTAAGTTCATTTTGACCCTGGACAAGTAGGAAAATCGACTTTTACTTCTCTATGGACAAGTGGAGAAAAGTCGTAGTTTTACACCCACATATAAATTAGCAATATTGATTACCTCCCTCTTATAAAACATGCATGCAAAGTCTTTAGATAGATTCCTATTTCTCCAAGAACCTATTAGACGATTTAAATTTGAATTATGTCAGTGAAATTGCGACTTTTCTCTATACAAATTTACCTTGAATGACATTGTTGATTCTATACTTTTCAATGGGGTTGAGCGTTTTTGAATGGTGTGAGTGCGTATGAATGAATGAATGAATGAATGAATGGTTTTGATTGAGGTAAATGTCAATTTCACGATGTAAGTAAGTGTACGACCATTTTTTCTTACATTAGAAAAAATGTAATAACTGTTTGATTAAACTCTCCAATCTGAGGTTCACAATATGCTAGATGGAATTGTGTTACATTAAAACTTAGAAAAGCTATTTCCATACATTTTAAAATATCTTTTAAAAATGAGAATTTTAAAGTTGTTGTGACTTACACTTGTAACAGAAACTTTCTTTCGTTTCGTCCGTATAAAACAGTTGTAACTGCTTATTAGTAAGCTTCCCAGCATTTGCTTAGGATCAAAAGAGAAATAATCTTTTAAGTATTTGAATCATATTCATTCCTATTAGAACAATTGTTTTCAATCTTGTTATCAATAATTAGCTATGCTTTTTAAGCTTTTGTCATCAACCGGCGTCCTTAGCGAGTTCAATCGAGTACGTGCGTTGGCGTTGACGTTGGCGACATGAACTTGTTTATCGTCAGAGCTACCCAGACAAGATTGGATACTAGAATTCCTTGCCTAAACTGACCGAAACGTCAGACTAAAAAACGATAAGATCGACCCAACATCATTACATAGGATCTGAAATACCCCCATTTGGTTGAAACAATAAATCGTAAATCGTAGGGTTGTATAGATGATCTTAAAATTTGTCAGTATATATGCATTCGAATTAAAGTCGATATTTGAAACAAAATTATTTAAATCTATGAGTCAACCTATTTCACGCCCGGCCGGGACCCGTTGTTGTTGTGTTTTTTTTTCAGCTGGAAACCAGTCCTGCGTTCAGGATGACAAAAAGGTTCAAGTTATACTCAGCTTTACGCGTTCACTTGCGCATAAAGCGGGGTATAATTTGAAAACGGTTTGCAACATTTTTCAGCCTGAACGCAGGGCTGGTTTCAAGCTGAAAAATAACAACAACGGGCCCTGGCCGGGTGTGAAATAAGTTGGCCCTATGGCTCGAGCAAAGCAAAATACTTCCTATGTTTTCTATCAAAGGAATGGCAGGCTCGGCCCTTGGCTATTTAGTGATCAATTTATGATAAGCACCAACAATCAAGGATAACCCATCACTGCCCATAATTAATTTATCATGGTGAAATGAGCTCGTGCTGAGAGAGCACGAGTTCTGACTGTTTGATGTGGCTTCTCGATAAACATCAACTTAGATACAGCGAAACATCTGATATTGCCATGCATTCTGGATAAAAAAGCGCTCATGAAACGCCTTTGTATACGCTCACTGGTAAATGCATGTTACCATTAGATGATCGCGAGCGCTTCTGTTATGACAAAAAGATAGTCGGCTTCACTACCTTATTGAACTCTTTATTTAAAATGTAATTGTAGCTAACCCTTCTCATGCTGAATTCCACATCTTCATGTACACAAACTTTGGCATTCAGTTAGACTAAGATCAGACTGTACAGATCAACTATGGCGGCTTGGACACTTTGAAAATCCCTGGATCACTGTGGCTGTATGTACAGATTCGTACATAATTCTCAAAGAATCCTACGATATTTGGATCGATACAACATCACAGATTTCATAAACAATACAATTTATAACCTATGGCGATTATTTCATATCCCTTATTTTCGTTGAGTGTTAAAAAAAGATAATTTTTATAATAAGAATAGTACATTGTATACTGAAACAATCGATGAAAATAGATAAAAACATCTTCTTTAAACGAAGTTTTGGTTTTTGCGAAAGGTCTTGTAATATCAGTCGTTTACAGTCAAGAACAACAGGAGATTTACACCTTCCCTGATTACAGTTATTCTCAATTACTCGCTCAACGCACTTCTGAAATGTTCAAAATATTAAATAAACGTCAATCGTTCAAAGAAACCAGAAATCATTCAAATCGCTCTTAAACCGTTCAAAACGCCCCACAGCTTCATAGAGATCGCTTGAATCATTTCATGATTTTTGTGGATGAACCTAAATCGGATGTGTCTGATTGTTAAAGGGGGGGGGGGGGTAGTAGAAAACCGCTAATTTCGCTCATTTTGAACAGAATTAGCGAACGTCTATTACCTTCCTTTGATAAAGTTCGACACTCGATTATCTCTGCCATTCACATAAAATGTTCGTTACTGTTTTTGATAAAAAATGTTTAAATAAGTTTGTCTATACTTGCATTTAAGATCTCCCAACAAGCGACAATCTTGCATTTGCATCCGTTCTGATCACGCGCTTGTCAAACACGGCTTGTAATTTAAAAATGAATTTTGCTTCATAGACAGGAAAATAGACAGTGTTTATACGCCGAGGTTGTTCAGAAACGGAAACGTTTTCGCTATCGATCCTTGTGTCGTGGATTTGACCTCTAGTATCTATGGAACATTTAATAAAGTTATTTGGACTCAGCTCATTTGTTTCTCACAAATGGGCGAATTAAAATTGAGCCTGTGCGTGAGATTTTCAACAATTTCAAATATGCGCAAAGTAATAACTCTGACCAGTCTGTTCATCCGCACTGTCTGACCAGAATCTTTATCATGCGTTTAGTAGATAGATAAGGTATCAAAGTATCTGTAGGCCATCAGGTGGTTTTATATTTACATTATGTGGCTGTCTTTGCTACTCAATTTTTGCAAATCACGAAAATTTCTAATTGTTGGAAATGTCACGCACAGGCTCAATTTATATCTAAGCGTAAACAGCTAGAGTCTCGGAAGAAAAGTTGCGGTTGTATTTGTGTGAGAATCAACAGAAGCCTAGGTCAGGTGCACCAGCCGCCGTGATCTTATTGCAACTTAGTCGAGTTATACCGCATACAAATAGACAAACAATCTTCATGGACGGGTATCCCAACAGCAAAATGTTTCAATCGTGGAAGGCGAGGTGTAGTGACCAAGTAATACTATGCCCAATTCCCTGGTATATCCTTTTCTAGCGATGAGCATAATAGCTCATTGATGCAGTTGCTCATACCTAGGAATGATTCGACGACATGAAAATTTGAGCAATACATGGAGCATTGTGGACGCTGTAGAAAAATGTATATTTAAGATGTGCACATCGATCGAATAAAGTGGCTGAATATTTACTACGTCGTATGAAATTCGTGAAATACAGCTTGTACTGCTGACTTTTTTTTTAAATTGACATATTTATGCTTCTTTTATTCATGCGCTTAAACTTTGAAGGAAAAAAGTGAAGAATGATAGTTACTCTAAGTTATATTGGAAAGTATTTGACAAAGTCCGGCTGCACAGTTTGAGGTGCATTAGAAAAGATTTTCTGAATATCTTTTCTTTGTATGACATGGCAGATTAACCATCGAATGAGGACAAAATTACATAGTATGGTCCATTTTGAAAGATGTTTCAAGTAAAATGTTATACATAGTTGGTTCATTTTTTAATTCTTTGTGTTTCTTGGAAGAAAATGTTTGCAATGAAGGATTTTATCATACCAAACAATGACTTCACTTAGCTCATCCCTTTTTTCTCTTTCTTTTTATGGTCGCCAAAAAGAGGGATTTTGTCGGAATGGATTAATTACCTGGTATGATGCCCCTACCTACAGATGTTATGGATTAATTCCAGTTTACCAGACAAATTACTACCCTTGCCCCGGGCATAGAGTTTATTAGATATATTTACACAAAAAGAGCGAATATCTTGGCGTTTTACCAGTTTTACTAGAAACAAGATAAACGCTACGGTAAGCGATCGGGACCTTCGGATTGTCTCACCGTAGCAAAAACGATTGTACGTGAAATCATATGGAGGCGTGTACGCTTCCGCAGTACTTTGCTTGTGGTCGTAGTGTTGCGCACTATGAATGAGGTGAAAAATGGTCATTTTAGAATCCCGCGTCTTCTATTAATCTTGATTTCTTACTTTTCCAACGTATTCTATGCATGTTCTTGGGTAATCTAGGAAACGGAGAATGGAATGAATCCAACTCTAAAGACCCCGTTCTCATATTGAACAAATTAAGCCAGGTTTCAATAAAGCCTTTTTCATTTTACCTTTTCTAGAAGTCATATTAAAGTATCAACCATCGTGCTTTCGTAGAATAGTTTTCTTTTTTTTTAATCATTGTAGTATTGTTTTCTTTTTTTTATCATCGTGCGTTTTTAATCATCAAAAAGCATTTTTTTGATTTCGTACAATACTAAAGTTTATGTACAGTTTGGGAAAAAACAATAAATGTTTTAGAGAAGACCTAATTGTAAAGCAGTACAGAGTTGTCGTTTAAATGATGAACGATTTGAAAATGTGCCATATCTTTCAAAAAGGTACTTTTTTGGCCGTTAGATAAAAGTTGAATAAAGGGGTCGGATCAAGCATTTGTCAACGAGAGGAATGTACAGTCAAACCTGTCTTAATCAATCACCAAAGGGATAATCAAAAAGTGCTTGCTTAAGACAGGTGCTTGCTTAATTCAGGCAATTTCAGTGCAATTTGTTCAAATGGAAACACGGTGGTCGCTTGCTTAATATAGGTCGCTTGCTGAATATAGGTGGCCACTAAGGCAGGTTTGACTGTATTCACAAAAAGCAATATTGGATTTGTTTGATTGTTTGAATGGAGTTTTACGCCGCTTTCAACATTTTTCAGCTATATCACGGCGGCTATAGAACCTAACAATGGATTCCTAGTATTTCTCAGACCAGCACAACCATAACATCCTTTCCTAGCCTCCAGCTGCTATCCCACATAAGTTTACGATTATCAACCCATTGGTGGAAGACAAATAGCCGGAAAGGATGAGTGCCGCCGTCGGGGATAGAAGCCAGACCCCCTAGATGGACAGTCCGACGCGCTACCAACTGCGCTTTGACGGCGGCTTTGTTATATCGTTAAACCGTTCAGCGAAATAAGATTAGAAAAAAATGTAGAGGATAAGTTTCAGTGAAAGATTGATTTACCTTTCATTGAGTACACATAAAAAGCATTATTTACATAGCTTTGTTGTTTACGAAATGAAATATTGATCGATATAACTCGAAAAACAAAAGACCATTTTATTTCTTTAATGCAAAAAAAAAAAAAAAAAAAAAAAAAAATGATACAAAATGTGAAAAATGTAGGGCAAATTTTGTTAATGTGAGTTATGTTGCACTGATTGCTTTGCAACGTTCATGATGACGTCACTTATTCGGTTCTTGCTGAAATCACGTCGGATAAGGTGAAATAAACGAAAGCAGTGTATTAGTTTTTGATAATTTCACTCGGTTTGTAGAGAGTTCATCAAGTGATTATAGGATTAATTCACGTTTTTGAGGGAGTATTTACATAGACCCTAAGAATGCTTCGCACTCGGGCGTTAATCATTTTGAGGGTCTATATATCGCACTCGGAGGTTAAGCATTTTGAGGGTCTATGAAAATGCTAACGTCAAAAACAACAAACGTAAATTTACGCTATTATTGCATAAAAAGAAAGTCTTAGAATTTTTTTCAACAGAGTTTGCACTTTGAATTATAGAATGTCATTTCAACTAGCGTTATGCATCGCAACGTCTCTTTTGTTTTTACTGACGTTGCTTGGTATTTATGACGTCATAATTTGTAACGCAGAAACATTATCAAAGTCTTAATTTATGCTCTTTATTGATGTAAGACATAGAAACTGATAAAGTGTAGATGCCAAGACCGGGATATTTAAGTAAAAAAGTCTCGCATTAACGGCGCGTGAATTTACTTATTAATCAACGTTTTCCTCCGTTAACGCCTGGTATTTGTCCTTTTACATATGCCTATAACGACCTGAAAACGTAACTTTTATGCAATAATTCTTGGTAAACCCACGCAAAAGCATTTTAGAAAAAAAGCTCAAACTTTCTCCGTGAATAGACATTCAGTCATCTGTATCAAAAAAGCAACCTTTTCACTCACTGGTTCATACTTTTTGGTGATGCTGTTCGGGCTATTAAACTCTGTATATGTTCCAGTTGATTTCTTTATTACAAATATTAAATATAATCAATTTAGAAGTACATTCTCAAAGAAAAAGATAATAACATCGCCTTTGTTTAATCTTTCCTTCTCGGACCAAGGCCGTATATTTTCATATTCCGTTCTAACATCAACATAGTCCCAATGACCGTGTCCAGGAAAAGACTTTTTTCAACTTAATATAAGTTTTGCAAGTAAAAGCTAGTTAACAGTCCTTTGAACTTTACAAAATATTTACTTTGACAGATGTTCTCAGTTCAACATCTTATATTACAAATCTCCAGGAACTGATCAGTCGAAAGTTAATAATCTTCTTGGAAATACCTCACTCGTTTTGATTATGGTTATTTGTATTTCTTTCAACCCTAACATAAAAGTCTAAATGAATTCATTTTGAATAAAAACTATTCGGATTTCCTTTTTATACCGTTTACGTGTAAGTGATAAGTTTTATGTGGCCTTAAAATGTGGTCTAAAGAAATCTAGTGGCAATGACTAAATCTTTGCGAATAACCATAGTTTCAAGGGTACTCTCAACTGTGCTGCACCAGGTTCCAGCAAACATAGTGAAAAAGTACATATAATCAAAGTCTTCAGGTGGTCTGAAAACTATGCTGCCCATTTTCAATGAATTTCTAGACAAACATTGGAGACAAGTATTGGAGCAACGGAGGCTAACCGTTTGAACTTTTACTTATGAATACAATAAGTAGATTTACTGAATTAATCAAAATGATATGCCTTCCCATATAATTTGTATACTCCTCAAACTCGGCTTCTGCCGATTCCAATCCCCTTTCCAACTTTCAGACGGTACCTTTTTGCGTGACAGTTTACATTCATGAAAAACAAATCTTTTTCTTTTTTCTTTCAAGGTTTTTTTTTTTTTTTCCTGAGAATTTGCTTATTTCGATCATTTTAGTATCGCTTCTTTATTAAATAATACTTCTTAATATCCATTTTCCTTGGCATATATAAAAAACTAGCCGAGTCTATTTGTGGATACGGTGATGAGCCTCAATCGATAGGAAGTAAGTTCGAATCCAGACTGTCATCTTTAGCGGCAATCCACGCAATATGACTATAGGCAGATAATCAGCGCAGCCTGGCTAAGGTCGATATCTTTTGCATTTACCAGATGTTCCTTCTTCGCATGATCACATATATATTTTTGATTGATTTAATATTTTTCTGTTCTCAGTTTATTTCCTTATTGATCCATCCAGTAGTAATCCTTAGGAAATCTAATATTGAAAAGACAGAAGAACAGACGCGAAAACCTCGATAGCAAGGGTAGGAAAACGCATGTTTTTTTGTGGTTATGTTTCCATGGAAACCATTAACGAAAACAGACGCGTGCTACCTACTGATCGAGATAAAAGAGTGTATGTTACATTACAGACCCTCAATAATTACTTACCTTTACCTTTCTATTATCAAGATATTGGTAAAGGCGAATGTTGTGGACATTGACGAGTCTGCTAACCATTCTCGTTTAAATCACTTTTAAATTTCACTCATAGGCACTGTTTTTTCTTTATTCAAATCATTTATCAAAAATATTAATTACATGGTACAAATGACAATAATGTTAAGAGTAACTTAGATTAATCGCCAAATTTTCATTCACCATTTTAGAAATCACTTGAATATTGCGATGGCCATGAAACAGTTAGAAGAATATAATTTTATTCGCAATCAGTAATTGCAATAGATGTCTTTTACCATAATTTCTAGACAATGAGCCACACAATGGTATAGGCCACAGCTGTCTATGTTTATTTTTATTTTTTACTTTTATAAAGACAAAGTCTAAACATCGAGGGTTCAGTGTAAGACTGCACTTAATATTTATTCAGGCTATATATACTTAGTGCACTCTTGCGCTTAACCCTCGACATGTACAACTGGCCTTTTTATATTTCCTGAGTGTATTGGTGTTGAAACGACGAAAGGCGTGGAAGTAAGTCCTCCCGTGTTAGCGAATGTAACATCAATCCAATCTCAAATCATTAGGGTACATGTAATGGACCCGTATTAGTTACGCAATATTTCGGAACTGGTGATCTTTCACAATGTTGACCAAGGTTTCCTAATGAATTCATTAGGAAACCTCGGTTAACATCGTTAAAGTTCACTACTTTCGAAAAGTTGCGGAAGTATTACGGGTTGACTACCTTTAATAAGATAACATTATATCATTAGCACCGTGCTCATAAGTAATTATGAATAAATGTCAGTGTTGCATTGAATTGCAACAATAGAATTCTACATGATAAGCTTAAAAGCTGGAACATGCGTTACCATTTTAAAGTTATTAATACCGCCTACTTCAGGGTACAGCATTCGCATGCATTTAAAACGTATGCTTAAAATGATAAAATAAGGAATTCCTGTTCATTAGCAAATCGTAATGAAGGATTGGTTAGTCCACCACAAAATAAATATTAAACGGTGATGGCACCATTTAAGGATACTTGTGCATGACAAGCTAATTTTTTTCTACTCTATGAATTTTTTTCCTTTTGACATATGTTGTGGATTTATATGTCCTTGATGAAATATCAAATTTTCAGGGTAGCTCTCCAGGCTTGTTTTTGCATCAGAGTTACATGCCCTTGGATGGTTTTTGCACGCTTCCGAAAAACCCCACCCCTTTTTTATGTACTGTATACCTTTAGATTTAACGCATATATTTTCTTCAGCGATATTTTAGCATTAAATGCATTTTTACCAACTATAAACAATCAATCAGAATTATCTTCCGCCACTCGGAAATGAAAAAACGGGGTTTCAAGTCGTCAAATTTTGGTGTTTTTTTGTTTAAAATTTAGGTAACATTTTCGATTTTTTTCAAAAAATGGCTCCATGAATTTTTTTTTTTTTTTTTTTTTTTGATATGATGAAGTTCTTATAAAAATCTTATTTTGCTGGAAAAATGAGCATGCCTTTCCAGGCAAATAAGAGAGAATTTCTGCCTTTAAAGTGAACCCAAGTAACCTGTCAAAATTCATTATTGACAATCGAGTAATTTAAAGTTACTTTAACACTGTATATCGAAAATATATGAACAGAAAGAGTGTTCAACATAATTTTTAATATTTTTGAGCACTTTTTAACCTTCTAATGTGTCTTCCAGTTAACTAGGCGCATTTAATCTTACCCCTCCCACCAGGAAATAATGGATTTTCTAACTTGAAATAGATTACAAGCTAAAACTGATCATGCAGGTCTAAATTATTCCTTAAGACTAATTTTTTTTTATCTATATAAAGTAACAGGGCCAAGACTTAACAAAAAGCATTTAAAATGGTATTTTGGGGTTTGGTCTTTCACTGATAGATGCATTTTGCGCTATAAATTTCAGTGAAAATCTTTATGACTTCCCATTATTTTTATGTACGTAACGTATTGCTTGATCCTTCGAAATTTAAAAGTAAAAGTTCCCTTAACATTTTTTCTTTACGACGAATTTAAACGAAACCCCCCAAAACACGAATCGTTCGGTAAATCGTTTCCGATCCGAGTGTTAAACATTTCATCTTTGTCAGATGGACGCTCTAGAAAAAAAAGGTGTAAAATCTAAAACCAGTCTATTCAAACGTTTAGATGAGTACGACCACAAGAAGTTGACGTTCAAGTTGAAATTTGGGTCGAGTTTTAAACGAAAAACACGCAATTGTTGATTAATTAGGCGATTTTACAGGTTTGTAATGTTCTTTTGACATGTAATATAATTCTTATCTAGTCGCTTCATAACTTTACAGGTAAAAATCGTCCGAGTGACCGCCCTGATCGTACATGCAGGAGATGTCATAAGCTTGAAAAGAGATAAATATTCCGATTAGCTATGATGTGTTGTATATTCATGGTCGTTGATACGTAAGGTAATAAACTGGAACCAACACACAGACTCTTGTATAAACAATAGAATGCCGATCAGTGCCAACTGGTCGCTTTTATTTTGTGCGTCGGTCTTAGTGATTTTTTTTGCGACGAAATATCGCGTTCTATGAATTCAAATTTCATCTTACCTCCGTAGCTACATTAAAGAACAATCAACAGTATACATATTTCGTGATATCTTGTCCATAAAGTCCCAGTCTACGTTTAGAGTAAAAAATCGCTCTTTCGTGAATATTCTTTGAATATTCTTTTTTTATTTAGTCTTATGAAAGATAAGTTACATAAAATACAAATCAGTCGACAAACGGCGGCTTTTTCATGCAACGCATAATCTGCTGCGTATAGTAGAAAATATAGTATAAATTAGATTTTGGTCACGGGAATTTCGCCACGTGCAGGAGCGGTAAAGGAGTGGTATTCCAGTTGGAGTCCGAAATGTTACGGATCATAAATATTCATCGAGTTAGGCCTATGTTTCGATCATCGCATCGTAATCATTTGCATTACCGAATATTGGAATGACAAATTAATTCAATTCTCTCCAAAATTCTAGAGAGAACCAAAGTTACTTATTTCCATTTAACTGACCTCATTCAAAAATCAAATATCTAAGACCCAATAAAATTGAAGAATAATTTGATCAATTTGAATTAAATATTGATCGTCTTGAACTATTCCGACATGTTTTCAAATGATTTTTGAGCGTTTTTGATCGAATTGAGTGAGTGTTTGGAATGAATGAAAGAATGAATGGATGAATGAATGAATGAATGAATGGATGAATGAATGAATGAATGAATGAATGAATGAATGAATGGAGCGCTGAGTGAATGGAGCGCTGAGTGAATGATTAAGAATGATTTTTGATCGAAATGAGTGTCAATTAACTATGTACGCATTATGCTTAAATCTGTATACTTCTTTCAAAGTATGAAGTGAGTATTTTTATCTATTAAGGGTCGACCAAATAATCTAATCATACTTTATGAATTCGTGAAGCAAAAATGAAAATATTTCTCGATTACTACGTAGACATATTAATTATTGAACTACTTGTGATGTTACTTACAAAAAAAGCTTCGTAATAAAAATTGTTTTCATTGAGAAATGAAAAAAGAAATCAGCCAAACAGAATCTAGATGAACACCAATGGAATTATTCCTAATTCTTATTGATATGATTTCTGCTTAGTCAATAAAACGCAACATAACTTAAAAAGCCATTATTGCAACGTTTTATTGTAGATCTGCCGTACTTGTGGTTTATTTATAGCATTTCCAGATCTGAGTCCTGAACAATTGCCAAAATATCGTCGATTTTATTCTAAAACCTCGTATCTACAGCTTGAATAAAGCTGTAGTTACGAGGTTTTAGAAAAAAATCGATGATATTATCATTAAAGACGTGAAAGTTCTGCTTAATCGAAGCTGCTACACACCTCAACATAACGAATATCATCAGGTCAAAACTGTGTATTGAATCTCTCACACACCCTATATACTAGGTTTTTAATGGTTAACTAGTTATAATTTTAAAGCATCTGTTCGTGTATCCACTTATCTGTTCGTGTTTACTTCCGTCTATTTGTCCATCCATCATCAATTACTCCGTCCATCTATCTACGCATCCATTCACGCACCCATCAATCAATCTTCCCTCCGTCTGTCCGTCCGTCAATCTTTCCTATTTACAAATCACTCCATCAACACTCATCTATCCATTTCTTCTTTAACCAATTAATTCATTCCATCCATCTATACATCAATCCATCTTTCTATCCATCCACCCGTTTGTCCGTCCGGTATTTTATTCGTCTTTCCATAATTCCATGTAGCTAGCCAGCTACAAGCTAACACACGGAAGATAGCTTTTCCGATCCACATATTCTTCGACGTAATCATTTGACATTTTGTGTTTCATTTAGCATTCTTCTGTCCATCAATCCACAAAAAAGACTTCATCCGATATATTAGAATGAAATACAGTTTATCTTATAACTATACAAATATCCGTATGATAACATCCCGTATGATATTTTTATTGATATCACACAGTTATTTTTAGAACATGATATAATGTGGTTATTTTTAGAAACTTGCATTTCAGTTAGAAACAACGACGAAAACAAGACAAATATAGGTTATAAGATAAATATAATACGTACTAAGTGTATTATATGAAAAAAATATCAAACTCGGTTGTGAGAATTGATAATTGTCTCGGCAGAGCCTCGACAATTTTCAATTCTCCCAACCTCGTTAGATATTTTTTTTCATATAATACACTAAGTACGTATTATATATATCTACGTAAGTAACAATGATACAGTTAAGAACATCGTGAAATTAACACGATGAATGATCTCGGAATGAAATTGAGTGGAGTGTGAGGTATATATAATACATACTTAGTGTATTATATGAAAAAAAAATATCTAACGAGGTTGGGAGAATTGATCATTGTCGAGGCTCTGCCGAGACAATTGTCAATTCTCACAACCGAGTTTGATATTTTTTTCATACAATACACTAAGAATGTATTATATTTATCTTATAACCTCTTTTTGTCTTGTTTTCGTCGATGTTTCTTACCGAAATGCAAGTTTCTAAAAATAACTGTATGATATTATTGTTCTAAAAATAACTATGTGATATCATAAAAAATATCATACGGGTTGTTATCACACAGATATTTGTATAGTTATAAGATAAAATCCAATATTGTTAATTTTGTTCAAGATGAACAAAATTAGCGACATTTCTTTAATGCTTTTTGGTGGTTTATCGAGAAATAACGTTAGATTATCAGTTGTTATTCTCACCGCAAAAACAGAGAAATTATCAAAACTTATACCCCGCTTTGTGCATTTAACCCTATCTGACGTCACAATGAACGTTGCATAGCAATCACGTTCAAAATGGCGCGCTTTACGAAATTATGTCCTAGAAATTTTACATTTTTGTCTCATTTTTGAAAAACAGAAATAGAATAATCGTTGTCTGGCTCTGCCACTCGTGAAAATGAAGCATTTGTTGTTCACTCAATGAAATATAAATCGATCTTACACTGAAACAAACGATTATCCTCTTATTAATTACCTCCCTTTAATAGAATATACGTATTTTTCTGTTTGTGCGTCTTCGTGGACCATTAAGACCTTTTCAAATCCTCACCAGCCAGTAAATCGTAGAATAATTTGACTTAAATCGTCTTGGACATTTTCGAAATATTTTCAAATGATTTTTGAGCGTTTTTGAGTGATTTGAGTAAGTGTTCGGAATGAATGAATGGAGCGCCGAGTGAATGATTTTGATTGAAATGATTGTCAAGTTCATGTTGTTTTAACTGTATCTATCTACCAAGTAGTACCATTCTTAGAATCCGCGCAATTTACCATGTTACCTCCTTTTATCTCATCTGCAAGTTTACATACAAGTGGTCAACTTCCGCAAATGTTTCTAACTCGTCATTTCGACATTGAACTTTTATGTCATAGCGTAGCCTCACTTTTTGTGCATAGTATTTAGAAACGTCTAAAATGCGTTTCTGTTTTGTTGTTGTTTTGATTTTTCTTGAATTTTCGGGGGGGGGGGGGGCTGTTACGTTCGTTTGGATGCTGGTTTGTTGTTATGCTTTGTTTTACTGTGCATCGCTTTTCTTTTGTGATATCTTTGTCTACTGTTTGATTTGATATTTTTCTCATCTTTATTTTTTATCAACTTAAGACAATCAAAGATTTGAATATTCAGCCACACTAATGTGTAATAATTTGACAAAAATGCAATAGGCAGACTGAATTTAAGAGGTTTGACAAATTTACGCCTTATTTTATTATACTTTTTAGCATGTCCTTTCAATAAATAAGGAAGTCGTTTGAATTCAAAGAAGATTTTTCGTTCTCAAATAGGGAAATGTTGTTGTTTTTATACACCTTAAATAGATAATTGGATGCGTCCAATCGTTCTGTTTTCACTTGACTCGGTGATGCAAAAAGTAGAGATCGTGCCGATTATCTCGGGTAGCTACACAAGACATATCTCGTCGGCGTTTGATAAATATATATTGTGATTACAAGTTCATGAAACGGTAGTTACGATTGTTTGGATGTAAACCTCCTATAATATGTACAAACAATTAGTTACTCCGTTCTTTGAAATATAGTTTTTAGATATAAGTAATATAACAGTTAAGAATAGTAGATTACATGCTTAACACTTGCTATACTTACAATTCTATTGCAAAAGATTCATTTTTTTATCTTTATATTTTTCTGAATACAATATTAAGATATTAAATGTAACTCTGATAAGCGACCAAACCTTCTTGACTAAAGAATGAATAAGTGGAAATCTTAAATAACTTTTTTAAGAATATACAGCTTATATGCGTATATAATGTGAGTGAAAATCCCAACAACTGCAATTTACACCTTCATTCGCAAAATCTGACCAGAGTCTTCACTCTTTACTTTGTACAGTTAACAACATCAAGACATTGACAAGGTGAATGATTTTGAATGATTTAAGAATGAAATCGAATGAGTGCGATGAGTGAAGCTTGAGTGTATTTAAAGGAAGGTGATCTAATATCGCTTATTTTGTTCAGGATGAACAAAACTAGGATTATTTGTATCTCCCATTAATACAATATGCATACAAGTTCCATAAATAGCTCTTTGTGCGTTCACAAACAAATCAGACGCTTACAAAATTCAGTTTAAACAGTAAAATAGTTGATTTCTCCTACTGTTGTTTTTATTTTTGATGTTGTTGTTGTTGATCTTGTCATTTATGGTGGTTTTGGAACTTTTTTGAGTGGTTTGACGAATGAATTAATGGAGCTTTGAGTGGGCCCATTTCACGGTGTCATTGACCGTAAGATCTAAAAGATTCTTAAGGTAGACATCGAATTAAATTTGTGACACTTTGTTAATGTCTGTGTTGTTCACCTATACGCATATTTTTAATTGTTGGACATATCACACAAAGGCTTATGAATGCATTTGATCCGATCTCCAGACAAACCTACCTAAATGACAATAAAGTGACGACACACTAAAAAACTAATTTAGAAATTCAATATATTTTTTAAAAAATTCAAATATCGTATGCGATTTCTTTGAAATTGGATTAATCTTAAATTGTTTGTTTGCTAGTTTATCGGTGAGACATAAATCTGCGATTACGAAGTGACGTCATTTATTCTGGTTTTCCTGGAAAACGGACCATTTTCTTTTTCGTTCTAGTGTTTTTGTTTATCGGTTAACTCTTTAAGTCTATAAACTGTTATGACCATTTATAAGTGATTTATAAAGCTCCGTCTTCCGGAATCTTCATTCGTATGAGACCAGTGAGGCCAAACCAATTCATTTGTTCTAGAAATACTTAACCCTTTCCTGTTTTACAAAATTTTGGATCTGTCCAAATTCAAAGGTTTTGCAGACGAAAATTAAAAGTGGATTTAATTTGAGAAATAACCATTCAGTAGGGTAGAAAATAGTGTGGAAAAAGAAGAAATTGCTTGTCAGAAGCAATTTCTTCTTTTTTCACAATGTTTTCTCAATCATAAAATCACAGGCACGTAAAAAGCAGGGATTAAACAGCAAAGGGTTAATCCAGCACATATGATTCAAACATATCAATGGAAATAGTGTAAAATAGAATAGCCTCTCTAGATTCAGTGAAACTGTCAAATGTTACAAATGCCAACCTTTGTCAACATACGAAGTCCATGATTTCAATTCGGTCAACATCTATCTATACAAAAGAAATAATAGTGAAAATTTGATTATATCCTCAGCAGAAAATGTTACTTTTTAGTTCTTTTTAAACTAGATCTAGTTTCAAGAAGCCAACGGTTAATTCGGATCAATATGCCTGTGATTATCTTTCTTTAAATATTTATGATATCTTTTTTGACATAAAAATGCTGAAAAAGATGGTGCTTTTTATCTTTAATCCATTTGACGCTTTGTCTTTCCAATTTCATCCATTAATAAATGAGCGAAATAAAACGCTTGCTCGGAAATTGCATACAAAGATAGGTGTTTATTAACAAGCGTTAAATGTACCTGTTTGTAACTCATAGCCGTGTGCAAATAATTCATGATTTTCTGACATATGGCGTGATTCTGGCTGATGCAAGACGTCTACGAAATAATTAAGTGCAAACAAAAGGAAAAAAAAGTATCACAGAATAAACATTATGTAACTATGAAAGTACTTTGAAGAAAGCCAGCAGTGAAACCTATCCGACCGAACTAGCCTTTCTTCCAGCCAATCAGTAGATACTTAGTTGAAAATTGATAAGGTAAACCACCCATTAAATATACTCACGAGCAATGAAAACGCACCAACTGAATATTTTTCTTATATTTCTTTTAATGTACAACAACTTCAGACATGAATATTATCAATCTAAATATATTTGTAATGGATCATTTACTACACGATAATGTTAGACTAAACTCAGAAACGGTCGAATGTTTTTGAACCTATGACTTAAAAAGTACATCTTTAATCTGAAATCTACAAAGTAGGTTTGCAAAACCTTTCTGTCGTCCGATTTTGGTAACATAACCTCCAACTTAGTACAAAATGCTGGCTATTACTTTGTTGAACGGTTACCATAGTCTAGACAGTTGATTCGTGCAAAGGCTAATGCTAATTAATTTCTAGGTCTTCACCGTACCTTCGACGTCCCTAATGGGCCTCAACATGTCGTTTGGAGTTTAAATCACTCGAAAACACGTGTTCTATTTACGATTCTTTGATTTGAATGAAAAAAGTCTCCTGATCTTAGTTAATCCCATACCATACATAAGTTTAGATCACTTTACTGCTTATTGCTTAGAACAAATGTGAAATCTAATGCTGTAATTTCATTCTCTAAGAAGCAGTGCTTATAACGATGCAATTAAAAACTTTTTTTCAAAAATACAATAAAATGAGCATGCCAGAAGAGCCTTTTTAATGACCAACAAACAAGCAGCGACGTCTTTTGGTTGATGTTAAGTTATGCAATGTCTACAAGTTTTTTTTGTTTGTTTGTTTTTTTTATACGACAAAAAAGTAGTCGATTGAAAATTTTGTAATTTAGAATAGTTTGCGCCAGTGTTTTGTGTGGTGCGTTTTCATTGCGCTTGGGTATACTATATTCTCAAAAACGACCCGAGTCAAAGGTATATGAGCTGTTAACAAATTGCATTTGAGCTAATTTTTAATTCATTATACAATAGCTTCAGACCAGTGGTGGGGAATCCCGCACATCTGTCGAGCATACAAGGGCCCTTTTTGGCCGTCAAGTACGTAAACTGGTACTTGCTTTTCAAATTTTAGTCGCAAGCGCGTGACGTTTCCAACAATGTGCTTGAGGTACAGACATTGAGCATTCTAAGCATCTTCATAGTGTATTAAGAAGATAACTGTCAACGCAAACTTTAGAATATATCTATCTAAAAGCGAAAAGTGAATACTGCGGCCAGGCTGTGCGGAATAGTTTTTGCTGGGTGCACATGCGAAACCTTTGGAAATGTCACACACAGGCTCATTTTTTCCTCTTTCACATTTAACAGTATTTGTAGACTAAACGGTGCTTAATAACCATGCGTGTTATCGACACGTGGTTTGCATCAACACCCTGCAGTGTTTATTAACCGGTAATAAGATAACCATCTTGAGCCAAATGGACTTTTCCATCTTGTAAACATCGGTGCATAATCAAAAGTACGAGGTAGTAGAAAACTCTCGCGTGGCTTTTTTCAATTAAAAATATATTTCATACATTTTTACGGGTTTTAACTCAATTTCATTCACATCGATTCGGAAGCAAGTTCTGTTCTTTAACACTTAAATTATTTCCTTTCCATTCGTCGAATTTGGACCAATTAAACAACCATTTATGACCAGAAACCACTCTCAAGAATCGAACTTGGGACCCCTTGGTTAAGAATCTGACACTCAACTATTGACACTCTAGTAAATAACATCGTGAAATTGACGATGTGAATAGTATTTGTGTTATTTCGGAAGTACAAGAAATGAGCTAGATGAGAGAGTATGAAATGGAATTAAAGGGAGATTAAAATAGATCGATAATTTTGTTAAAGATAAACAAAACTGGCGATATTTCTTACGGAGATTTACTAGAAATTTTCTATTAAAAAAACTTCATATTTCGTCAATAACCAAGAAACCGCTTACAATTTGATAATGTCAGTGAATTTGCGGTTTTTTTTAGCTTTGTTTATTTTGAATGGCGTTGTTGATTTTGTCATTGTTAGCGAGTTTTCATGTTGTTAACTGTATTACCTAATTTTGATTAAATATTAACACTAGTCTTATGAATATCTTTCTATGTCTTCACGAACCAATTGGACACTTCAAAATTCAAGAAAGTCAGTGAAACCGTGATTTTTTCCAGCGATTTAGATGTAGTTGTCGCGTTTTTTGTTTGTTTGTTTGTTTGTTAGTTTGTTTTTGTTATTTTTTTCCGAGAATTTGGGGCATTTTTGAGTGTAAGGAAAAGATGAGTGGAGCGCTCAAGTTAGCGATTTAGAATGATTTTGTTAGGGGTGAATGTTAACTGTATAGATAATCAAGTCTAAGTTCGTGACCTTTGATCACTCACTTGAATTTGTAAAATATACATGTACAGTCTAACCTGTCTTAAGCAAGCGGTCAAGGGATATGCCAAAATCGCTTCCTTAAGATAGGTGCTTGCTTTATACAGGTCAACCAGATATCAGGGGCGGGAGTGGGGAGGGAAAAAATGGTACATCATTATATCTTTGATCAAGGAAAAGACACAGACTGGCTACCAACAGATTAAGAGGATATTGACTGAATGGTAATTGAATACAAAATTCATTAAATGAGTGATCTATAAACGGACAAAAACGAGGGTGCGCCGAGTTTTTCTCTTTTTTAGATGACGAGTTTAATACATTCGGTATTTCATGAGCACAAATGTGATATTCTATTAATAATATGACCTGATTTTTTGCAAAAAAAGAGAAAAATTTCAGAAATGTATCGATTTAAGTTATTCCGAAAAAAAAAACCAAACAACAACAACAAAAAAAAAAAAAAAAAAAAAAAAACGACGCCGTTTGCGGAATAATGTCACGAATAATAGCAAATTATCTTGTCTCACAACAGAGCAATAGGCTTAAAAATACCAAATAAATCGGAACATTGTAAACTAAGTCGAATCAAGCAGAGAAACCATAGTAAAAGATCAACATGAAATGTGAAAGATATTTCTCTTAGAGGGAACTATTTCCATCCTACAAACTCCTAAAATGACCAGGATTAATTCGTTTTACCCATTTGGATTTCATTTTTTTCACAAAATGAGCAGATGTGCCAATGTGCCGGATGGTGTCTGTAACTCAAATGTCAAAGTCATACTAAAGGAAAAGGTCAAATTTTTGTCCGAAGTACATGTATTACGTTACTACGTCTATCGATGGAGTTCAACATGAAAATGCACGGTTGTTCCTCCAAGATGTAGAAGTGTCATTTAAGCAAGTTGTGGCTCATGGTCAAATGTCAAGGCCATAATTTAAGGTCAATCGTTTGCAGACTCTTCAGATAGTGTCTCTGATCAACAATTCTATTCAATCGACGAGCGGGTCTGTGAGCTGTTGAGGCGTTTGTACACATTTCAACGCCCATTGGTGGAAGACTAATGTCGAAAAGGATAAGTGCCGAGGCCGGGGATCGAACCCGTGTGAATAAAGACCTCGGGATTAGAGGTCCAGCGCGCTACCAACTGCGCTATTGCCGCGGCTAATAATTTCTATATGGACATCAGACTTTAACATAATCGGAGACATCCGTCGATTATCTTTGCTTAAAGGACGCCAGAAATTCTAATTTGTTTACATGTATAAAGTTTAGTAAATTCTAACTGGAAAAAATAAACATTGTCCACGTCAAAACATAGCCTGCAAAAAGAACGCGTTATTCTAGCTGCGATAACGTAGCGCTCTTTTTCAAATAGAGGGGTACGTTAAAGAAGAAAGGTTACACACTGAAGCACTACACATAGATAGATAGATAGATAGATTTTATTTAGGTAAAAGATCCATGACATTACATGGTAAAATATGAAATAAATGATCACAGTGTATCCAGTATTTAAAACAACATAAAAAACATGATCACAGAATTAAATAGATACCATGTCTGCCACATCCTTACCTAGGATAACGCAAAAAAAGAGAAGGGTTATCTCTTATTTCCATTGCGGTCCTATGCAAGGGTGTGGCCGACATAGAGGGACATGGTGATTAACTCTCAAATTCAGGGTAATTATTAAATATTCATCTTATCACAGCTTATCACAGCATTTTTATCACAGTTAAATGAACTTTAGTTTTACAAAATTTAGCGGCTTAAATGCCCTTTAATTTTAGCTTTAAATTGTGAAAGTGACTCAATAGCTTTGATATCGACCGGTAAGCGATTCCAAAGGCTGCAGCCCATGTAAGAAAACGACTTTCTCCCATGGGACCCAACCTTCGGCACCGCAAAACAACCACTGCTGTTAAATCTGGTATTATAACTGTTTACGGATGCTGGCGCTGCAAAGTGTTGTTTCATATAGTCAGGTGCTAATCCGTTTTTAATTTTGAACACATGTAAAAGCGTAATCTCTTCTACTCTTTTGGAAACAGGCAACCATCTTAGAGTTTTGAAATGTAAATCTGAAATTTGGGATCTATGAGGTAACTCTAGAACAAATCTTATCATTTTATTTTGCATGGTTTGGAGCTTATCAGTCCACTTCTTGTTTAAACCAAAATACCAAAATGCACAAGCGTAATCAAAATGACATTGAATTAAGGCTGAAACAAGCAGTTTTCTAGTTTGGAATGTTAGAAATTTGCTTTTACGATACAAGAACTTCAGACGTGCGTTTGCTTTATTTAATAATGAACTAGCCATTAATTCACCGGATAAGTTTTGGTCTAGAGTAGCTCCAAGATATTTGACAGATGAAGTTGAATTAATAAGATTACCATTACATGTAACATTAATATTTGTATTAGATTTAATCTTTTGCTTAGTACCAAAAAGAATACATTCGGTTTTACCAAGATGTAAAGACAGCTTGTTGTCAATAAGCCATGATCTTACAAAGTTAAGGTCCTCAGACAATGCCTTTTCCACGGTCACTCTATCTCTTCCAGAGACTAGTATAGCAGAATCATCTGCATAAAGAAAAAGTTTGTTTTTAATCACAGCAGCCATGTCATTAACATAAATTAACATAACAACATCGTGAAATTGACAAGGTGAATGATTTTAGAATGAATAAGGAATGAAATTGATATAATGTGTGGGGCGAGTTTTGGGTGAATTTAATAGGAGGTAGTCCATTGTCGCAAATTTTGTTCAGAATGAACAAAATAAGCGATATTGATTACCTCCCTTTATTGTAATATGCATAGAAGTTTCTATAGATAGCTTCGTATTTTTTTAAGAACCTATAACACCCTTACAACTTGATTTATGTCAGTGAAATCGCGATTTTTTTCTATCCAAATTTATTCTTAATGACGTTGTTTATTCTTTTTTTCAATGGGTTTGGGCGTTTTTGGATGGTATGGGTGAGTGTTTTGGAATGAATGAATGGAGCGCTGAGTGAGCGATTTAGAACAGTTTTGATTGAGGTGAATGTCAGTTTCACGAAGTAACTTACTGTATTCTCCCGTCTCTGCTTTTGACCTTCTATGAAGCCTTTGGCACTTTCTTCCATACGCTTTAAATTTTTCATGCTACGTCATTGACACATTACTAAGGTATTGTAGATGTTTTCAATTTAGTTGATGAGTAGGTTCCAATTCCATGATTCACGCAGTTTATTCTAATTTCTAACACACCTGTTGTTTCACTGACATTGTTTCATACCTGTTGAATGACGCCGAGAGAAATCTATCTAGAAAAAGATTCTTGATTGAGCGACGTTTTGGGTACAATGTACATTTTCAGAAAAGACAAGTTTCATTCTTGATTTTTTTTTATAATAATCGTTTTTTTTATCAGTAATTAGACTTATGTTTGTAATTGAATTTTCCATTAGAATACATTTTGTGGGTTTTCAACAGCTTTTCCCTTCAATTCAAATACAACTAAAACTATGTCTAAGACTATGTGAAATCGGTATGCATTCAAAAATTTCTTGTTTTCTTATTTTTATTTACTATTGTATCTTGTGTGTATTTCCGTTTATTTATCGTCGCTACCGTAGCAAATGTCTATATGAACAACGCACCAAGATGACGGTAAGATGTTACGGGGGATGGTGCAAGGATACATGATGAAACTATTGCTTAGATCCGCCATGGTTCTTTACCGCGCTCGGTGTAAAGCACCGTCTCACGGGACCTCGGAATAAGGTCTCATCCGAAAGACAATAAGTTTTGTTGATGTGACAGTCGCGGAATCGAACCCACGCGATCGACCTTCAATTATTTTGAAGTCCGGTGCTCTACCAATCGATCTAATCGGGCTGACGTATTGTATCGTATTTTATCTCATAACTATACAAATATCCGTGTGATAACATCCCGTATGATATTTTTTATGACATCACATAGTAATTTTTAGAACAATGATATAATGCGGTTATTTTTTGAAACTTGCATTTCAGTTAGAAACACATACAAAAACAAGACAAATATAGATTATAAGATAAATATAATACATACTAAGTGTATTGTAAGAAAAAATATCAAACTCGGTTGTGAGAATTGATAATTGTCTTGGCAGAGCCTCGACAATTTTCAGTTCTCCCAACCCTGTTAGATATTTTTTTTTTCATATAATACACCAAGTATGTATTACATATATCCCCCGTTGTATATGTGATAACGGCCTCCATCCTGCATTCCGACATTAGATTCTTGCGTCAGTATATTTGTATAGAGCATGTATGTGTAAGTTTACAAGTTGACAACATGACACTCCGTAAGTCGATGGATCTCGTTGAAGAAAAGTGCAGTGCACAAGAACCAAAACTCTTGCTATTAAAAAGCAAGAATATATGATATTTATTCCTTACTATTTTAACACGCAATCTTTTCTTCTGAGCGTAATTTCAAATTGATGATAGTTGAAACATGAACTTTTATTGGTGGATGCTTATGATTGGTTCGACTTCTGTCATCTGAAAGCGTCTGAAGTAAGTGAACTGGACTTTAAAGTAACTAACTTATATCATTCATGTAGAGTGCGTTTTTTTTAGTAGTTTTTTATCATGAAAATGCACTACTGTTGTTTCACTCTTGTTGGATTGTTACTCACATTTTGCTGTGTGAAAGAAACTACTCATCAACAGGAACAATATAATTTAGTATTCAGAAATAAAACATTGAAAATTGCAAAGATCGTAAATTTACGAACTATGCAATTTTCGATTCTGTATATATTGAGTTTTCCTTTGTTTTAAATATGTTATGAATTTGAGAAAACTTGTACTATATATGTATGAAAGTTTGAATAATAAATTTTGTTGGTTCTGTTTAAGAGTAAGTTTTGCATAAGCAAAATGTGAGAAGCAAACTCACAAAGATGAGACTATAGTAGTATACTTCATAATAAAATCACTACTTATAAATGATTGCGCGTTTAACCAAAACAAAGATACAGCTCAGCTGCGCAACTCCTTTTTTGTTTTAGCAAATGCACTGGATAGAATTTTTCCGATTGAATTTAAGAGATGAAGAGAGTATTAGTTGATTTCATTGAGGCATGAATCTAAATTCTAATCGTATTATATAAAAGCGGGAAACAAAAATGTAGGATTTATCCAAAAATGTAACCGATTTCTTACAGGGCAACTTTGTGTGGTACATACTTAAAATTGATTTCTTTAAGAAACAAAAGTAGTTTTTCATGCAATCAGAATGCAGGAAATTTGATGGACACAAATGAAATTTAATCGTTTTCTAGTACATCGATATTCATTGATCTTGAGCTGAACTGACAACACATATCGTCGTTGGGTGATCAAAACCTCGTAACTCCAGCTTATTTAAGCTGTAGTACGAGGTTTTGACCCCCCAACAACGATATGAACATAGATAATAAATGAAGACTTTCCTATTATCCCATTCGGGGTATAGGCTAGTAGTTCATTAAGATATTGCAGATATTACAGAATAATTGCACACTGAGTCAGATGCTACTGGAATGTTAAGCTTCCGCATGCTTATAGAAAGTGACAAACCCTTTATATCATAATAATGTAGTCGATTGGCCACAAATATCCACTAATCACAAATAATTTAGGCTTTAGTTTAGAAGTTTTACTTAACGAAAATGTGCAATTTGGTCAGTCTGTAAAGATGGATTACATTAAAAACGTCGTCTAACCTTAATTAATTACTAAGAAATAATATGGAGCGTGATAGAATTAACAGCATTTGACAATTAATATTTTATTTTTTTCGGTGTGTGTGTGTGTGTGTGTGTGTGTGTGTGTGTGTGTGTGTGTGTGTGTGTGTGTGTGTGTGTGTGTGTGTGTGTGTGTGTGTGTGTGTGTGTGTGTGTGTGTGTGTGTGTGTGTGTGTGTGTGTGTGTGTGTGTGTGTGTGTGTGTGTGTGTGTGTGTGTGTGTGTGTGTGTGTGTGTGTGTGTGTGTGTGTGTGTGTGTGTGTGTGTGTGTGTGTGTGTGTGTGTGTGTGTGTGTTTTGTTAGTTTCGTCTACCAAAGTTGTTCACTCTTGTTAAATTTAATAACAGAGACGGTCTAATTTAATTTCATAGTACTTCATCATTTGAAAACGGACATTTCAAAGAAGAATGACTTAACTTAGATTTATACCCTCGATTTATCATCCCTAGATTTATCACTTGATTTATCGCTCAAGTCTCGATCAGGTTGTTATAACGATGTGTAGATGGGCATATCATAGTTATGGTTAACAAGGTTTTTCTTTCAACCGTTCGAGATCGATAATTTTGTTAAAAAATGAAACAAATATTAACATTGAATAAAAGGCTTTGAGCGGTTACTTGCATCTTTAAATACATCGTTTTTAACCATTGTGTTTTTCAGGTTACCGAAAGAACTGACGAGCACCATTCTACGATAGACCCGTGAATAGTCGTTTTCGGTCGACTCTGTTAACGTCCAAGCTTCTGTCAAAAATGCACAAAATGCTGATAGCAGATAGTAGTGTTTACAGTTAGCAACATAGTAAAATTGACATTCATCTCGTTCAAAACAAATCGAAATCACTCGCTCAGCGCTCTAATCACTCATTCCAAACACTCAGTCAACCCATTCAGCAACGCTCCAAAACCACTAAAAGATAAGATCAACAACTGCATTAAAAATAAATGACAATGACAATAATTATTATTGACTTAAACTTTACTGTTTCTCGTCATAATGTTTTAACAAAACCACAAATAATTAGTAATATTAGCAAAGTATAAGAATTCAATACATTTCTGGATCCATCAAAAACTAGATTGCATTTTATCTTATAACTATACAAATATCTGTGTGATAACAACCCGTATGATATTTTTTATGATATCACATAGTTATTTTTAGAACAATAATATCATACAGTTATTTTTAGAAACTAGCATTTAAGTTAGAAACATCGACTAAAACAAGACAAAAAGAGGTTATAAGATAAATATAATACATTCTTAGTGTATTGTATGAAAAAAATATCAAACTCGGTTGTGAGAATTGACAATTGTCTCGGCAGAGCCTCGACAATGATCAATTCTCCCAACCTCGTCAGATATTTTTTTTCATATAATACACTAAGTATGTATTATATATATCAAAATACCTAAAATTAAAAATATAGCTAGACAAGGTAGCGATTACATTGACAAAATTGAAATAATAAAGGTCTGATCGGTTTTTGAAGAAATTGGAAGATAATCATTGTTATTGATATTTTATAGCTTGTATGCATATTTTAATAAAAGGAGGTAATGATTATCGCTAAGTTCACCCTGACAAAAATAGCGATAACGGATTAACCCCCCCTTTAATTACACTCAAAACTCACTCATCGCGTTTATTCAATTTCACTCCAGAATCAATCCAAAATTATTCACTTTGTTAATTTCACAATGTTGTTAATCATAGCTAAACGTTACCTGCAGAGAAAACGCCTTACATACAAGCCCAATACTAAGGCCCAAAGGACTTGAAATAATTTAAACATGTAATGACAATGAAACAACTATGCATTCAGGATGACAAAACGGTGCAAACTGTTTGCCATTAAACCCCGCTTTGAACATTGCGATTTTACCCCGCTTTACACCGTTTTTTCATCATGATCGCAGAGCAGGGCATTGAATAGTGTAACTTAACCATAAGGTTCCAAAACAGTTTGAATTAAAGGCAACGGGCTTTAGGAACGATTGATCATTCTTAGCAAAAATGGGAGAGTTTCTGACAAAGTCAACTTTGGGGCGACACTAGTGACGGCACGTGAAGCGACCGTGCATTAAGATTGCGGCATATCTTAGCAAGATTCCAACATCAAATTTTAAAAGATTAAAGATTGGAATGAGACCGTTTGTATTATCACAAGCTCGCTCCTGAGTGTTATGAAGTGCTCCCTTTAAGGGAAATTTCGTGAAACAAATTGCGTAAGTAGGTCAACTTTATTGATGATATTTGTCCGAACGACCAACCATTGAGGCACTTTCTGATATAAACTTACGAAAAGGTATTCTGTGGCGTGAATTTTTTTACAAATGGTAAAAAACCATAATGATACGGACGGTACGTAGAACTTGTCTTACTGATTTTGACGGATTTTTTTTGATTATCAAGTTATTGTCTTTGCCCAGTATATTTTCAAATCTCCTTGAAATACCATACCAGTAGTCAAACAAACAAAATTGCTAAAATATACGAGTTTCGTGAAGCTATGTGTGAAATAATACATACGCATGTTATATTCAATCTCCGCTCTTCAATAATTCTATAATAATTCACACTTTATCAGAGATTCGTGCATTCAAGATCAGTTGCTAATCACACTATCATCTTAATTATATTTGGCTTGAACAATTCGATGGCTCAGCCTGGGACAGTTGTAACCGCCTAAAACATATGGACAGTTATAACTGTTTCGCGCCGAGCAATCGAATTGTTTGTTGATACATCGTCCTTCTTTTATACTGACATTCTTTTTCAAGATATTCGCTTCATGTACAAATGTGTTTAAATTTCAAGCATTTTCCTGAATTAAGTAAATGTTTTTATTACAAATTTCATTATTAACACAAATATTTGCCAACGATTCCATAAATTCCATCTCTGGTTATTGTTGTTATAATCATTGTTTTTATTTTTGGTGTTGTTCGTTGGTTTTAAATCTTGAGAAAACTATTACCTATAATCTTATTATCATTATATGACAGGCATTGCAGAGGCATCACATATACGCAATGAGTAAGGTCGGTGTTTAAACTTAATGGTCTAAAACAATAAAATATATTTCTTGTTTTGTCATTTTGAGCGTCGATTATACTAAATACAAATTTATAATGAATAAATCAAAATATTAGAGGATGTGTTGTCTCTAATAGAGTAAGCTCTGCGATTCATCAGAAAACTCATATGTGTAAATTCCACGCTAGACCTGGCGGAAAAAGTTGTACATGCCAAAACGATTATTTTACCTTGGCATGGCTTTCTCTACCTTGATTATTACACGAGGGCAAAAATCATTGTTCCACTTACCTGTCGGAATAGAATCTGCCTAACCGCGGCTCTAATAAAGGGGCTTTGATACTTGGTTGATGTTTTTTTTATCATTATTATTTGATAACACTATCTCTGCGTTCAGGATGACAAAACGATGTAAACAGTTTACCAATTATATCCCGCTTTGCACGTATGTGCACGTGCAAAGCAGGGAATAATTGGAAAACTGTTTGCACCGTTTTGTCATTCTGAATGCAGGGCATGTTTTCGTAAGTTCCAGGTTTGATTCCCGGCCTAGGCATAAATCATTTCCGACAGTTGTCTCCCACCTATGAGATGATAATCGTCAGATGAGTAACAGGAGGCTCGGAAAGGATGTTGCGAAAGTGCTTGAAATACCAGGAATCAATGGTTAGGGACTCCAACCTTCGCGATATGAAGTTAAAATTGACATTAGTAAGGTTCATCCCCAATACTTTTCAAATCGACTTAATTGTTTACCGTTAATGATTGCTAAAACGTCGATCAAAAGGGTAACTCGTTTTTTGTGGGTCGATCTTTTCGATTGTTACCCGGATCAAAGCCGGGTCACTTGTATAACCTTTGAAATTAAAAGATTTTAATTATACATCTATTCTTGTTTGTTTTTGCTACAGTTTCTTTCAGCCGATCAGGATTGTAGTTGTTAAAGGTACACTCGAATCAAGAAATATAATTTGCTAGAAATATTCTTATTCGGAGTTTCTGCGTTCCCAATGATGATAGAGCATTTCAACAAATATACTTAAATGAGCTGTGGTGTCGCCATGAAACCATACATGGAATGAAAATACTGCTATTTCATGAAACTTGAAAGCAATACCCGCCGGTTTATGGAAGGTTCAGCACCGGATATCCGGTAACAATACAATACAATACAATACAATACAATATACTTTATTAAGTAATTAGGCCTCTGGCCCATAATACATAATACATTCAACAAGTTACATTCATAGTGATGTGCAAACTAAATACGTTCTAATAATTTTGTAACATATAAAGCTGTCTTTTTTATAATATTAGTATTTTGACTTTGAAAAATAGAACTAAGATAGTCTCTAGTATGAAAACCTGTGAACCATAATAGTAGAAAGACTTTTCGAACATCTGTAAATTTCTCACAAATAAAAAAAGCGTGAAATTCATCATCTAGAACTAGAACATTTTTTTTCAGAGAAACAATAAACACATACTCTATCTTCTCTATTTACGTTATAATGTCGACCAATTTCTATATTAAGTTTATGATTTGAACATCTAAAACGACTCAATGAGCGCCTATGATACTGAGGCATATCGATTGTCAGGTACTTTTCTACGTCTAGAAGACTTTTAAAACTTTGATAGAAATCACATCTTGATGAATTAATAATATCACTATGCCAAGTTTGTGAATAGCAGTCTTTAAGTCTCTGTTTTAAATTCTTAAGAAACTGGGTTGTATTACCAACTTCTTGGGAAATCCAGACAATACCAAAGCCGTATGTAAATAAAAACTGTCTAATATTGGAAACCCAGTTTAACCTTCCTATTTCATCATATTTTTTAAGCATATCATAACAGTTTTTGGGATATCTCCTGGGATTCATTTGTATAAGTCTTAACCAGTATTTTACAAATTTTGTGTGATATTGATATGCTATTGGGAGTCTACCACATTCACCTAGGGCCATTGAGTTATTTACTGAAGTACCAACTCCTAGGAAATCTTTGCAATATTTAAGATGGATTTGTTCAACCATTTCAGAAAATTCACAACGCCTTCACATGACGTCACAAGGGGCATATCTTATCTCCAGCGACACCTTTAGTGGTTACGAACCGTTTTTTTTTTTTGTTGTTGTTGTTTTTTTTTATTGAAAATGATACAGATTTAAACGTCGTTTTCATTATATTAACATTTAAAATTCGACGGCTGATGCACCTATCCACAGTTTCTTATCGTTTCTCACTACACGGCTAGAACATTTCATCTCAGCCACCGATTGCCCTTCTATCTTAGGTGTATCACTCGCCCATTCTGTGGGAGACAAATGGTACTACTCATACACTGCTCCATCTAGCGCCAGGAGACCGTACATTTTGGACCACTACTCTATTGACCATTATCTTGATTTACCAGAAAATCATAGGTGGTTAACCCCAGGTAGTCCGTTACCCAAGCAGTTTTGACCATGACATTTTGTTTACTCTGTTGGAACGAGGAGAAATCATAGGCCAGTTCTCAGAATTACTCAACTGTAACAGGCAGCATGATGCATTTAGTAGTCCCATGGAAGCAATTATCAGATAATCATGGAACCATAAAACTGTCCAGCGAATTTGGGGAAATTTTGGCCAAACTGGCGTCAGATTGTAGACTGCATAATGACTTTTGTCAAATATGGGATGAAAAGTGGCCGAGCCGGAGATCGAGCCCATGACCCCATAATTGAAAACGAGACGCGTTACCGACTGCCCTAACCTGGCATGACAATTGTAAACCAAGATGTTGAAATGTGAATTGCCTGTCCCGAGTAGCAAAATTTAATAGTGGCGTTACAAAAAGACATACAAGCTCTATGGATACCCGTAGTCTAATTTCTGCCATTTTTCGATTGCTGTGGTATACCGTTTCAATATTCGATCCCCGGCGGCGGCACTCATTCTTTCCGACTTTTTGTCTCTCACCAATGGGTTGATAATCGTAGACCTATGTGAGATAGCAGCTGGAGGCAAGGAAAGAATGTGATGGTTGTACTGGTGAGGGAAATACCAGGAATCCATTGTTAGGTGCTCCAGCCGCCGTGATATAACTGAAATAATGTTGAAAGCGGTGTTAAAACTCCATTCAATAAATTTATCAACTGTTTCAATAAAATTGTGCAAACATTTTGTTTATTTCGTGCCAATGCTACAAAATGAGTGGGACTGAGTGACAGAAGCCACCCAAAGAAAACTTTGGGTGGCTCAACATGAGTATGTGACCAAAACCGGGAGTGACAACAGACGCATTGGGCTAGGCTCGCTTCTGTCGCGCTATGAAGTCTCTGTCGTTAGCCAAACTAGCACATGCCAAAAAAAGTTGGCGTATAATCACTGTAAGTCATTCAAAACAGACCAAGAAGTATGTAATGTTTCTTTTTTTCCTAAGTATATTTTTTACAACGTATATGAACGTTTTCGTCTTGATTCAAAGACTGTCAATTCGAAATTCCAACGTGATAATTAAGTTTAAAATAAACTAACACGTCCATTCTTTATGAACATGTGCGACTCATCTTTAAGGTAGTGGGACCGTAATAGTTCGGAAGTGTTTCGGAAGTAATGAACTTTAATAGTGTTAACCAAGGTTTCCTAATGATTTTCATTAGGAGACCTTGGTCAACATTGTGAAAATTCAAGAGTTCCGAAATGTTGCGGAATATTTACGGTCCCACTACCTTAAGTTTACCCCTATATGAGCGAATAAAATCATTATAGTGTGTTAAAATGTTTCAGGCTGATGATGGGGCGTAACATTGATTATCTTTCATTCAGCGACGTCGTTGGTCAAAAAGCTTGTTAGATGACGTCACATACCTGTATGATTAAATGGACTAAATCAGGATACAAAATTTGGTATTTTCACCGGTTTGTCAGTTAGATTATCAATGAAAATCTACCAGGAAACCTCAATAATCCATCTAAATCGTAAGAGAACTTGAAGAATTGAATAGCATTCAAAATTTTGAGCTTTGGGTAATCTCGACACTTTTATTAATAATTTTAAGTCCGATATAGTTGAATCATTTTCATTCTCATTTTCGTATGCCGTGCTGTATATGCTTATTGCAGTGTACTCCCGATAAATATTTCCGTGAACAGATGGTAATGCTTTCTGTTTCTCGTTATACAGATAGGTAATGCTCAGTTAAAGAGGGTCTTAATGTACCGCAGATAAATATATATTATAAGACTTGATTTTAGGTTTAATCATTTATATATTACTTTATGAGTATGACTCATCTAGCATAATGTGGTCTTCAGGAAAATGCGAATAAAATAAACGCGCGTGAGAAAAACGATAGAATTTTATTGACGATCAAACTATTTTCTTTTTGTATATTTTGTAGATCTATAATGATCGATCTACCTCATCATATGTTGGTGTTGGTTTTTTTTTCGTCTTTTTATAAAGAATACAGCCCTGTGTTCAGGATGTATAGTTCCGCAACCAAGAGTGAGGTTCGAGAAACCGTTATCTCCTATCATTTTTAATGTAGAATTGATCATTGATCACTCACTTTAAATTGCGGGTCTACAAAAGCGCTTCGCAAGTGCAAACCGGGGTATCATTTCGAAAGCGCTTCGCTAACGTTTTCATCCTGAACGCAAGGCTGGTCATTTCTAATCGACCATCAGCAGAAATTTATCTTTTTCCAACATTGCCAACCATTTCGCATGAACGTTCATTTCAACAGATGTGCTAGCCTGGACCTCCATGAAATTATCAAAACTCTTACTGCTTGATTGAATGGAGTTTTACGCCGCTTTCAACATTATTTCAGTTATATCGCGGCGGCTGGAACACTTAACAATGGTTTCCTGGTATTTTTCTCCTCCGTATAACCACCACATCCTTTCCTAGCCTCCAGGTGCTATCTCACATAGGTCTATGATTATCAACAAAACTCTTGTTGCACAGTCTGACGAGGATACAAAACTTTCAGCACTTTGCTGATTTTTCTAAATCTAGATTGAACAGTCTTCATTCTTGTGAAAAGTAAATAGAAATGCAACCTCCGGCTGACCTCTTCTAGAACCGATCACTTTTTTAACATTTATTTTACACAGTTCCTATGTGGTTCCTTTTCGCGTGCCTGTCATAAATTAAACATTTTGTCATCTTGTGAAGGCTAAACTAACTTTGTTGACTCACAAAAAGTAATATTTACCAGAAAAAAACTTGTTTTTCTTCTTAATATTCAAAGCAATTTATATCCTATCGATAGCGCTTCAACCGTTTCGAGAGATATGCGTTAGTTAAAGGGAGATAATCTGGCAAACGATTGCCTACAAGATGACAATAGTTATCAACCTTTTGGAGAAAACGCTGAATGAGCGAACATTATATTTTTTGAGATACATCATGCTTTTCCCGTTATTGATTCACAGATAATTATTCTGACTGGTAATTATTCATATTTCATTCTAATAGTGGGATTCAAAGCATCTGTAATGCGTTCAGAATGACAAAATTTTAACTAGAGATTGCTTGTGATTTACAAATGAACAGCTAACAAAACGTGAAATTGAATTTCATCTCGATCAAAACCATTCAAAATCCTTCTCTCAGCGCTCCAATCATTCATTCAAAACACTCAACCCATTCAGAAACGCTCCAAAACCACTTAGAAGTTAAGATCAACAACTGCATTTAAAATAAATATAGCTAGACAAAATCGAGATTTCACTGACATAATTGAAATTATAAGGAAGAGATCGGAAGATATTTATTGGGCATGTAGGCATATTCTATTGAAGGAAGGTAATGAATATCGTTAATCGTGTTCACCCTGAATGAAATTAGAGATATTGGATAACATCCCTTTAATCTCACTCAAAACTCACTCATCGCGCTCATTCAATTTCATTGCAGAATCATTCCAAACCCATTCACCTTGAAAATTCCACGATGTGGTTAACTGTATACGTGCAAAGCGGGGCACCATTCGTTACACGTTATCGACAGTTTATCGAATTATATCTATGTATTTTTCCTATATTCTGCTTTATGATTGCCATGGCAGGGCGGGGCTTATCCGTGACGTAACTTGGCGAGTTTACTTTGCAATATTGTGGGTTCTTAACTAAGTTTGTCGACAAGCTACCGTTAACGCGTGTATAAATAAATGTGTCCTAATACTAAATGGCCAAACATGCTCAGACAAATTGGATACGCTTCATCGTTGGGTTTCCAAAACCTCGAGAAAAGTGACTAGATATTAAAAACAAGAGGACCATGATGGACCTAGATCGCTCACCTGAGTCTCCTTGATCATTGGGCCATCAAAACAATTAAAGAGGCAGATGTCATAAAGAAGATAATTTCTACATAAAACCAGGTTTCACAAAGTTTTGGCCATTTGTGGCCATTAGAGTTATTTCAAGTAAATTATCGTTAAGAATCCTTTTCCTGTGATATGGCACGGATCCTTTTCATTTTAAATAGGGTTCATCGTTGTGACCTGGCAAACATTCTGACCAAGTTTCATGAAGATTGGGCCATACTTGTGGCCACTAGAGTATAAACAAGAAAATTGTCACTTAGGCCCCTTTTCCCGTGATATGGCACGGATCCTTCCCATTTTCAATAGAGTTCATCCTCATGACATAACAAACATTCTGACAAAGTTTCATGCTATGGCACGGATCCTTTCCATTTTAGCAGTTTTTATAAGGGGTCACCGAAGGAATATTTCTGCCAAGTTTGGTTGATTTTGACTCAGAAGTTTAGGAGGAGATGTCGTTTAAAGAAATCGTTGACGCCGTGACGGACAGACGGACGCCGGATATTGATAGATCACAATAGCTCCCTTGAGCACTTTGTGCTCAGGTGAGCTAAAAAAGTTTATTCACCTTAATCTTACATGCAACGGCCCGTTTACTTGGCCCCGCCCTGTCAGGGAAATAATCACGGATTATAAGTTGTTATCAATTCATAATGTTCAATCTTTTGAAGGCTCTGGAGAGAACTAAAGAGATGGAGAATTTCTTTGTTCTATCATTTTTCTATCCAGTAAACAATATTGACTATATTTTCATCAGTGGCGGGACCATGATTAAACTTTTCTTGTTTCCTTAATGATGATAAACCGATCTTAAATGCAAAACAAACGATTTTTTCTATTTCTTTAATGCATAAATAAATAAACTAATGATTTAAAAGATAATATTCCACAGGGAATCCATGTTACTTAATTTTGTTTCCATAAACTCTCATTTTCAAATTTTTCAAATTCAAATCCATAAATTCAAGTCCATAAATAGCTTAATTGAGAAAAAAGTGCGTTTAAAATGTTAAAGCGCATCAATTTTCATGTGACTATTTAGAAACGTTATTTGACGTCATAGGTACAATATGTCCCCGTAACACAAGGTCTGATAAGATGCAACGAACGAAAGCAGAGTAAAATCTGCCGATTTCGCTGGTTTGGCGACGAATTTATCAAGAAATAATCAATAGTTATTTCTCGAAAGTCCACCGAAACACTTTACAGAAATTTTTAGTAATTCGTATAAAACTATGTCACCAATTCTTTACAGTGTAGACGTGGCCTGGGCGACAATATGCGAGACGGTCCCACTTGACATGCACGGATAATGCATCAGGACACCGAGCGGAATCTACACAGCTAGAGATCACTCTGCTGGGTTTGGGGATCTTGAAGTACCCACCCTACAGTCCATTCGGAATACCACTCGGCCAATCTCACGATCACCCTCGGATGTACATAGACGGACTATTTTTAAAAATTACGGGAAAACCTTGCAAAAACTCGATGACATTAGTTAAAATGGCGTTAGCCCTCGAAACTGTGAGTGAAAACACTCGACGTCGCCAACGCTACATGTTTAAGTCACTGACGTGAAACCGTCGTATTCTAATGAGACGTCGCAGTAACGTCGGGCTATTTTATGAAATTCAGTCATATTTTTGATTAATTTTGAAATATAATCGCTGTATAGGCTAAAACAGCGCACTGTTTTACATCATTTTAAAGCGTTTGAATAGCTCTACCTTATAGACACTAAATTTTGGTACCCATGGCTGTGAATGAAAAATATTATCAAGTTCATTATGAAAAAATCGCCATAAAGCGCATGTAACGCGTAACATGCTTCTCTTTCAACACATGTTCAAAATACCATAAAATCGCGGATACACTCTTTGTCATAATAAAATTTTACACACAAACACATAGAATATTGGGTCTAATGCAGTGTGAATTTCGAAAGTTTTGGATGAAATTTTAGGAAAATCTCTTCGCGTAATTAAAATAGCGGAAAGTGAAACGCTGCTAAAAATGAAGCAAAAAACGACGACTGAAAATTTTCGACGTAAAAATAATCATACAAAATAAAGGAAATTGTCAAATCTAAACACATTTAAGAAAAATGGTCAGACTTTTATTTCTTCAGTTTGAATTTGGTTTATTTTCGTTCCTTAATTAGATACAATATTTTCGCGTGAAAAAGTCTGAAAAAATGTCACGCTTTTTGAAATTACGTCATTTTTCCGTACCATTTTCGCCAGGAGTTACCAAAATCTTACCAAATGTCGATAAAATTAAATAAGAGTTAAACTAGAAAAAATGGTCAGTCTATTATTTCCAAAAATATATAATAATCTATATTTTGTGAATTTAACGCTTAATACGAGAATGCTAAAAAAGTCTGAAAAATGTCACGCTTTCTCATTTTAATGACGTTTTACGTTGCGTGCTTCACGTTTCATCGGTTTTTATCGAAATTACTGGCCAAAAAATCATATACTCACCGAAATAAATATAATAAAAAGTTCTCCTCGATTTTGATGAGTTTATAGAATAGCAAGACCAACAAAAATACGTTTTTTGTCTGTTTAAATACCATTTTTAGTTTGTCGGAAATTCAATCCTTCTGTTTATATAAAATTAATTTTGTTTCGTAATTACAGAGATTCTTCACCCTGTAAATATTTGAAACGCCACTGAACACGATAGTTATTCACATTTTTAACCACCTTTGGTATAATTCAAAATATGGCACAAAGTTGTTTCAAATGAAACGCGTTTGATTTTTCTCCAATTTTACGCTACAAAAATAAAGTCAAATTACGTTACGCTTTATAGCCTCAGTTCGCTGCGACGTCTCAATATAAATATCTTAAGGTTCTTAAATAACGGCTGAAAAAATCTTGATTTTTGAGAATGATTCGTCATTCTCAAAAATTAAGATTTTTCAGCCGTTATTTACTGTAAAAGATATAAACCTATAGTTCTATTTTTTCTTACACTGTTTCCGCTGTTCACGACATGCAATGTTTATCGATCTTACACGAAAAACAATCGATTGTGATTCTTAATTTTGGGTAAAAATAGAAAAATACCACGAAAGTTGAAAATCTTGTGTCATTTTGCACGGGATCTCTAAACAACGCCAAGGCGTCATTTATTTGTTTGGCTCAAATAGGGTGAAAGCATGGTACCAGTTTTTCACTGGTTTTGCGGTGAGATTATCAAGTGATATTCAACCGTTATTTCTCCATAATCCACCGAAAATCATTTAATGAAGGGTGATATACGGCTTTAATAATCAGTCAAATCGAAGCTTGTTGATTTACGATGGACGTCATACTAAACCTAATGTAAACGTCACAAAACCCCTCACTTAAACGTGCCCTTTCTAAATCATTATCACCACAAACTAATAAATTTTACTTACTTACTTTCAATTTAGGGGGAAATATATAGAGAATAAATTTTGAGAGAAGGCAAAAAATCTTGCAATAAACATTTTTCCCTTGTTCGCAATGTTTTCTGATCATTATGGTGTTTATTTCCAAACTATTAAACAATTCATTTTGTCTAAGTTTAGTTTATACTAACTTTGAAAACCACTGCTACTCAATTCTACAGTTGGGTGAATTGCTATGAAGTGTTTTGCATATAAACATACCCCGACGACGGTGAGGATCGAACCACGGGCGCCTTTTCACTAGGCAACCGATACAGTCTTCAACAGTTCTTTGAATTAACCTTAGTCTTAAATCATGTCGTCTGCTAACGGGTATTCAAGGAACATAGCGCAAATCCACTGCACGCCTGACCACCGCATGTTAACAAATTGACGACCGTCATTTTCTCGGGTAATCCCAGTTTTATTAGTTTAAACGTCTCAAAGGTATTAATTACCGCTCGATTATTCTATTTTATTACACTCGATGCGCATGTCTCAAGTTGGGCAGACGATAATGGGGATGTTTTATTCCCTTATTTGGCGCGATTAGTTCCAATTATCTCTCATAGAAAAACCTTTCAGCGCTGCGATTTTCGGAAATTAAATAGTCCCCTAAACTCCCTTTACTCAAGTGATGAAGTATCTCTTGATCCGGCGGATTTCGCAGATTCCGACAATATCAAAGCCTAATGCAGAGAATTTAGCCTTGTCTTTAAAATCAATGTATTTTGTTTTACGATGAAATAATAAGATGTAACCCATGTAAAGTTAACAACATTGTGAAATTTACATTCATTTCGTTCAAAACCGGCCATTCAAAATCACTCGCTCGGCGCTCCAATTATTCATTACAAACACTCACTCAACACACTCAGAAACGCTCAAAAATCACTAAAAATGATAGAATTAACAACTAAATTCAAAATAAAAATCGGAAGATAAAATCCACGATTTCACTAATGCAATTGAATTTTGTAAGCGTTTCTGGGTTCGTGAAGACATTTGTTTGTTTGAATGGGTTTTACGGCGCTTTCAACATTATTTCAATCATATCGCGGCGGCTGGAGCACATAGCAATGGATTCCTGTTATTTCTCACATCCAGTACAACCATCGCATCCTTTCCTAGCCTCCAGCTACTATCCCACATTGGTCTACGATTATCAACCCATTGTTGGTAGACAAATGGTCGGGAAGGATGAGTGCCGCTGTCGGGGATCGAGCCCGGAACCTCTAGATTGACAGTCCTACCAACTGCGCTATGACGTCGGCTCTTGAAGACATAGAAAGCTTTTCGTAGAACCTGTATGCATATTTTATAAAAGGGAGGTAATAAAAATCGCTAATTTTGTTCACCCTAAACAAAATTAGCGATATTGGACTACTTCCCTTGAATTTCACTCAAAACTCGGCCCACACAACCATTCAACTTCAAATGATTCCAAAATCTTGTCGATTTCACGATGTTGTTAACTGTACATATGTAACATCATCTTAGTCAAAAGCAGAGATTGTAGCACCATGGTCGGTTTCTAGTAAATCTAAAGCATGTGTTGATCCAGATGTTGCGCGGAGGCCCGTACCCAACCTTAGAATTTCGGTAAAATTATGGAAATTTTCCGGTTTTACGAGAGGAAACTGTATAACTCATAATGACTTCATTTTCATAACGAAACTAAATACGTTGCAATACGTCCCTAGCCCATTTGCATAGTTATTCCACTAGTGTAAAACTACCCGTGTAATATCAAAAAATTTCAGCGGAGTTATTTCACTCCCGCGACCTAGGTCATATTGTTATTCAATGTATCAAGTGGCCGTTGAGCAAGCAAATTTCATAACTATAGCGATATGACATTTATCATTCCACTGGCATATTTCAGCCAACAACTCCCCATCCCGAGTAAAAAAAATCTAGAGAAATCTGACCTCGCGCATTGCAAGGGAGTCTTAAATACCATAATTGATCGGTTTCTGTTCCATCTTTTAGTTACCTAAATATTGTGTAACTACAGCTTGGAAGAACTGAATTTTCTAGGATCAGTCCACCAAACGATGAATTGAGTAAAGTGGTCGGAAAATGATCATTACATTAGCTGACGAAAAGGTTGTATGTTATTAAGAATCTAAACCAAATTGAAATTCGTATTCTACGCCAGGGCGTGACTTAGCCGTGACGTCATTTGGCGAGTTTACTTTTCAATGTATTTTTTGTAGTCGAAATTTAGTCGGCAAATATTGTTAGCACGCGAGAAAAAAACTGTATTCCAAAAACCGTACTAAGCAGAAGTGAAAACATTTCATCGTGGGATATCTAATTTCAGCCTCAGTCGGGAACCCTCGGTGGTCTACGGAATAGACCTTTGGAATAATAAGGGCGCAAGGATGAAAGCGCATCATTTTGCATTTGGTCTACATGACGTCACAACTATCCCGCTAAGGATCACGTTGCTTAAGGTAGCAATGGACACATGGCGTCATTTTTTCCGCCCAATGAATTTTTTTTCTTGGTCACATATGTTGTAGATTAACATTGGTTAGTCATAATATCAAAATTTAAAGGTTCCTTTCCACGCTCGTTTTCATGCTAGAGTTATCTGCCCTTGAGTGGTATAGGCAATTTTTCAGTAAAACGGTTATATAAGTTTTAGGTCTAGTATAAACCCTGTACTAAGTTAAAGCCATACAACATATACATTTTGATAGACCTTATACATGTACACAATGACTATTGACAAGAAAATTTCTCTTTGATCAATTGCATTTGCACAATTTGCTTCCAAAAGTTAAAAATGCACTAATTTTTGTAATTTTACAAGGTAAAAATGACACAAAAACCTATTTTTTGAAGAAATTACCCAATGAATTTTTCTTATTTTCCGATATGTTTATAATCCATATTTTTCTTTTATTTGGTAAAAAATTCAGCATACCTTTCCATGCAAATAAGAAAGTTTTTCGTTATTTTTCAGTGTTATCCCCTAATCGAATGACGATTTTAACGCATTTTTATTGTTAAATTTAATGATCCAGTCATTCAATTAATATCAAATGTTGAAAAGAAGCTAAATTATGAAGTATGACCACCATTTTTCTACGTTATTTCCATAAGTAGAATCTTACGAAAACCGGTCTTTTTAAACAACGCGCAAAAAAAAGCCGTAAAATAAACGAAAACTCACTTCCGGTTTATAGAGTCGGGAGGCCTCTGTCCATTGCCACCTTAAAACAAAATCAACGAAGGAACTAGAGTGGGCATAAAATTTAATAACAAAACGCAGTGTTTTACTGCGTTTTGTCATCAAATTATAATATGCCCAAAATATCTCCACAGACGATCGGAATGCATTAATGGAATGTGATTTTCTTCAAGCGTAATCACTTTAGTATCACTACAAGCTGAATTACTTAAAAAATGACCAAATATTACTACACTTACGTCCGAGGTTCCGAATGCTTCAGCATGGCAAGACGGACCGCTACGAGGGTTCGGTTACATATTGGCGATTTAAGGTAGTGCACCCCTAATAGTTCCACAACGTTTCGAAAGTAATGGACTTTAACAGTGTTAACTGAGGTTTCATAACGATTATTATTAGGAAATCTCAGTCATCATTGCAAAAGTTCATGAGTTCCGAAATCTTGCGGAACTATAACGGGTCTACTACAGTTAGTTACATCCTGAAATTGACATTCATCTCATTCTAAATCGCTCACTCAGCGCTCCTTTCATTCATTCAAAACACTCACTCAAACCATTCTGAAACGCTCAAACCCATTGAAAAATATAGAATAAAAAACGTCATTCGTAATAAATTTGGATAGAGAAAAATAGCGATTTCACGGACATAATTTAAATTGTAGGCATCTATTATGTTCTTGAAGAAATATGAAGCTTTCTAAAGAACTTGTATGCATTATTTATTAAAGGGAGGCAATTAATATCGCTAATTTAGTTCAACCTGAACAAAATTTGCGACAATTGATTACCTCCCTTTAAATTCACTAAAAGCTCGCTCCACTCACTCATTCAATTTTATTCCTAAATCATTCCAAAATCATTCACCTTGTCAATTTCATGATGTTGTTGACTGCCTCAATGTTTCAAGTTTATATTATTGGCTCATGATTTATACAAAAAAGTTCTCTGACTCGTACTAAAGTGTGCATAAGTTTTTGTTTGATACCTCCATGAAATCAAACATGTTTGTTTTTCTTTTCATTTCTTGGAAAAAGATGGCGTCAATCGGAAAACAGGCGTTTCCTTTACTTATTCTGGGACACTACTTGTAAATTGTGCACATTCTTACAAAATAGCTACGTTTTGAAAATTGTTTTCATGTAAGATCCAATATTTAGCCAATCAGGAAGCACGTCTTTGTTTGACAAAGTTAGAAAATCAAATTTTAGAATTCATCGTGGCGCTTTGTAAAGCGTCTTTTCCTAGATAAAATGATTTTATGCATATATGATTTAAATGAAGTAAAGAAGTGTCATATTTAATAAAATAATCTTATCATAAGTAAAATTACGAAATATATATATTTTTCTCTAATTCGCAACGTCTCAGTCGATATAAATACGAAAAGCTCTCGAGATTTCCGAGTGGTCACATCGTTATTGATCGGTAGCACGCAAGCGACATAATCTTGTCCGAATATTTAATCATCGCTATTGTTCGGGGATAAAGGCCTTAATTTGGGCCACGAATTGCAATTAAACAGTCTCGGTAAATAATCTCGGATAAACACGAGAGAAAGAATAATAACATCTCCTTGAGAGCGATGCTACTTGTTATTTATAAAATGACATAACAATTATGACAGTTTTAAGAAGATAAATTTTTGTTACGTCATACTTTTGTAAAAATGATTTTCTACCATGGTTGAGAAATTCCAAAAGATATCATTCGAGACATGTATGTATGTACACAAGTACATTTTGTGTCATCAATATGTAAGAATTATTAAAAGTTGTTGGACGTTAGAGGAGTCAATATTGCGAATCTTGGATTTTCGTGTTGGACGTAAATTATATTCAAAATTAATAAATGTACTTCAATTTATACTCAACTTTTAAATGACATAACTTTAAAGTAAAAAAATTTATAAGTCATTCAATCGCCATGCTTAGACTGAAAAAAAAAATTAAACGGGAATCTAACGACATAAATTTAAATGAAAGAACGTTCTGTTAGACATAAGTTGAGGTCGAATACAATTTGGTGTATAAAATAATAAGTGATTTCAATTAAATTAAAAAAAAGATATAAAATGTAACACAATTATTATCATTATTTATCAGTGAAATTAAAAAGCGATAGCTCATGGGAATAGAAGTGAAAAATAATATATAATGATAAATACGGCTGTCGCATAATTCCTAATGAATTCTTTGATGTTCCAACCTATTAGAATCGTTTTATTGAAACGATTGTGATGGGTTTCAACAACATATGATTCAATAGATAAAAAGATTACACTTAAGAATGTCTACTTCTTCAGAAGCTTTGCTAACGGTGAAAAGACCTTTAATTATTGCCGCTTAATAAAAGTAGTCGCTTGATAAGAGTGGACGCTCTGGCAATTTTGAATATTTGAAATTGAAAGAATACTTATGATCGAGATTTTCAAAGTAGATCTTCATATACAAAGCTTTTGTGTCCAAAATACAAGAAAAATCAAATTACTTTAGGGCAAAGGAAAAAAAGCTCGATTGGAATGCAAATTTAGAACAGTTTGATTTCGAATATCTATTTTTTCTAATAACTATTGTGTGATCGGATGTAAAAAATGCGAAAGTATCTTATCAAAATGCCAAAAACTGTAATAATAATATTGCCGTGCAAATAATATTGCTTACGACATCATAATTTCTTCAATTCTACATTTATATGCGACTTATAGTTCAAAAGAGATTCTTTCAGAAAAAATAAATAAAAATGGAAGAAATGGGGGAAAATCACACGAATCCTTATAAACGTCAGGTTTTTTGGGTCTTTTTTTATAGAAAAAAACATATGAAAAGAATAACAATGTATCAGATAAAATGACAAGTTAAAGTAGTCTGAAACACCTTTTCCCACAATTCGGGTCAGTCTGTTTGAACCGCGTAGACGGATCAATATCTATATTTTTTATTACCCCCCCCCCCACACACACATACATCACACTAGCACACGTGCACCCTTTTGGGGGAACAGTTCGGATGTAGGAAATATCAATTTCGGTTTCTTCGTTTAGATTGCTGATGAGAAATTCGGATGTTACATTATATCATGAGTATAATAAGGCACTACTTTAAAAGTCGAGTCAAAAGTAAAAGAGTATTTAAAAGTTAGATGCAATGAATTAAAATATATTTCATTTAGCCTCCGTTTTCCTATAATAAGTGGAATGCGAATATTCGAATTTCGTATTTTTCTGTCGAGAAATGGGGGTTAAGAGAATATTTCAATATTGCATGAAATAACCTCTAAAATAAGATTAACAAGTATTAATATTTTTTTTACAGAGAAAATATGACATTTAGTGACAAGACACCGCCAGTTTCTGAATCTTATGGAACCACTCGATGCTCCGCCTCTTTCAGTGTTTGCAATTTGCATATTCAAATAAGGTGGCGACGTTTTCTGTTTATCGACCCCTGAGCTGGCGTATTGGAATTCATGAAAATCCAACATGGCGAGTGAATCTGAGAAAAATGAGCCATGACAGCGCCCATTATCGACCTGCTACTTGATTTAATGTGAGAATAAATTATGATTAAGTTGTGGAATTATCTGGAGTGATTGTCTGCGAGTGTTATCAGATGAGATCAAAGTCAATTGTTGACATTAAACACTCGACAGATAACGGGAGGACTGAGCATTCCGACATCACCGCAACCACGCTGTCTTAAACGGTGAGTCTTTTATTATCGTGTTTTGGTCTACAAATTAAAAAAAAAAGTTTTTTTTTAAATAAATAAGATAAATCGATATGAAATATTTGAAAATAATAATTCGGTTAAAACAAAAAGCAACAAGAGTATTTTTTGTTATAAAATACTCTTGTTGCTTTTTGTTCTAACCGAATGAGAAAAAAATAAGCAGATCTGAAAGAAATTCATACACATTTAAGATCTGAATGAAATAAAATTGCTTGAAAAAAGCTGTAGAATTTTGTGGACTTTGATAAATTGCGTCTTTACTTAATTTTGAAAGAGAAACAGCTAAATACTAATTTGGTTGATATTTTAAATTAGAAGCTTTGTTTCAAAATAAATTAGAATAATAAAACAACGGTTTGAAGTAGACAAAGAAATAAATAAAAGTTTGTTTTCTGTAAGAATAACCAAAGTTAAATCTAATAAATTAAAAACACGGGAAAATGAAATATAAAATTATATTTAACTATTATCTGTTATCATTTCTTTTTATATCAAAATATTAATTCTCTCATGAACTATCAAAATAAGTAAAAAAAAAGCTTTAAGTATCATAAAATATGGTAATAATTACTCGTTCAAATGAGAAAAAAATTAACAATTTTTTGATCTACATATTTTTTTTAAAAAAAAAAAAAGAAAAAAATCTTAGGTTTTTAAGAGAAATTTATATTTAAGCCTGAGACTTAATCTTTTAAAAATGAAAATTTTAATAACTTAAAATACAAAATAAAAATTAAGATATTCAAAAGAAAAGAAATCTAAAAAAGAAAATTCTAAACCTGTTTTTAAAGCGTCTAATTTAAAAACACCCAAACTCACAAATGAATCATGTTTCTCCTAAATTCTTTGAAAATGCTTGCAAGTAAAAATTAAGAAAAAAAAAGGCACTATCATCTTAGTAATCCATATTCATATCGTAAATTTGTGTTTAATTCTTTTATCCTTATTTTCGTTAATTAATTTACTTTTTTTAATGTTTTTTTTTTATTTCATTTTAATTTATATATATATATATATTAATTTTTTGTGTTATTTTTTTCTGATACATTTATTTGTAATTCTAGATGTAAAGAAATGTTTTCAATATTATTAATGATGATTTCTTTTGAAATTATTTTTAAAAAATACTTCATTTATTAAAAATTCTTTTTTCGAAAATTTCAAACACTAAAAACTTTGTTTTTTATCATTTGAGTGTTTACATGTATCATCATTACAGTCATCCTCTTATCAACCATTCCCTTTTTTTTTCTTAAATTTTCATTTTTTTTAAATTTCTATTTCTCAATTTTTTCTATGATCATTTTCAAAAAACACCGAAACACGCGAATAAATCATGTGCACCCTAAATTCTATAAAAAAAAATGTATTTTGTATGTTATTTTTTTCTGATACATTTTTTTTTTTTTGTAATTCTAGATGTAAAGAAAATATTTCAATATTATGTATTAAAGTATATTATTTTGAAATTATTTGTAAATATCACTTCATTTATTAAGAAATTTTTACTCGAAAATTTCAAAGACCTTAAACTTTTTTTTTAACGTATGAGTGTTTACATGTATGATAATTACAGTCATCCTCTTATTTCCCTGTAAACACCACAAATCATTAATATATTTCTGTTTCACCATTCCGGTTTTTTTTTTCATTTTTAAATTTTTCAATTTTTTCTATGACCATTTTTTTCAAAAAAAGTAATTCTAACAGCTTATGTTAATCACCTTATTTTTCTGGTTTCTTTGCTTTACAACGAACGTCCGTAGTTTATGTTAAATATTATTTTGTAAAAGCATTCTCTTGTTATTCACTGTAATGCTGCTAATTGATCTGGGTATAAAATATTTTTCTGTAAAAACAAACTCAAACATGAACAAATTATTATAAGAGAAATTTATTCTGTTTTTATGTTCATTCATATTTAAATGGTTACCTTACTTTTTCAAAATTTATTATATAATTCAAATTTTTATTTGTATGTGATATGATTTACATTTTCTGAAAATATTTATAGATGATGTTTTTCTCAACAATTTAGTTTGAAAGAACATGTTTTCTATCATAAAATTTATGAATATGCAAAGCATTTTTACTTTCCTAGTCTTTACTATAAACATAAATTAATAAACTTTTTACGGCCTTCGACATCTAAGAAAAATCTCACATAATTTTAAGGAGATTTTTTTTTTCAATTTTAAAGTAGAATACCTTATTTGTTCCCTTTAAAAGACGCTTGTTCTGTTAAATGCATGTAGCATTGCCATAAAATCTGTCACTAAAAACAAAAATTCGCGGTAAATTATGAATATACATGTGCATTATATATTAACCCTTTCCTGTTTTACAAAATTTAAGACCTGTCCAAATTCAAAGGTTTTGCAGACGAAAATTTAAAGTGGATTTAATTTGAAAAATAACCATTCAGTAGGGTAGAAAATAGTGTGGAAAAAGTAGAAATTGCTTGTCAGAAGCAATTTCTTCTTTTTTCACGTTTTCTCGATCATAAAATCACAGGCATGTAAAAAGCAGGGATTAAACAGCAAAGGGTTTATTCTGCACATACTTAAAACAACAACAATATGGGCGAATAATGTACATTTATTAAAATAATGTAATAATGATAATTATAATTATAATAATAATAATAATGGGGATAATGAAAAGCAAGCGAAACATGATCTATTCCTTTCTTTTCTATTTTATATCACGCTCATCTTTTACATTGTAAAAACACTTACTAAATATGTTTTTCTTCTAAATTTCATTAACTAATAATTGGCGTCTGCAAGATTTTGAAAATTCAACATACATAAAACCAGTTCATTTTTTTATATTTCATTGTTTTCTGTGCACAAATAAAATATTATTTAAAGTCTTGTTGTCTAGTTATAGTTTAAGTTTTTCTGCCATTATAAAACGAATACTATTCTTCATACTGATGATGTATATGTTGTTGTTATTGTTGTTGTTGTTGTAATAAATTTGTGACAAAATTTTGCCAAATTATCCACTGGAAGATATTCGTGAAACATATGACATTAATCGTCTCCATTTATTTAGAACAAAGCAAGTAGTTCCCTTTTTCAATACATGTCTTTTCTTTGACCATAGCCCCTAAATAAAACGTACATTGAGAGTCCCTCCTTTGACAATCCATAAAATTTATTGCTTACGGACCCTCAAATTAAATATCTGATTCTACTTTTTTCAGCAGCCCTGCGTTCACAATGTAAAATGTTGCGAACAGTTTGCCAATTATTCCCCGCGATGCACGCGCAAACGCGGGTTAAATTGGAAAACTGTTTGTACCGTTTTGTGATCCTAAACTCAGGGCTTTCGTCCTGCTGTTATGAATCTTACTAGTTGCTTTTGAAGCATATCTAGAAAATGTTACTTATTGATAGTCTACGGGTATGAACTAAATTACGAACTTCTGATAGGCTTAAAATCGAAACTGGTCGATATTAGAAGATTTAAAGACAAGACAAATGTTGTAAACTCTGTCTATCTAAGACATTGGAATCTGAGTTTCATTTCATTTGTTGTTGTCCAAGGTCAAGAGAAATAAGACAGAAAAATGCCAAAAAGATCTGCACGTCCCTTACTTTAGACATCTCTTTTTTAGACTTATGGAAAAAAATGTTTTCTTCCAAAATAATCGGCCAAGTAACATAACGAAATCCTCAGCTTGGAGACAGGAGTTAACACCATTACGTATATTTTTACTCAATCTGTATTTTTCTACTGGGGGGCTTAACTGAATATGCGTACTAGAAAAGAATAATAATAAAAAAGATATATACATTATGATTAAGCCCAAAAATTGTCTTCAGCCTTTCGATGTCAATTACTGATAAGATTTTATAAGATTCAAAATGTAAGAGTTCTTTTCGACAATTTCAGACACTAACGTTTTGAAATTTCCTCGATATTTGAATAACTTGTGTTTGATACAAGCCTCTTAACTTCGGCTGCTTGTAAAAAGATAATTCAATAAAGTTTCTTTTCATTGAACATTTGTCACATGACCGAAAATGAATACTTTTTATACGGAATATATTATTGAATATCGATTATGTGCATGAAATGTGCGGGATATCATTTCGTAACATCGTGAAATGGACATTAAACATTCAAAACCATTCTAAATATCTCACTCAGCGCTCCATTTATTCATTCCAAACACCCACAGCTAGAAAAAGGGAGATTTCACTGACATAATTTCAATTATAAGTGCCTGATTAATTCTTGACCAATTAATAATACTTGTTTGAAATTGTATCCTGAACAAAATTAGCGATATTGGATTACCTCACTTTAATTTCACTCAAAACTCACTCATCGCACACATTCACATTCAATTTCAGCCCAAAATCATTCGCCTAGTCAATTCCACGATTTTGTTCACTGTAAATGTCCATGGAAGTGTTAAGGCAAATGCAAAAAGAAACAAAAGGTAGTATGATTTGAATTAAGGGTGGCTAGGGATTCACTGAAAATGATGTAGAACACCTTCCCTAGCCCTAATCACTGACCATGTGATTTCCGAAAATCAAAATTAAAAGTTAAAAAAATAAATGCTTATATCTAAAGAAATAACTGGATGTTTTTCATTATAAATAGTACCATTGTTACCTGTATGTACGTGTACATTTTGTTGTGTTATTATGCATTGTAATGACGATGAATAGCCATTTTGTAAATAAAATATGCTCTGTTCTTTTCTGAAATTACAAACGGCTTCCTTTACAATTTACGTGAAAAAAAATAAGTATCGATGGGCAGACTGCGCGGACTGCGCAGGCAAACAAGAGTCGAAACATTTCGTATTTCGCTGTTATCGGAACCCAGAATGATCATTCAAACTTTCTGTGAAAGAATTCTAAAAATGCAATCTCTGGATGATGGAACATTTGTCTTTTTCTAATAAAATTATATAGAAAAATTTATAATATATTACGTTTTCTGTGAGGGATCACAATTAAAATGCATTAAGGAAACTGTGCTATGCGATAAGATCCGGATTAACATAATTATTTTAACTTTGTTTTATAACGACTACCATTGTAAAATAACGTGGTCATGGTGTCATATAGTTACAAATTTTAGCTTTCTGATCAAGAAATGAATTTAAACCACATGCTAATTGTTTCACAATCTTAATCGCTGCTTTATATATTGTAAAATAAAAACAGTCTATAATTCATATACTTGAAACAGGCTACGTAACCATAGCTTGTAAATAAAGAGGAAGAAAGTGTTGTAAATATGAAAGCCTTGTGTAAATGCCTCCTAGTATAAAGTACAATAAAATTGTACAGTTAAAAACATCGTGAATTGACAAAATAAATGATTTTGGAATGAAATTGAATGAGTGTGAGGTGCGAATTTTGAGTGAAATGCAAGGAAGGTAATCCGATATCGCTGATTTTGTTCAGGATGAAAAAAATAGCTATATTTATTACCTCCCTTTAATAATTAATGCATACAGGTTAAAAGGATATTTTTCTGTGTCTTAATGAATAAATTGAGCGCTGAGTGAGCGAATAAAAATGATTTCGATCGGAATGAGTGTAACTGACGGGACCACAAAAAAGCAGTCGGTTAAAAAAATTGTCGCTCAATACGCCTTTGTTTACAGATAAGTTACAAACTTTTTGTTATTGAATATGCATATTATTGAGAAATTCTCAGCAATCCTATGTTGTTAAAACTTAATTGAATCGTCTCATTGAGCCGATTCTGGTGGGGTTTAACAACATATTCATTTTCAACAAGACCAGTAATACCTACTTTTTTTTTTTTTCAGATATTTTGGTTTTTTAAGGGGATGTTGAAAACGGTCGCTTAATAAGGATGGTCACTTAAGGACGATTGCTAGAATAAATTTTCTGAGATAGAATCTTTTTATTTTTTCATATAGAAATTGTCCTTAATAGATGTGGTCGCTTGAGCAAGATTATCGCTTAAATTTTTTACCCTGGACTCGGTAAAGAGAAGCTTGTCTGAAAGTAAACCGAGCTTCCATTTTCTTTTTCTACGTTTACAGTTAATAACATCATGAAATTGACACTCATTCCGGTCAAAACCATTCGCTCACTCAGCGCTCCATTCATTCATGCTAAACACTCTCTCAAACCATTTAACAACTTCTCAAACATTACTAAAAATGATAAAATTAGCAACTACATTAAGAATAAAAGTCGGTAAATAAAATCCATGTTTTTACAAGCATAATTGAATTTCGTAAGCGTATGATGGGTTTAAAAGACATAGAAAGCTATTCAAAGAATCTGTATGCATATTTTATCAAAGAGTGTTAATAAATACCACTAATTTTGTTCACCCTTAACAAAATTATCGATATAGGATTACCTCCCTTTCGATTCGCGTATTCATACAATTTGTTTAAGTTTTAGTTTTATACCTCCATGAAAACAATAAAAACTCTCTTCATACATCAAAAGTGTTCCAGTTTATAAAGCCTATCACGTATGAAAATGGTAATCGTTGAAAATAAATTCTCTTTCTTTAATGCTTTTCGGCGAATTATCAGGAAATAACTAATGATTGTCATTTGATAAACTCACAATCTAACCTGAAAGTATTAAAAATGTAAGCCCGCTTTCGTTTATTTCATTGGATTACTTCCCTTTAATTTCATTCAAAACTCATTCATCACACTCATTCAATTTCAATCCAAAATCATTCCAAATTCATTCACCTCGTCAATTTCGCGATGTTGTCATGTGTTCCTCGAAATATGGTGTTCACTTCAATTATTGTCCGTAAGTGACAAACAAAAATAAAGAAATGATAATTTTAAGGAAGTTGTCGTGACAGCTTAATGGATACGAAAAACGGAGACTAAAAACTATTTCTCTTGTACAAGCCATTTTCTGTAATTTGTGTCTTTAGTTTTCCTCGCGCCACGCAAATGACAAAAATACCGAGAAAATTTGCAGAAATTACTAGCATAACAGTCCATAATGTTGGCTAATGCAACATAATATGGAAGAAATTCTCAGAAAATTGCTGGAAAATGGCTCTGTACGAGAAACTATAGCTGGGAGTAGCGAACTCCCTGCGGTTATTAAATTTCCTCTTTAAATGGGAGCGTAGTTATGGCCAATTTTACCGGCTGTAACTCGGTTATTAACAAAGTGGTAACTTGAAGGAAAGCATTTCCCACATGCGAGGCCAATTAGAGACAAATATCGAAAAGTAATTGGTGAATTAGGGGCTTTTAATCCTTGTAACCTAACCATACAGTTTCTGTGCTATCAGAGAATCGCATTAATAACTTGACAGTGGCACTGCAGAACAGGTCTAGAGAATCCCAAAGAAAGTTTAAGTAAATATGGTTTATACAATTAATTTTCGCTATTATTCGCAAATGTGATTATATATGAGATCTTTGCTAAAATATGAACTCGTCAATATCTCTGTCATATCCGCTTATGCAAAAATTAAACGACTCGAATTTTACCCGATATATAGTTATTAAATGCATACTAGAGATGCATGACAATTTTTTAATGGATTATCTCTTTATTTATGTGATTGATTGATCGACAAAATAGTCGAAAAATCCTCTGAAAGTGGAACAGCCAGAAAGTAAAGATAAATTGATGAATATTAAAGGAATCTACGGTATACCTTTTGGTTCGTGTCTTTAATTTAATGCGATGATTAAAAGAAGTGATATCGTGAAACAATGATTATAAGATCGCGTAAATAACGCGAAATTACGACATAAGCAATTCTTATGTATCGCGTCCGGTTTTCAAACATTGCAGTCACAGTCATAGGGCAGTTGGTAACCAATCGCACTCCCACGTATGGGTCACAGTTTCGATCCCCGGCGGTGGCACAAGTCCTATCAGACATTTGTCTCCCAACAATTTGTATATAATAGTGAACCTACGCTGAATGCGAAGTTTTATGCTCAGAAAAAATGTTATGGTGGTACAGTTAAAAACATCGTGAAATTGACTCCCATTCCGATCAAAACCATTTAAATCGCTCACTAATCGCTCCATTCATTCACTCGAAACACTCACTCAATTCACTCAAAATCGCTCCAAAATGTTTAAAAATAAATTGAAATCGTTCAAAACAATCAAAATTTCATTAAAATGTATCAAGTTCTTCAACGCATTTTTTCGACTAGTATGGATTTTAATTTTGTCTGATTGATCCGTGAAGGCACGCAGAAAGAAAAGAACGTATATCGTTTAAAGGGAGGTAATCCAATTTCGCTTATTTCGTCCAGCTTGGACGAAATAAGCGATATTGGATTATCTCCCTTGAATTTTACCAAAAACTCTCCACACATACAAAATCATTCCAAAATCATTTAAAAATCATTCATTTTGTCAATTTTACAATGTTCTTAACTGTAATTGTTAGATAAACACTAGGAAATCACGATTAGATGCTCCTGACAACCGTCGCGATTATACTGAAAACTTTTTTAAAGCGGTGAAAAGCCTCTTTTAAACAAGGGACAACGCATTATTATAGTTACCAAACCACCGAGATGAAAAAAGGAATGAATTGAGTGAGCTTTTATATAGGGCTTATATTCAAGGGGTAATAAGAAATATATCTATCTATTTTTTAAGCAACATTAAAAAAACTAACTTTTAGTAGACATGTAATTTCCGAATTCAAGAATTCGTTGAAGATTCAATTTTCGTCTGTGTGTATCGCTAATACCTCCTAATTTGTGGAAGTCAAACGAATTTGAATGTTCCCCGAAAAGCTGTAATTAAACCGTTCATTAGCGAGGAGGATGGAAGCGAGGCGCCCCTTGGAGATTTGTTTAACGTCCAATTACCTCCCCTAATTGAGCGATTGGATCCCCGCATCATATGTTTTCTGTCCGTGATCTCCGCCTATAAAACGCTTTATGACGGGCGAAAATATATCCTTCCAATTACGTGCCTAATTCTTTCTGCGACAAGACAACGTAACAAGATTCGTGTCGGGATGATGTTTTGAATAAACTTTTCTGGCAAATTCACATCAAAAGATGACATCAAATTCGAACAGAATACCTGTAAATAAATAAATAAACATCAACTAAGATGGTTAAGGATTACCTCGCCAAAGTCAACAAACGCGTAAATGCCAATACGCTATACCGACGTCAATGTGATATCAAAATCTCGAATTTATGTTTAAAAAGCTGGTCTACCAAATTGAAAGAAGGTGGAAAACAGTTTATCAGAATCGAATGAATAGAATTCAGGAAAAACGAAATACATTCTTTCAATTTTCATCCCTTGCAAAATTTGTGCAGTACAGTATGATTGCAAGGCGAAGGAATGTACGAAAGTTCTGAATTAAAGCACATCGACAATACAAAAATAAAGAAAAGAAATAAAAAAAAGAATGCACGTTTGCACTTTAGGCATATATTTAGACGAATTTAATCAAGCGTCTCAGATTCTTTAGATACATAGTTGGCACTGCACTGAAACTGTGACCCTACACACGAAAATGGACCAGCTGGAATCTCCGTGAAAAAAATATTTTAAAAGAGATTGGTTCTAGTAGATTCCAAGTCCCCATTCAAAAAATTATTCCAATGGATGGTAGATTGTTTATTCTATATTAAGCAAACCAGCTAAGTGCAAAAAGTTTCGAGCCCAGTCAGACTGCGCAGTCCGCGCGGTCTGACCAGGATCGAAAATTTACGCACTACCAAGATAAACCCTATCCGAGGGTTCAAATAGTTTCTCAGCAAGTGGAAGGAGGTCCATACGTACATAATTATTCCTGAAAAAGGATTGGATAAAATGCGATTTTGTCGAAATTAACCCCAGTGGAATTGGCCAGTCTTGCTTATTCGGTCTCCAATAGCGGCTCATTAAGAACGGAACGAGAACTGAATCTGTAATTGTACCCCATATTAACCCATTTAAACCTATCTTTTGACAATTTACGCATAAAGGCCCGCAAATAAGCTTCAATTTGACGGGGGTTTATCCGAGTATTTGAAGATGATTCTAAAACGCTGTTTAAGGACGTAAAATCTTAAGTAAGCAACATTGGCAGATGCTCTACTTAGATAACGTCAGATAGGTCGCAATGAAGCGTGGTATAAGTTTTTGATAATTTCACTGGTAAGGCGATGAGTTCACCAAATGAAAATCTACCGTTATTTATCCAAAATCTACCGAAAAGCATAAAAGAATGTTTCTTATTTGTATAGCAAAACGTATACTATAAGACCCCTCTTTTTTACGCCCGTACAGTTAGTAACATCGTGAAATTTCTGAAATCAAAACCATTCAAAATTTCCCATTCAGCGCCCAAACCTTTCAAAAACGCTCCAAAATGACTAAAAATGACTAAATCAAAAACTACATTCAATATATATATAAATATTTATATAAAAAATCACGATTTCCTTGACATAATTGAAGTTGTAAGCATCTGACTAGTTCTTGAAGAAATAGAAAGCTATTATAGCGCTTGTATGCGTATTTTATTAAAGTGAGGTAATAAATATCGCTAATTTTGTTCATCACTCAAAAATGACTAAATGCACTCATTCAATTTCATTTGAATATCGTTACAAAATCATTCACCTCGTCAAATTCACGATGTTGTTAACTGTATTTTGCTGGTCCCGTTAATGATAGCTTAATACAGATTTTACAGTTCATTGTTTTTTGCTCCAATGACCTTTACCTTGGCGCTTCTGAAAACGTGGACATTCATTCACGTGAGAGACAGCCACACATTATACCACGAAAAAACGATCTTCACAACATAGTGTTAATGGTGCTATATAAATTGAAATAATATCTACTGATGGCGATAAACCCACCCGCCCTTTTTGAATATGCGACCCGTCAAAAATGGACCACATCGATAGTGCTACGACTGACTTGGGTCGAAACTCTTAGCATTAGCATTTGACCAGTTTTCGTAATTTAGAATGATGTATCTACCTCCATGTGAAAGTAATTTTGAAATGAGACCTTTGGTTGTCCTGTATTTATCAAACTCTTATTCGAATATCTATTTTACGGAGTTTCAAGATGGCTCCTTTTCATGCGACGGGTCACATAGATCTGTATTTTGAAAATAAAACTATAGTTAATTACATCATGAAATTGACATTCACCTCACTCAGCGCCCCAATCATTCATTCCAAACACTCACTCAAACCATTCAAAAAAGCTCAAACCCATTGAAGAACATAGAATCAACAACACATTCATAATAAATTTTGATGGAGAAAATCGCGATTTCACTGACATAATTCGTATCGTTAGCGCCTCATAGGTTCTTGAAGAAATAGGAAGCTATGTATAGAACGTGTATGCATTTTTTTATTAAAGGGAGGTAATCAATAACGCTAATTTTGTTCATCCTGAACAAAATTTGCGATATAGGATTACCTCCCATTAACTTCACTCAAAACTCGCTCCACACACTCATTCAATTTCATTCCTAAATCATTCCAAATTCATTCACCTTGTCAATTTCACGAAGTTGTTAACTGTATACGTTTCGAAATTCGAGATTTTTCTAGAGAGGATATCGAGAATTCAACGCAATACTTTTGTAAGAGCCTATGGAATAAATAGGCACTTACAATAGTATCGCACAGACCCGTTCATGTTTCCTGGATTATTTGCGTCCTTTTCTACATGTCTGATTTTTTATCACTTCTTATTGTAATATTTTATGTAAGGCTACGTAAATGATTCTTAAAACGTTATTTAATGAAAATCAAAATACATTTTGAACACGTGAACATTTAAGCACTTGTTTTGTGACAAGGTGAAATGTAATATAATGACGTTTCGAATGATGCGTAATATAGTACCGTTGCAAGAGCTACTTTTATGTAACTACACTTTTTAACAATTTCTTTGAGCTATTAAAGATAGAAAAACAATAGCTTTAGTCATTTTCTGTTGCAATTTCTGCTCCGTGAACCGTGAAAAAAAAGTAACTTGCAAGCTTGCACGCCTTGCTTAGTGCATGTACCTCTTATCAAAGACCTGTTCCTCCAAAATAAAGTTTACAAACCTTTGTTATACAGAAAATGGAATTGAATATTTTCTTATGTATGGAAGAATGAAACTCATGCTAACGACACTAAAGAAATACGCGATGTGGATCCGTGTAAGGGTGTTAACGGCTGAGGGGTTTTGTTGTTGTTTTTTTTTTTTTTTTTACTTTCAATTCGCCTATATTTTTAAAGATATTCTCTTCACTTCTTGTAATTTATTGATATTTGGCGAAACAAAATGAGCATTAAGGATGCTAGTTTTATAATTATATAAATGTAGAGGAGGCTTAACATTAAGTCATGCTGAAATCACAAAATATTGCAACAAAATTTGTTTGTTTGTTTTTTTGACAGTTTAATTTCAACAAGTTGAAGATCCTTCATTTTGAGCACCTTAAGCAATGGAGAAAAAGCAAAAAGTTTAAGTTAAGTATTCTAATGGACTTGAAGAGTTTAAAACAATGCCAGAAGACAGAATTTTCAAATAAGTTGCAGATCACAATGTCAAAGAAAATGAATAGATAAATAGATAGATAAATAAATAGATAAATAGAAAGAAAGAAAGAAAGAAAGAAAGAAAGAAAGAAAGAAAGAAAGAAAGAAAGAAAGAAAGAAAGAAAGAAAAAAAGAGAAAGAAAGAAAGAAAGAAAGAAAGAAAGAAAGAAAGAAAGAAAGAAAGATAGAAAGAATATCCCGCGTGTTTCTTGATAGACAGCATTTTTTTCCCACAATGTTTCCTACCACTTTTTTCTTGAGCTGCATCAAAAAAGAGGACTCGTGTAAAATAGGTTAAACAGTACAGTATTACTTTTGTCACCAATGTGTATTGACATCATCAATTTGCCAAATAAGGGATAGCCGTCTTAATACCGTTGATTGCCCGTTTTCACGCAATTCGGACCAATTTCTTCGCGAAGGAGACGCTGTAATTTTGTACACATCTCACCGGCTTATAAATTGAGATAATTCTCTTATTATGGCTTAAAGATTGCCACTCTCCGAGGACAATTTGGTATTCCAAACCTCTCCTCCACCGAGTCAATTTGTTAAGATGAACTGAAAAGATCCTCCGCTATTAAGTTAATACGATATTAGTGTCGCGCGCCGAAATCACGGCAAAATTCAAAAGAAGGCGGAAACTCGCTAACATCCCAATTAAGCTGTTTTTATCCCAAATTAACTTAAGTAATCAGAAAATTTGATTAATTCATCCAATATTTGTCGTGGAATAAATCCGCCTTGGATGACAAGATTTGGTCCGCGGGGGTCACTTAATTTCCGATCAGACGCAATCTGGTCTTTGGTGCTAATGCTTGATGAAGCATTTTGTTAGATTTTTCTCGTCTGGTGGAAAATTAGTCGTCTGTTATGTAAGTCTCTTAAGTAAGGAACCTTCCAAAAGTTTGATGCTATTGAAAGGTTCTTAGATATCATTTGCTTTCATATAACACAAGAAGTTATTTGACTTGCAAAACTGTTTTGCGTGAAAGCACGATGGCACAAACTTGGAGTTTATACACATGTATCATAGTTAACCCCGTAATAGTTGCGCAACATTTTGGCACTCATGAACTTTCACAATATTGACCGAGGTTCATTAATGAAAATCGTTAGGAAACCTCGAATAACATTGTTAAAGTTCATTACTTCCGAAGCGTTGCGAAACTATTATGGGTCAACTACCTTAAAAGTGAACGTTTCCGTTGTTAAATTTTATTCATTTTCAAAATCAGTTATTAATTCATAACTGTTGTTGTTTTAAAAGTAATTTGTTTTTTATTGTTTTTAATATTAAACTATGTGGAGTCTTCCAAATTGTTTGTTAATTGGTTGTTTGTTATATTTTTTACAGTCTAGTGCTTGAAGGTCGTATAAAATAAGATTAAGTCAAGCATCTAAACAGTTTAAATCAAACTTTTCTCGGTGAATGTAGGAAGCAGACTGGTCTGTTTAAAAACGCCTGTGATATATCACGACTGAAATTGTTAGTGGTAATTTTGAAAAACTTCGTCTCCAAAGACTTTCTTCTTTCAAATCTGGCTCAATAGAGATATGTTAGCTGTAGACATTTGCTGGAAGATTGCCTGTGTTCCCATATCTCCGGGGACCTATTTTGGCAACCAGTTTGCATGTTTTGGTGAATAAAAAACTGATTTTTATGATACAGAAGTGCTATGACCTTGACGATTTATCCGCGCATCCACATATATTTGAGCCTGTGCGTGACATTTCCAACAATTTGAAATATTCGAGGGGTGTACACATTGGGTAGCATAGACAGCCACATACTGTAGATATAAAACTACCTGAAGGTCTACAGTTACTTTGAGATCTAATTTTTTACTAAACGCATAATGAAGACGCTGGTCAGACTGTGCGGATGCACAGGCTGGTCAGAGTCTTTGATTTGCGCTTTGTTGAAATTGTTGGAAATCTCACTCACTGGCTCGTTTTATTTTTTAGGACTGCAAATCTTATTAAATTACCTTCATAAAGCTTTTGTGAAACGAAAAAAGTATGCAAAATATTAAACGAGTATTTTTAATAGACGGACTTTATGGCAAAGGAATCCCATCGATACTACCATGTTTGATGCAAAATTCATATCGATGCAATGGCGACACATATATATATGTATTTTGATGTTGCCTTTTTTTTAAAAAAAATGAGACTGCACTTTAAGTTTTGCACTAACACCTCGAAATGTTATTGTCATTTTTGACGGTTTCCATATTTCATCATTCATCTTGAATAATGTTCCTATAAATAGCGAAACACCGTCTAACTTCCGGTGCGCATTAATACACCAATTTGGCAAATGAAAATTCAATCCGGAACTTGTTCCAAATGGACGGAGAATTAACTTGACCGGTAAAATGGAGCGATAAATTAGTCTGTACTCTGATTAAAGATTTCCTTGGGCGGGCAGCGTCCAATTTAGGGCGTTAATTAATTTGATTACAGCGTAACAACACGCCATTAGACCTGCTCATGGCACAATGTCTCCATTGTTTAATCATTGAGTTTCTAGAGATTCTTAATATGGTCAGTTATTTATTCATTTGAAGACCAGATGATAGTCCTTATACCCTTTAAAATGCTTTGAGTCAAGTTAAACAAATTTGGGATTTTGCTGTATAAGCTTCCTAGATCTAGTTAGCCAATTATTTTGAAAATACATAAAACTTGTGATAAAGAAGATATTGTATGAGTGGTCATTGAATATAAAATTTATAAACTAGTCATCTATAAACAAATAGAAAAGAGGCTGCGCCGAGTTTTCGCGAAACATATAACGCCGTCCCGAAATGACGTCAGTAAATGCTTATGGCGTCATTTTCACAACGGTAGTGTAACGTTGCCATACGTTCTCAGCTCATTTTCTTAGTTATTCTACTAGTGTAATAACACTCGAACAATGTCAAAACTGTAAAACGTTTATTGTTGATTTTTCACTACCGGGACGTATGTCATATTATAATCAAATTTATATAGCCCCCGGCATAAGAATTTAACAAACCTATTGAATATCATTAAAAAAAAAAAAAATAAAATAACCGGTGATTTTAAACTTCTCTTATTACTCTGAAAATGAGAATGTGCGCATAGAAGAACTATTTCTAAACCGTTAAAACGACGCCATTGTGCATGAGATTTGTCGTTTAGCAAACGGCTTAAACGTTCTATATCTTTAATAAAGAATATATTGAATTATTATTCTTCACAAAAAAAACACTTAAATTGTATTTTCAGGTTAAAGATCCACAAACAATCAAAACCCAACAAAATGGATATAAGCCGTGTTGCCGAAACCAACACAACAAAGGCGTCATCATTCTTCATAGAAGACATTTTACTGAGCAAGCCTAAACAACTCTGTCGTGATTATAGTCACCTTGCCAGTCTGTCCGCCATTATCAGACCGTCACTTCCGGCGGAGTACGCAGGCTACCACTGTTTTCCGACCCCGCCAATGTTTTTCCCGGGGGTACTCCAGCACGTGCAGGGTCTCGCGTCCAAACATGCGGCTGAGCATCCCTTTTTGGCCACAGGCGCAGGTAAGTTAAAAGAAATTTGTTTCCCCCATTTACTTTTGCACCTGAAGAAAAATCGAAAAGTAGAATTTTCTATAGTTCGTGAAAAGTTGAACTTTTAAACGGATAGTTATAAGGACATTTTCGAGTTTATGCAATCTGTTTGCCAATTATACCCCGCTTTGCACGTGCACTTGCGTGCAAAGTGGGTACAATTAGTAAACATTTTGCACCGTTCATTAGGAGCTCGACCCAAATAAAATCTCATGAAAGGTTCCTTATGTCATTTAAGCTCATGTTTGCTGTTCATTTACTCAAGCACCCATGTCTGGAAAATGAATTAATAATTTAAAATAACTTTCTTAAGAAACTAATTCCACAGGGACTAGAGCGAAAAGCTAACAAATATCCATGTCTAACACATCTGTAAGATCACTCCAAAATTAACGTCGTTATGACGTCATTCAAACAAACGTTAACGCAGGAAGTGAACATATTGTATAAGAATAAGAAAGGGTTATTTGATCTAGTATTGAAGAATCTATCTTTTTGCGTTTTTCTAAACCTGTATTAGTGATTTGCTTTTATTATCTCCAAATTAGATAAGTATGAGAGTAGTTAAGCCTATTGCTCAGTTTTATCAAGGTTTTAAAACACTTATCATTTGGAATTTAATCCTTTCTATTATAAAACAGAGTAATCGTTCCCTATGTTTACAATCTTGGATTATCTTATCAATCTTTAAATTTCTGACTGTTTTGAAGTTATTAATCTCCCATAGACTTTTAAGTGGCCAAATTTTCAACTAAATAAAACTTCCACTCAAAGCAGATTGAAAGAGAAATATCAAAGAAAGGTCAAAATTATTCATTCGGAGGTAGAAAAATATGATGAATAGTAATAATCAAAATTATTCTTCTGTTTCTTATAAAAACATTTATCTCCTACACTCTATTGTATACCACAGAATAATGTTAAAACTATACTCTATTTGTTGAATTATTTCCGCAAATATCTATTTTTTATTCTTATTTGATAAAATCTTCCGATACTTATAAATGCATGTCATTTTGTATTTATACATATATTTCGACGATAAACCATAATTTTTCAAGTTTGTTAAGTAAAGATTCTGTTTTATTCCGAATACCAAAGTAGTTGTTTTTGAATGCAACGCAAGGTCACAAAAATGGCATAATAAAATTAGGACCTTGAACGAAGAAAATAATATCATATTGTTATTTTGAAGTTGTCATATGAGTTTACAATTATGTAAGCATTTGGAGGTTTTCTTTAACATTTTTTCTGAAATCTAATGTCGATATGTCCCTAGTAATCATACATTCTTTCTTATCATTTGTTTTTATTTCCTTTCATTCTTATTCATGTTTTGAAATAAATGAAAAATCCACGACAGGAAAACAGAAACGACATTTTATCTTATAACTATACAAATATCCGTGTGATAACATCCCGTATGATATTTTTATGATTTCACATAGTTATTTTTAGAACAATGAAATAATTTTGTTATTTTTAGAAACTTGCATTTCAGTTAGAAACATTAACGAAAATAAGACAAATAGGGGTTATAAGATAAATATAATATATACTAAGTGTATTGTATGAAAAAAAATCTAACTCGGTTGTGAGAATAGATAATTGTCTCGGCAGAGCCTCTCCAATTATCAATTCTCCCAACCTCATAAGTTATTTTTCTCATACAAAACACTAAGTACGTATCATATATTTCTTCAAGTGAGTGTCATTAGTTGACACATATACTCTTTGGGTAGATACTTTATTTTCTTTCCAAATTTCTAAGATGATTTTATGTAAATCTTCATCTCTTTCTCTACAAGAACACTTGGGGTGGCTAGGGGTCCAATGACATCATGAAAAGGAACCCAGCAAGCCCCTTATAATAATCCTACTTAACAGGATCAGTGTTTACGATTGTCAATTGTTAATAATTCTCAACAGGTAGGGTGGCGACAGCCGACCTAATTGCAATCAGGGGCGACACTCGATTGGTATTATAGTGTCTGTTTTTTGAAGAGCTTGTTGCGCAATTTATTGAAATGGCAAAGTTGATTTTTAAAAAAGAATAGTTCCAGTGCAAAAAAAAAAAACAAACAAAAAAAAAAAACAAAAACGATTTCTTCATAATATCACATTCTTTTTTTTCAGATAGTGGATCCGTAATAGTTCCGCAACGTTTTTGAAGATAACACTTTTACAGTGTTAACCGAGGTTTCCTAATGATTTTCATTAGGAAACCTTGGTTAACATTGTCAAAGATTATGTGTTCTGAAAAGTTGGGGAACTATTACGGGTCCACTACCTTAATCTAGAGATTTTCAGAGATGTTTATTCTACTACTCCTACTAATAATAATAAGAAGAAGAAAAAGAAGAAGAAGGAGAAAAATAATAATGATAATAATAATTATTATAATAATAACAATAAATTCAAACAATCTTACAGATAATGAAATGGCGATTTTACCATGAATAATTATGCATTCATTCATTCATTTTCTTAATTTTTACTTTATCTTACTTTTTATTTACATGTTTAATGTCTGCGTAGATATTTTACATTAATTATGGTTGATTTAATGTAATTCAATAAAAATATCACATTTTGATGAAAATTCTTTCAAAAAGAACACAATGCTTGCTTCGAAAAGCAATGCTCCAAACGATCCGCAGATCACGTGATTAAAACAGCAGTGGCGTTGCAAGAAATAAGATAAGCGTGACAAACGTGAGAATTAAACATTTGTCACCAGCTCAAAAAGCTGGGAATTAATAGCAATAAGTGTGTTATACGACCTAGTGATTCTAACACGACACCGCTGACAAGATTGCCGTAATTTACGCCATAAAAATATTAATTTTCTTGTTTAAAATAGTAATTTTCAGGCATAAACAACGGGGCATCAGTTCTTTGTGACTAAATTTTGGCTTTTATCAATAATTTTACTGTACTTACCTTTATATTCATTTTATGTAACAATCAAAATGCTTTCACGTGTTATCCGGCTTTGTGTATGTGCGATTGTAGATTTTAGGCCCCTCCGGCATGTAGGCATATGTGGTATGGGCCGCGAGAGAGAAACATGCTGATAAAAGGAGATCCGGTTTATACGTCTGTAGCTTTCTACTAGCTTACAGACCTCCTTGCTTCTTTAATGTACTCAGATTTAAGCCGCGACGTAAAACTACCTGCGCGTTTATTACTTGACATCTATAGTTAGAGGGAAAAACTATCTTTGCAAACAATCTGTCGCATTCGAAATTTTAAACACTGGAGTTAGGATTTGAAGCATTAACACAAGACGACCTCGCCGCCCAATCAAATTTTGTAATATCTGAAAACAAGTTCAAATAATTTCATATATAGCAAATTTTACTCACCAAACATCTATAATTTTCTTTTCTTTTTTTTATTTTACATGTACATGTATTTTACGTATTTTAGTTTAATTGATATCAATTTATAGCCATTAAACAGCTAACAACATCATGAAATTCAACATTCATTCATCTCGATTAAAACCATTCCAAGTCACTCGCTCAGCGCTCTATTTATTCATTTCAAACACCCACTCAAACAATTCAAAAACGCTTCAAACTCACTTAAAAACATATGATCAACAACTTCATTCAAACAAAATAAAGCTAGATAAAAACGCGACTTCACTGACATAATTGAAATTAAACTTGTCCAATACATTCTTGGAAAAATAGGAAGATATTTTTGAAAATTGCAGGCATAATTCATCCTGAACAAAATTTGCGATATTGGATTACCTCCCATTACGTTCTTTCAAAACTCGCTCCACATACTCATTCAATTTCATTCCAAAATCATTCGAAAATTATTCACCGTGTCAATTTCACGAAGTTGTTAACTGTAGTTATAAAAGAATTAGTTTAACAGCGCGTTTCAATTTTATTGAAAATACATTTTCAGGTTTGCCCCTCGCCCCGTTATTTCAGCACGATAGTCCGGGAAAACACTGTCGACGACGGAAGGCCCGGACCGTATTCAGTGATCAGCAACTCAATGGGTTGGAGAAGAGGTTCGAATCCCAGAGATATCTGTCCACACCTGAACGAGTGGAACTAGCCAATCAGCTCAGTCTGTCAGAAACACAGGTAAACAGAGATTTCGGTATAATAACGATTTATCCTACGTTATTAATGAACTGGCAGGGCGTGGCTTAGCCGTGGCGTAATTTGACGAGTTAACTTTTAAACATTTTGGGTTCGTTGAAAAGTAAGTCGGCAATAATTGTGAGCGCTTGCAAATAATTATATCCTACAATCCAAAGGATTCTTGTACTCAGAGAAAGTGAACACATTTCATCATTTGGGTTCCAAAAGCCTCGTAGCTTGAGCTTGGACAAGCTGAAGTTACGAGGGTTTGGTTACCAACCTACGCTTACGGTCTCAAGTTTATTAAGTCGACAATCTTTAGAAGTAAAAAATAAAGAATAAAGGCATATTTACATTAACCTTAAGGGCATCGACCCGTTACTTAGGCTCCGCCCTGCCAGGGGAAAAATAGTAGCCTAAGTTATACAGCTTCGTTAAACGAAATACCCATATCTGCCTTCAGAATGCGAAAATGTAAGTGAACGTTTAAAAATCGTACCCGCTTTGCACGTGAGTATACTTGCAATGTGGGTCGCAAATTCTAAACGTTTTCGAACGTTATTATATTAAGCGCAGGGCATAAACTCCATGAATCAAATATGATCCTGTGTGTGACATTTCCAACAATTTGAAACGTTTGTGAGGTGTAAACATTGCGCAGCATAGACAGCCACATACTGTAAATATAAAGTTACCTGATGGTGTACAGATACTTTGAGATCTTATCTATCTACTAGATGCATAGTAAAGATTCTGGTCAGACTGTGCGGATGCACAGGCTGGTCAGAGTCTGTGCTTTGCGCATATTGTTGGAAATCTCACGCAGAGGCTAATATGATCAGTCAAGCAAAAAGTAGACAAATAATCATCCGATTTGAGAAGGCCGACTAAGGTCTATTTTGTCTTTTGTTGAATACTTCATGAATCTTGAATCTTCATTCTTCCTAATGGTATTTTCTTCTCGAAATGCAACTTCAGGGTACAAGTCTATAAAACATTTCTCTTAAAATTCAAGAGATAATTAACTCAAACTTCAAATTTAAGTAGAATTAAACTGAACTAGAAATATCATAAGTAGGAAATATATATAGATATAGATCTGTTTATATTTATAGTTTCTTTCACGCTTTTCGGTGGTTTATTGTGGGATAACGATAGATTAACATTTTAATAAATCACCGCCGAACTGGTAAAATTATGAAAAACGTATAACCCGCTTTCGGTTATTTCACCCTATCCGACGTCATCTTTGCGGAGCCCAGAAAAGATACGTCACCTAAACGTTGCATAACAATCACGTGCAAAATGACGCGCTTTGAGAAATTTTTTCGTGAAATTTTCACATTTTGTCTCATTTTTTAATAAAAGGAATAAAATGATCGTTTGTTTTGTTGGTAAGATCGGCTTATATTTCATTTCGTGAACAACAAGAGTCATATTGTCACTCGTGACTCCACCACTCATTGAAATAAAGCTTTTGTTGTTTACTCAATGAATTATTTTTCAATCTTACAATAAACTAAATGATTATCCTCTATATATGGTCTGTCATTTTCTTTATAATTTCCACTGAAACACATCATTCCTCCCAATTCATATTTTGAGTAAATTGTCATATGAGTACAAAATAAAATATCTTGGATGCTAACACATGTTTATAGATCACATGGTCTTAGGTGCAGGATATAACTGTTTCTCTAAGTTTACGCATTTTCCCAGCGAAATACAATCGATGCATTTTTTTGAAATGTAAATTGTCCAGAAAGCGATAGGATAGGATCAACGAAAGACATTATTTCTATAATTTGCTTTCGTACGGGAAAAACAGCAGATTTGTGACCATTCCGGACTTTTTGATTTGTTTAGTGTATATGTTTCTAATCTATGTACATTTCTTTGTTTCATTTTAAGAAAGTAGAGTATGATTGGCATCCCCTTTCCGTAGGCTCTCTTAAAGGCTCAGCGAAATTTTTGTTAGAGCCTATATTTGTAAAGGCGCTGACAATAGTTTTGCACTGACCCCTCGAGATGTAGAAACTTCATTGAGATTCAAAGAAATTATGTTCCAACTGGTTCCCCAGCCGAGACTGGTACCAGGTGTGAAATGAGAAAACGCGTTAATTAACGAGAAAATGAGACAAATATAGTCGGAAATGGACATAAAACACAATATCATGGCGGAGACATTCAGACATTTAGAGTGCCATCAAATTTTTATAATTCCGAGATTGCTGTCATTTTCTTCCGAATAACTTCAAATTTAATTTTTATATTGTAACAGAAATACCTCATGTAAAAGTATCAACTCAGCAGAATAACTGATTTATAAAAGAAAAATAGAACTAACTTGTCAGAAAAAACAGGAAATTTATTTGGTTTGTTAATTTGAATGTAATTTAATCCCATTTTCAACAGTATTGCATTTATATTTCAGCGGAGGATGCACCTTTTCATGTCGCCTATTTCACTAAACATCTTACGATCATTTTTTGCGTAAGTCGAAAATTAAAGATGCTTCTACAGTAGTTACTAAACATGGATTTATGCCATACATTATCTCATTGGAATCGTCTCCTTAAGACGATTCCAATGAGATATTGCAAGGACAGAATCTAGCAAGTACTATAAAAACCAGGTACGATTTGTGATTTTGAATTACGATCAATTTTGTCGTAAGGAGTTTAGTAAAACGGGCCCCAGTAATACATTTCATAAAGCCACCAGACGGTCATCCTAATAAAGCGTAATACTTATCAAAGACAAATTTTTGTAGGTAAAATGATTCGTGTCACAATCACTTATATACATGTACATATACTTTTTCTATTATCAAAGGTGAAGACTTGGTTCCAGAACAGACGCGAGGTGAAATGACTCGTGTCATAATTACTTATATACATGTACATATACTTTTTTTTATTAAAGGTTAAGACTTGGTTCCAGAACAGACGCATGAAGCACAAAAAATTACAGAAGAAAGGACAGAACGAGACGGACGATCTGTCTGACGTTCCTGAAGGGAGTGAAAACATCAGTTTCGAGGAGGAATCCAATAAAGACATTCACAACCAATCAAATGCCATAAAAACTTTCACCGGATATGACGTCAGTAGTTTAGTGAAAGGTCATGGACCATTCCCATCAGTCACGGCGACTTCCGGTTTGATTCGATGTCATGAGGATTCTGAACCGGAACCGGAAGAAGAGATTGATGTTGTTGATTCAGACGCAGAAAAATCATGAACCAGTCGACAATAGTGCAACCATCATTCAGCATTCCTCAAAACCGTTCTATCGGTAGTTCTGTTTAAGACTCAAGATCGATTTTAGTATTTCGAAAGAAAAGAGCAGATCTAATTAATCGAATGCATTACGAAAAAAATAATAATCGTAAGCCAAAATCACAAATCGTACCTGGTGTTTTCATTCATTGTAAGATTCTACCTTGCAATATCTCATTGGAATCGTCTTTAGAAGACGATTCAAATGAGATGATGCATGTCAGAAGTCCATATTTTGTTACTAATTTAGAAGCAACTTAAATTTTTGACTTACGAAAAAAATAAGATGATGCACATCAGAATTCCATATTTTGCTACTAATTTAGAAGCAACTTGAAATTTTGACTTGCGAAAAAATGATCGTTAGGTGTTTAGTAAAACGGGCCCCAGCTACGTTAACTAAAAGGTTTTAAAGCTGTAATTACAAGTTTTTGTTCGTCCATCTATCATCTTTTCCATCGATCATAATGTGCAAAAGAAGTCATACAGTTAAGAAAATTGTGAAATTGACATTCATTTCGATCCAAACCATTCAAAATCACTCGCTGAGCGCTCCAATCATTCATTACAAACACTCACTCAACCCACTCAGAAACGTTCCAAAATCACTAAAAATGATAGAATTAACAAATGTATTCAAAATAAAAGTCGGCAGATAAAATCCACGGTTTCACTAACGCAATTAAATTTTGTAAACGAATTCTGGGTTACTAAAAGACACAGAAAGCTTTTCATAGAACATGTATGCATATTATTAAAGGGAGGTAATAAATATAGTCCATCCTGAAAAAAAAAGATATTGGAGTGCCTACCTTGAATTTCACTTCAAACTCGCTCCACACAATCATTAAATTTCAATCCGAAATGATTCCAAAATCATTCACTTCGTCAATTAAACGATTTTGTTAACTGTATATGATGTTTTTACAAACTTCGTTGTGGAAGAGAAAAGGTTGTGGTCAGCTATTTATGATATAGAAAAGATGTTTTTGAAATTTTTATGATAAAGTACCGGTATTACATCTTGTTAATGTTGTTGTCAATTAAAATGTTCTAAATTTCGTTTTATAGATAATTATGTAGAATTCTATTCTTTTAGAAATGGCCAGTAGCCTATAATTGTGTTTATGTTACATGCCAGTTATGGGCGGATTTGCTTATTTTCCTAAATAGATATAGATGAGACTCATGGATTTTAAGTAATACTTTTCAAAGATAATAATGCCCTAGTATTTTCGTAGATGTCCATTGCATTCATATAGTTAGTTACATCGTGAAATGGACAATCATCCCAATTTAAACCATTCTAAATCGCTCACTCAGCGCTTCGTTAATTCATTCCAAACACTAACTAAAGCCGCCCAAAAACGCTCTAAAATTACAAAAAATATATATTTAACAGCTACATTAAAAAAAAACTTAAATAGAAAAGAAATCGAGATTTCACTGACATATTTAAACTTGTAGGCGTCTGATTGATTCTTGAAGTAATTTGAAGCTTTTTAAAGAAATTTAGTTCATCCTGAACAAAATCAGCGATATAGGATTACCTCCTTTTAATTTCATTCAACACTCACTCATCGCACTTATTCAATTTCATTCAAAACAACCCAATATCAATCACCGTGTAAATTTCATGATGTTATTAACTGTACCTGATTTTTCACGCCATCAAAACAACATTTTGACCTTTTTTGTTTAGGTCGAAATTCGCCTACGGTGATGGCACACACACTAGTTTTTACAGTCAGAGACCAAGCTTTTTGAATGATTTTACGAGCAAAAAATACGCAACTGAAAAAGATTTCCTTAGGCTCAGTGGTAAGCGGGTTGGTCTTATAAACCAAGAAATTCAATCTTAACTATCCGCGAGGGTTCGTCTTCGGCTCGCGCCGATTTATTTTCTGCTATGTCGTTCGTAAGAATGAAATGTATTCGTTAGAATGTCAAAATAGGTCGAAATATATATGCAATGAGCATAAAAAACATATTCGGCGAAAAGAACAAAGTAAATGCGTACATATTCATAGGCAACTTAGTTTGGCGCGTGTTGCTCGCTTATTATAATCGGCACCACTCTGAAAAAGAGAACGAAAATAAGTTATAGATTATGACCATTTTCATAGAATCTTTATACACTAAACATCGATAGAGTCCCGTTGACCCCAACATTTTTGTATGTAGTAATAAAGGGTGGATTGCATCTGTGAACCCACAGTGTATTGATTTTACAAGTTTTAGTTTTAACTTGAAAACGATGACAAATGGATGATACATTTTGGAAAAAGTTCATTCGCCGGATTTTTATGTGATTGGATTGATATGACTATTCGTGAAAAATCCGAGGTTGTAGTAATACCTGCAGTGAATAAGTATTAATTATTTTAGGCTAGTGTTTTTGTGATGATAGTTATTTTGCGTTTTTTTATAAGAAAAAGGTATTTGAGAGATGTGCATAATTCATGTAACAGCAAAATGAAATATGGATGTAAAAATGTCAAATTTTTCAGTACTTGTTGTACTTATAAATAATAATACTAATAATAATAATACTACTACTAATAATAATAATAATAATAACTTTATGTGCGAAGGTAGCTTATTAAGAAAACATAGTACATTAAACAATAGTACAATGAATAACTTATTTGCAATAAGGCCTTCGGAAAACCGTGAAATTCAAGCAAAAAATATAAGTGAAGTGTTCCGCGAAAAAGAGTCATCTGTGTATGCTGTGTATACCAAACATTTTACAAATACAGTAAAGCTAGCAGAGGTCAACCAAAGGTCGTGTTTCGAAATATTAATGTAGAAAAGTAAATTGTTCATTCTAGGTTTAGAAAGTTGTCAAAATGTACGATAACATAGCATTATATATTCTTCATGTTAAGGTCATTAAAACTTATCGAACTGAAATTCAATTTTTTTGACATTGCAGCTTGCATGGATCGAGCTTTTCGCACAATAATTTAAAAGAAAGTAGACAATGATGGCTAAGACCAGATTGCCCGTTTATGAGGCAATAATGCAGGTATATACTCTAGTACTCTCTGAGAAAGGTCTAAGTACAGCAGAAATTGGCTATAAGCAGTATGATAAGGATTAATCTCAAAGAAAATTGTTGAACTCTAAACTTATTTGCTGGATGATATATGATTATAAAAAATGAGTGATTATTCTTTGTATTTGTAAAGCTCATGAAATTTGTCGGTAAACAAACGTTTGAATTGATCGACGCATGAAACTTAAAAAAGCCTAATTATTCCTATTATAAGAATGATCGAAGAAATCTGTTGGCGAAAATAATATGATGACACATAGATAAGCCTGCGACCAAAATGTCGCATTGACAGCTGTATTCAAGTAGTATATACGACATTTGGGTCAACTAGGGACGATTTTATTACATAATTCCTGTTGGTGTCAAATCCAAATCCGACAATCGACGGAACATAATTAAAATGTTCTAAATATAAAAGCGAATTAAGTGTTTACACACTTACAATCTTATAGTACTGTGATGTCTGAAAGTTTAAAAGATTTTTGCCAAATTGCAAAATTTGCATCAACATATATACGGTATATTTAGTAACTCTGTAAAATTGATACTCAACTCGATCATAAACATTCCAAAGCACTCGATCGGCTTTCAAAAATTCGAAAACGCCAAGAAATTGTTCTAAAACACTTCGAAACCGTTCAAGACGATCAATATTTCATTAAAATTGATCAAATTATTTTACAATTGAAATGTCTGATATGGATTTAAGGTAGTGGACCCGTAATAGTTTTGCAACATCTCAGAAATAATGAACTTTAACACTGGTAACCGAGGTCTCCTTATGATTTTCATTAGGAAACCTCGGTTAACATTGTGAAAGAATATGTGGTCCAAAATGTTGCGGAACTATTATGGGTTTACTCTGATTGTTCCGTGAAGACATACAAATAAAGAAATACGTATATGAGCCTCTGCGTGTCATTTCCAACAATTTTGCATAAGCGTAAAGGAACAGCATTAATCAGTCTAGACAGCCACATAAGTTAATTTGAAGACTTCTAGGCTGTCTGAAAATAATTGAAGACCTTATCTACCTACAAAGAGCAAAGTGTGGATTCTGGCCAGACTGTGCAGATTGCACAGTCTGCCCAAAGTCTTTGCTTAAAACGCTGATTTTAAATTATTGAAAATATCACGCACAGGCTCAAATTATATTAAAGTGAGGTAAAAATGTCGTTAATTTTGTCCCTTAAGTCCCTTGAATTGCACTCAAAACTTGCTCGTCGAACTCATTCAAATTCATTCCAAAATCATTCAAAACTTATTCAATTTGTCAATTTCACGATGTTCTTAACGGTCAGTGGTCTATACTGTTTCCTCGAATATTATGGGGTGTTTAGATTAGTGCTGGAATTTCCCAAAATGTGTTGGTTTTGGCATTACTAGATCTATTGTTTTGTAATGTTTTTGTGCTTAAATATGTTACACGTATTTCGCAAATTGCATCTATGAGAAATGCATTTTAATTGTTATATTGTTTATTGATAATGTCAAAATAAAAGTAGAATTATTACATTTTTTCCTTAAATTTTTTATTCACCCAACCTCTATAGCCAATCAGCTAACACTACGTCGACGGAGCAAAATACGAGGGGTGATCAATATTTTTCTGCATTTTATCTGCGTATTTATTAAACACCCCTCGTATTTAATGCCTATAGTTAAAATAAAGATACAAAATAATCGAAGTTTTACAGGAATTTAATAAATAATAAACATAATTGATAGTGGTATTATCAATAAATAAATCAATTACAAACGTCGTCCAAACAACATCAATTATACTGTCAATCTACAGGCCATTCGAGAAACTTCGGCGATTCTGCGGGATAGACCTCGAGAATAATGAGTGCGCAGACATAAAAGGGTATCGTAGCGGCCAATACACGATCAGCCTGTAGACATTCTGTAACCTTCGGAATAGACTTCGGGAAAGCGCGACATAAAAGCGCGTCATATCGCACGTGGGTTTATATGACGTCACAAACATTACTAAAGGTCATAAGGAAAAACATTTGTAAACGGAAGATTAAACTGGGTAAATAATAATTTGCTAACAAAACGCAGTGTTTAACTGCATTTTGTTTTCAAATTATAACATGCCAAAAGATCTTCAAAGATGGCCGGAATGGAATTTGTTATTCTACAAGCTAATTGACAAAAGTACAACCAGAAGCCGAATTACCTATAAAATGACAAAAAATACTACACTTACGTCCGTAGTACTTTGCAGTTTACGGCAAAGTCCGAGCGATGTATTAAAGTATTCTGGTCGTCTGTGGACATCTTATGGGCATATTGTTATTTGATGACAAAACGCAGTAAAACAATGCGTTTTGTTTACAAATTATAGTTTATATGGCCAATTTATCCTTTCGTTATTTTATTTCCGCAGCCTCATCCTTAGTTATATTTGTGACGTCACATAAACCCACGTACGATATAACGCGCTTTCATGTCGCGCTTTCCTGAAGTCTATTCCGTAGGATTGCCGAAGGTTACCGAATGTCTACAGGCAGATCGTGTATTGGCGGCCAATACCCTATCAATATTCTTGACAATTCTTTTCCGCGAAATCAGGGTTCATCAATAATATTGATTGCTACAACTCACGATCAATATCAGTGATGATTGTAAAATTTCAGCAACCGATCCAGGTACTCTGTAAAGGGGGCTTGAGCATAGAGAAGGGGGGGGGGTCGTTTTTCAAGTATTTCACAATTTTAACCCTTTTCCTGTTGAATTCAAACTTTGTTTTAAAAAATTTCCTATCTGTTGGATATATCAACGAGACTGCCTAAAAAAAATAACAAAGATCAAGAAGAGGACAGGCGGTGTATACTAAGATCAGACTACACAATCATGCAGACTGATCTTAGTCTATACTGTCTGCCAAACATTTGTATACATAAGAAAAAAGTCGTGAACAGCAGAAGGATGACTTGAAATTGTGAATGAAAATGAATGATCGTGCTTCATCGCGGGGGGGGGGGGGGGGGGGGGTAAGAGAGGGGGTTGAAACCCCTTTCCGCCCCCACTGAATCGCCATTGATCATTAAAGCAAATACTGGTCATATTGACAATAAAGCCCATACACATCTAATGGTATAGTCAATCCCAAGGTTTGACCAAATTATTTTCAAGAATTTTGATTGCGTATAGCGAATCCGAAGTTAACATCTCTGCGTCCGTTATGAGAATGGTAGCGAAACGTTTGAGAAATGTTACCCCGCTATGCACATCAGCTTACGTGCAAAGCAGGGTACCATTTTCTTAACGTTTGTACCATGAACGCACACCATGACAGGTTCACGTACAAACTGCAGTTATAATGCTTTGTTAAGAAACAGACTATTTTAAATTCAAAAGCTTGGTAGACTACCCGAAAGTAATTGCTGACGCCCGACACAGAACAGGTCGGAGTTTGGAATGGTGTATAGTTTTGGAAATTCGATTGAAATGGGACCATCTTGCATTTATCCTGCTCAGATTACATGAAATGCATTGACAGTAACAGACAGGATCCAAAAAATTGTTCGTTTATTGCATTTTGATGCATTATCTTATCTGTATATCTATACAATGGTCATATATTCAAGATTGTTTGATATGGTGCTACACAATACGACATTTCGTTGACCTCCAATGGAGTCTATATATGCTTTTAAAGTGATTCGTCGGGCGAAAATAGACCGTAAGGTGTCGTCCCTTGTCAGTCTACGAGTGTTGCACCAGGCTGACTATGGTCATTTTTCGTGTTGCTAATTTTATGAAAGGAAGGCCCTACATTCGTGCATGTGTGACCTATGAATATAAAGCTACGATAGTCTCAGTGGAATTTGAAGTAGACTGAGAATGGGTGTCAAAAACAAAAGACCCTAGACCTGTATACAGGAGCCATAAAACGTTTGCAAACGTTTTTGAAAAGATACCCCGCTTTGCGCGTATGTTCACGTGCAAAGCGGGGTATCATTTCTAAAACGATTCGTAAGAGTTTTCATCCCCAACGAAGGGCAGATTTGTATTAGCAAGATTTGAAAAAGTAAGTCGGGTAGGTCCTCGTGTACTTTAGCATTAGGCCAATCCACTTCTACAAAATGGTTTATGGTAAGAAGTCATATTAAAAAGAGCTCACAGAGTTTATCAAAATATATGAAATTCAGAAGACGAAAAGAATTCATGTATTTATGAAATTGTTAACTCTTTGCTGTTTATCCCTGCTGTTTACGTACCTGTTATTTTATGATTGAGAAAACATCGTGAAAAAAGAAGAAATTGCTTCTGACAAGCAATTTCTTCTTTTTCCACACTTTTTTCTGCCCTACTGAGAGGTTATTTTTCAAATTAAATCTACTTTAAATTTTCGTCTGCAAAACCTTTGAATTTGGGCAGGTCCAATATTTTGTAGCACAGGAAAGGGTTAACACGATCACACTGTATGCATAATCGAAGCGTATTCAAACATAAGCGTGGCTTGTTTTTTAGTTTCGGACAAAATGTGTTCTTCTTCTCTTAAAAATTGGAATCATCACACGAAATATGCAAAGTATTTATTATCATTATTATCAATAAAAACGGAACCATTTTGTGCGAAATCTAACTACATTGTATATTGCTGCGCGCTCTAAAATCAAGTGTGGCAAGTTTCTTTTAGGAAAAAAAATGTGACAAATTTTTAGTTCCAAATAAATGTTTTCTCTATGTCTTAAAAAATAGTATCTTAATAGCAAAAAAAACATCAAAGTAATTGCAACCATTATCAAAAATACGGATTTACTTTGTGCGAAATCATACGACAAAGCAGCTTGCTCTATCGTTTTTTTTTCTAATGCGGATGTGAATAAAAACTTCACGACCGATCAAAAAGCTCGTTTCAAGTTAACGTTATCAAAAATCATATTAAATAAGTTTTGTCGATCCCTTTCCTAATATACCAGCCTGATTAACTCGGTAGAGCGCCGGACTTCAAAACCATTGAAGTTCGACTGCGTGGGTTCGATTCCCGGGCTGGTACACTAACAAAAACTATTTGGCTTTCGGATGCGACGTTAAACGGAGGCCCCGTGAGACGGTGCTTTACACCGAGCACGTGAGAGAACCATGGCGGATCTCAGCAGTAGTTTCGTCATGTATCCTTGCACTATCCCCCGTAACAACTAACCGTCTTCTGGGGGCGTCGCTCATATGGGTGTGTGCTTCGGTAGCGACGATAAATAAACGGAAATACACACACTTTCCTAATATACAGTAATTTAAACATTCCTTATAACTTATGCTGAGGAAAAGTGGAAGATATAGAAAATGAGAGGATCACTAGCCTCGCCCCTTTACCTCTGTTACGTCAGTGGCGGATCCAGGGGAGGGGGGTTCGGGGTTTCAAACGAACCCCCTCTGTGGTCATTTCATTTCAATAGATTCAAGGAAAGTCCAATCAAAATTTGGTATAATTTGGAAGCGAATCCTCGGAATGTAGGCACTGACACGCATCTATTTGTCGAAGGACGTAAAAAACGTCGTTACTATATTTGAGTCACGCTGTAGCTACGACATTCAAGTCACCGTTCCAAGAAAATATTTGACAAAAAGTGGCGGAAAATAAGTGAGTTAACAGCATTCGTTCAGGATGACAGAACGGTGCAAACTGTTTGCAAATTTTACACCGCTTTGCACATGTACTTGCATGCAAAGCGGGCTATACTTTGGAAACAGTATACACCGTTTTGTCATCGTGAACGCGGCCAGATATCCCAATATAAATAAAAGTTTTGATTGGTGAAATGATTTTTTGATTGACAACAGCGACCTGAAAAAAATGAGCAAGGTACATTTAAACAATTTTTCAGTCTATGTCAAGGGAGCGCGTCGGATTATCATTCGAAAGGTCCAGGGTTCGATTCCTGACGGCTGCACTCTTCGTTTCCGAATATTTGTCGACCACTTATGGGTTGAATCTTGGACCTATGTGGAAAAGCAGCTTGAGGCTAGGAAAGGATGTAATCATGTAATGGTTGTACTGGTTCGAGAAATACTAGGAATCCATTATTAGGTGTTCCAACCACCGCGATATAACTGAAAGATTGTTGAAAGCGGCGTAAACCCCATTCAAACAAATAAACAAACAAACAGTCTATGCCATGCGTGCAAATTGATCAGATCACTACTTGATGCTGTTTTCATAACATGGTCAATTAATGGATGACGGGCCTTATGTATTAAATCATTACGATTGTAGATATTTTTTGCGGTCACTTGATTTTCTCAATAGTTAATCCCTCAAAATCACTTCATTTCAAAAAACTAATTCCCTTGAGGGTTTAACTGTTTTTAATGGGCTTCGCTTTTGTGTTTCGGCCATCGTTTAAGTCGTTAAACTTGGGGTTCGGATTAGAAAGAAAATATTAATACACAATTACTGTTGATTCCATTATGTGATCTGAACCGCCGTGTTAATCCCTCGGAGGTTTCGCTAATCCTACAAGTTCGTGGTCTAATTAAAAGTCCGCTGTAAGTAAACAGAGATATAAGTACATATCCAGTAATTTTCACATGCAATATGTGACGAATATTTTTACACCAAATCCTAAGTCGTAGGTTCACAGCGGAATCACTCCGTTCAAACGATTTTGAAGAGCCATTTAAAGATCAAAGTTTCGATGGATTTATCGAATAGGTACACTTATAGGGTAAACTATAACTGTAAATTCCTGCACAAATTAAGTTTACATGAAAATGTTGTGAGGTTTCACTATTGGAAGAGTTTAGTAACACCATTTATTCATTGCTGAATTTTTTCGATTTTAGTTTCATTAAAAGTGAGGTAACTATTCTCAGAAAGGACGAATTTACACCTGCCCTGCGTTCAGGTTGACAAACAGTTTGCCTATTATACCCCGCATTTGCACGTGCACTTGTGTGCAAAGCGGGATATAATAAGCAAACTGTTTGCACGGTTTTGTCTTCCTGAACAAAGAGCGGGTCTAGTATAAAAAAAAATGTTGCGCGTTCGTTGATTTTTCTCTCATAGCGTAATTTAACACACTTTTTAACTGTTTATCTAATGCTTGAATAATGCATCAGAGCCCAAAACTTCAATCAAAGGATCACGATCCTCGGTCATGATCCTCGGCAGTGGTATAGGTAGATTTTGCGCGATGAGCCGTAAAATCAATTTTTACTGTTGGATTTTCGTGTCATTTGTTCGAAACGGATAAAGCAGGTTTAAATAACACACTAAGAAAGTTTAAAATTTATCTTTTAAGCCAACGTATCCTGAAATATTTAAGTCTGAAAAGCATTAGTAGAAACAGAGATATGGCAGTTGCACGTAAAACCTAAACCAAGCTTTTAAAAAGGGTAAACCTCAACTAAATATAATATCAGAGTAATTAGTCTTTTTCTAGAGGATGATTCTATGGCTATAGGAGTCAGTTTCAGAACAGTAGCATTAGTAGAAACAAAGATATAGCAGTTGCACGTAAAAAAACCTCAACCAAAGCATTACGTCGAGCGCCAACGCCAACACCGAGCCCCGGTGACAGGAGAAGCCCTTCCAAACTCCTATACTATGAAAAGACGAGCTAAAAATTGTCGAACAATCGGTGATCGATAAAGGCAATTCCTCTAAGACAAGCATCTTAAGATTCAAAATGGCAACTTCCGGCGTTCTGCGAAATTTTGCGATCAGTAAATAATCATAAATGTTACTTGTTTGCCGATCTGCGCGTCCTCTAAGACGAGCATCTTAAGATTTGGCGACTTCCGGCGTTCTGCGATATTTTGCGATCAGTAAATTATCATGAATGATACTTGTTTTTCGGTCTGCGCGTTCTTGAATTTTTACCCTATCTCTTCATCGATTGATCACCGATCGCTTGCGGCATATCCATCAAAATGGTTTAATGATACTAAATGCATTTTATTGGACAATGATGGAGTTTCATAGCTCCATCATCATGTGAATAAAGGGTTGATTCCCTACCGTGTTTTACCTTTGTTAAATTGTACACACAAAAATTGTTTCAATATTATTGACGATTATGTCGTTTTCCGCCACTAGTGGCCATTTTTCGCGCTACCGGTCTATTGTTCGCGGGGCATTGTGGGTTTAACGCTTTAAATATTAGCGCCAACTCTTTACGGCAAGTGAAAAACACATTTTTGTGTAACAAAGCCTACGCATAAGTGTAAAACATAGAAATCTGAATTATGTTACATACAAACTCTTTCCTAACGATGCCTATAAATTTTCTACAGGTTTTAATAGTATTCTTTTAATTTTTCATTTAAAAATGATACTAAAGAATCCCGAAAGGGAAAAGGATTGAGGCTTTAATCGAGGCATTGAAATTATTGTTGAAAGTTTGAACAAGGTTTCGTGTTGAAAACTCAAGCTTCCTGCCTATATTTACATACAGATTGACTGAACTTAAAATTCAATTAGCGGTTTGCAAAACCCTTGTCCTTTGCCAACGAAATCTAACCCGGCATGAACCAGCAAACGCAATCTAAAAATCGAAATACCTCAAAATGATTCAATTCTAAGTGTTTTCACCAAGATTCGTGCATTGATTGGGAGAAATATTTACACTTTTGCTTCATTATCTTAATTATAAGATATGAAGAGATTATCAGTTCTAAAAACTTAATCACAAGTATGTATGAATCCGCTTCGCGTATTCATACAGTGTGATTAGGTCCTCAGTGTCATACCCCAAGAAATAAAAACAAAACAAAAACTATCTCTTCATCGAAGCAAACACAAGGCTTTTATATAACGATTATTCGGCCTTTCTCCGAAAACAGCCGATTTTATGATTCAAATGAAGAGAGACAACCGGGAATCCTTGGCGATTCCACGGGAAAAGCCTCGGTAATAATACAACATAATTCTAAAAGCGACGTTTTTCATGTGAGTTAATTGGCATCGAGAACACCAACAATTTCCCCAAAGATGGTGTTGACGGTAAAACAAAATCGACGAAAGCATTATTGTTCCATGAAATATATGTTTTCGGGTCGTTATAGGCATACATTAACGGATAAACACCGGGCCTCAACGGAAGAAAACGTTGATAAATAAGTATTTTTTTTTCTTTCATTTAAGTATCCTTGATCTATGTCCTTTACACTTTGATCTATTTCAATGATACTAGCCTTTTTCTGCAATATTTGTTTGTCTCAAAATATAAATTGATGCATCCCGTAAAATACTGCGTAGATTCGATTTTGAAGAGTGCACACATCGATAATTAAAATGAGTAAAACAATTCATGTCAACCATACGTTAACACATAACTTAAGACGTTTATCGTATGCTTGTGTTGAATTTTGTGACGTCATTTATTTACCAAGCAACGTTGCAATAATCAAAAGTGGCTGCGAGATTCCACAGCGCCATTTTTCCGGGATATTCGTTAATTAGAACTAGTTTAAAAGCTTTTACATGAATGATTTCATAATCTCTGAATAAATACTAAAGGCTTTCTTAATGAAATTTTAGCTTCAATTCACGTTTTTGAGGGCGTTTAAATTTGCAGAGACACTCAAAATGCTTTGAAGGCCTCGTGCTTCGCACTCGGGCGTAAAACCATTTTTCGGGGCTCTGCAAATGCTAACGCTCTCAAAAACATGAATTTACCCTAAATTAAAACTGGGCATAGACCTTCTAATTTGATAACATTTTCTTCGAGCGTATTGATTGAAGTACTATCAGAAGCCGAGCTCCCTAGAAATGATGCAAAATTACCACAATTGCGTCCGCATGGTCCATGGCTCTTTCCATTTAACTTTATATAGCGCAGCTTCTAAACTGAAACTAACTTCTAATCAGTCACTGCATGTTTCTCTCTTTTTGACACATTTGCAAGAAAAAAAATTGAATAGAACGCTACATTCTTGCAAAGACAAGCTACTCTGAATGGTTTTGGTAAAAGAATTGTGTAAAAAGCATCTACAGAACGAATGTAGTAGACAAAAGAAAACACCAACCCTACTTTGAAAAAGTCACAAAACTCGCAAAATGCAAGAAATTTACGGTTTTCAGTCTAAGAAATTCCATTGTGTGGTTGAAAAATTACTGTGCTTTCGATGCATTAATGGTAGCTAACTGGAAATATGTACAGAAAACATTATTGTAAGACATTCATTTGCGTAAATGAAGTGAATTTGTTAAATCACCCCATCCCCTCACCAACCAATGTTAATTTTGAAATTAGCGGTACCCGTGTTCTCTTGCAAGTAAAATTGCTTTCCGCGGACATTTTTTTGTGAATTTCGGTCTTTCTATCTACCAAGTGAACGGACTATCAGAACCCAACAAATCTTGCATCTTTAACACCATTTCTTTACGTGTTTTATTTGGGTGACCGATTAAAACTTGGTTTAAGATTATCTTAACATGTTGGTAACTTTGGTGCAAATACTAAGCCTTTCAAAGCGTGTAGATATAAATGCTATGTCATTGGTAAAATTTGCCACAGATACCTTTGAAAAGTTAGTTTATAGTTAGTTTATAGAGTCGCTCTCTCCTACCCTGCGTTCATAATGAAAAGCGGCTCGAACAGTTCGCCCATAATACCCTGCTTTGCACGTACACATGCGTGCAAAGCGGGATATAAATGGCTGTATGCACCGCTTTGTCATCCTAAACGCAAGGCTGATGTTTTCACATCCCTAAGAGGGAGGCAATGGTTTAAACCCAATACTACCCAAATCTACAGCTGGGTGAACTGGGGCTGACGATTAAGTGTTTTGCAAATAGACACACTTCTACGACGGTGAGATTCGAACCACGGACCTCCAGGTCACGGGTCGAGCACCTTTACCGTCACCGCGACAGCCCTTTTGAATCGGAAGTAAATATTATTCAACTAATTTTACGGGATGAAGTAATGGTTGGACATAATAAGTATAAGACCGGGCCACTTAAAGAATTAATGGACACATAGAGTGGATGACTTGAGCAAATACAAACTACCGACTACTTCAACTATATACAAATAATTCAAATCCATGGTATATATGTTCAGGGATTGTCTGATGTACTGAAGAATTCGACACAATTAACATTGAATCCCATTCCTCTGTTGAAGAAATGAAAAGAATACATCTACTGAGTTCGAATGAAAATAAAGTAAAATTTGTGTTAAGCGACCACTTAGGGAACCACAAAATAGCGATCGCTAATTGAATTTGTCGCTTTTACAGTATTTAAAAAAAAAGCAAGTCATTTTGATAGCATGTATAGATAATCGCATATTTTCTTACTGAATCCGATGACTTTCGAACCCATTCAGATGATACTAATGGGTTCCAACATCTATCTACTTTTTCAGAGATTCCGCTTACGACGATGTGACTTTTTATGATTGTCGCTTAATAAAAGTGTTCGCTTAATAGAGGTGGAAGCTCGAGCAATATCGACTGAAATGAAACATTGTTGTGCCAATCAAGATTCGTTTGATTAAATGGAGTTTAACGCCGCTTTCAACATTTTTTTCAATCATATCGCGGCGACTGGACCACCTAATAATGGATTCCTGGTATTTCTCAACCAGCACTACCATTACATTCTTTCCTAGCCTCCAGCGGCTATCTCACATAGATTTACGATTATCAACCCATTTGTGAGAGACAAGTAGTCGGAAAGAATGAGCGCCGCCGTCGGGGATCGAACCCGGGACCTCTAGATTGAAAGCCCGACGCGCTACCAACTGCGCTGTTACGGCGGCTTTAGAAATGTTGCACAGTGTGAGTATACATGAAACAGGAATATCGTTTCTCAAATGTTTCGAAAGCGTTTTCACCTTGATTCACAAGAAAGACAGACATAAATGAGCCTGTGGGTGGATTTTTCCAACAATCAGAAAAGTGCAAGAGGTGCAAACATTGTGAGGCCCGGACAGCCACAAACTGTAAATATAAAGTTACCTAATGGAGTACAAAAACTGTGAGACCTTGTCTAGCAACAAAGCGCATAGTGAAGTCTCTGGTCAGACTGTGCGGAAGCGCAGACTGGCCAGAGCCTTTACTTTGCGCATATTTTGAAATTGCTGAAAAATGACAGGCTCAAATTTGTTCTCCCTTCCTGACAAAGATTAGACATAGCCTATCATTAACACAGAGAGGACGCGACTTGATTTGGTGAACGTTACAACTGTTTTTCGATGTCAGACCCAAAAATATTCTAAAAATTCGAAGCATTTATATCTTCCTAATATATGCCGAATTCAATCTAATCACTGTGCACGAATGCAAATCTTAGTTTAAAAGTTTGCAGATCGATTTTTTTTGCATGTGTTTGAATATGGATAAAGGGAGATAAATGTAATAAACCCTTTCGATTACGATTACCTTCCTTTCCCCGACAGGAACAGTTTTGTTAAAAACTGATTACTTTTTGATTTGCGACTCGCTGAAACTACCGATCGTTTACTTAAATTCAAAATGTGTCTACGTAAATAGTTTTCTTCATTAATTAAATCAAGATTAATATATTAAATTTACAATATGACCCTAAAAGGGGGTTATGCTTCTTTTACAAGAAAAATCTAAATTAAGACGATTCTACCCATTTACGTACATTCTGATTGGCTGGAAATTTGGTTTTATTTAAGAAGGAAAATAATTTTGTAGGCTATTTTGTAAGCTTTTACAAAAATTAGTATCGTAAGAAATCTGTTCATTTTTTATAAATCTTTACATATTTACTTCATATTTTAAAAATGTCAAAATATGAAGATAGAGTTCGTTGATTTCATTGATGTTTTATAGAGATTGCAAGCTTAAAACCTAATTGATAAATTAAGCTAGACTTACCTTAGTAAGGCGAAGGTTAATTGGGATTTCATCCACCATAAAAATCCCTCTGAGCTCACACAGATATACGACGCAGCTTATCAGCACACCAATTCAGGTCATATTTTAGAGCCCACGAACGCAATATTTCGAAGGCATTTAAAAGGGGGTTCGGGTACAAAGATGTGGCGGGTGTGTGAGCTCAGAGGGATTTTTATGGTGGATGAAATCCCAATTAACCTTCGCCTTACTAAGGTAAGTCTAGCTTAATTTATCAATTTCATCCAACATATAAAATCCCTTCTGAGCCCCACAGATAGTTTAGAGACAATGACTGAGAAATATAGTCATTATATATGGTTTATTTACAAGGGATCAAAGCATACACGAAAATATCATTCGATTACAGCTTGTTGCAGAGAACTGTTCACTTTGTCTATCTGTTTGTAATAGTATTTCTGAAATGTACTAGCGTTTGACCATCCTGCTGTTTTGACAATAGTTTGTAAAGTCACCCCTTTCTGAAAAGCATAGGACGTGGATGCCACCCTAGTGCTATGTGCTTTGTACGTTTGTGCGATACCCGCTTTTCTGAGCACAAGTTTAATCCACCGAGCCACAGTTCGTCTAGAAACGGGACCATGTGGTTTGGTTGTTGAAATTAAAAGATTGTCATTTTGCCTTAGGTTCTCAGTTCGAGTTATATACGCCTTTAATGTATTTACATTGCATATCGATGTGTCACTAGGAAATGCGTTCAAATTAATCGGTTCCATGCGAGTTCCTGGTCTGCTCTGTTTAATTAATGTAGAAATATTTATCGTGATACTGTCCCCTTCATAATGAATATCACAAAGTTTTATAACATGAAGCGTTTGGCACCGCTGTGCCGTAACCAGTAGAAAAAGCATGACCAATTTACATGACAGTGCGAGCAGCGATGTAGTATCCATCGTCTTTAAATATTGTAATACAACTCGCACATCCCAAATCTGTATGTATCGGGGCAATGATGGTTTCTCATTGTAATCCCCTTTCATAAATCGACTGATTAGGTCGTCACTATGTATATCCGCGTTACTAGTTAATTTGAGGAAACTGCTTATAGCTGATCGAACGGTATTCAACGTTGAATAGCTCAAACCTTTTGTATATAATTGTGTCAGAAATTCGATCACAAAGTTTATAGGCATATTAAGGGGATCTGTCTTCCCCTCACAGAAATGAATCCATTTTTTAACATAAGAGCTGTACTGTAGTTTTGTTCCTTTTCTCCATGAATTGATGATAATGGTTTGAGACTTCTCCGGTATGCCTCGCTGTCCGAGTGCTTGCCGGATATACTGAAAGCAGCTAGTTTCATCTTTGTTAGACGATGAATTAAGCCTGGTTTGTGTTCCAACCTGAGAATTTCCTTTGTTGCCGGTAACACAAGAATGTTGTCCGTAGTTAGTCTTAAGATGTCTGGCCACCATGTCTGTGAGGGCCAAAGTGGAGCAATGACTATTGCCCGTGTTCCGTCTAGTTCTACTTTTTGTATAATCCGTGACAAAAGACTGAAAGGAGCAAAAACGTAATACAAATGATTAGTCCATTTGAATGTAAACGCATCGACTGCTATCGCGTTTAAGGAAGGCTGTCTCGTTACGAACTTTTTCAGTTTTGCATTTAAGGAAGACGCGAACAAATCTATTTCCATGTCTGGGTAAAGTGCAAGTATTGCATCGAAGACATGCTGATTCAATGACCATTCTATGTCATCATTTACGCTTCTACTCAATTTGTCCGCCTCCTTGTTGTCGGTACCTACAATATGTGCGGCCGACAAGAGAATATTGCGCTCAATGCACCAAAACCATATGTTTCTTGCGATGTTATTAAGGGAATCAAATTTTCCCCCATAATTATTGATATAAGCACAACTCGTAGTGTTGTCCGTGTAAATCCGTACATGTTTATTTGTGACGTCCTTGCAAAGCGTTTTGAGACCTATTTCACTGGCCATCAACTCCAATACATTGATATGCATGTTTTGCTCTGAAGGGCTCCAATAGCCATTCGTTTTTGTATTGTCTGTTACGTTAAACGCCCCGTACATTTGTAACGAAGCGTCCGTATGTATTACAATTTCGGGCGCTTTCGTTATTATTTGTCTAGAACTGCCCATGACGTTTTCAATCCACCATTTTAAAGTGGTATGAACACTTGCTGGTATATTCATGTAGCTGTCGAAATTTCCCATATGTCTTTTCAACTCGGTATCTTTCACCTTTTCTAAGGGTCGTATGTAGAGCGGTGCATTTGTTACCCCCGGTTCGGCCGCGATAAGCCTCCCAATTAATTTAGAAAATATTCTTATTGTTACCCTTTTGGTCTTTAACATAGATCAACAATAACGATCTTTTTATCATCAGTAAGAGTAATTGTCATGGTTATCGAGCATAGAACAAAACCCAAAAAAAACTATTTTCTTGCATGGTGTCAACACCGACTTCTGTAAATTTAATCTAGTTGTATCTATTACATTTTGTAGACATGAATCAAACGAATTGCCTGCTAAGCACGAATCATCAATGAAATACATACTGCTGTGACCTTTTGACCGTAAATATGTGAAAACGGGTTTCATTATCTTTGTCCAGATTTTAGGGCTCTGACTGTAACCCATTACTAGCGACGTATATTGCCATTTCTTGCCATCAAACATAAATCTTAAATACTTCCTATCCTGTTCCTTTATTTTTATCGAATAATAAGCGTCCGATAAATCGACCGAAGCTAAATAACAATTTTCCCTCATCATGCTTAAAGCCGACTTTAACGATTCCATTTTGAAATGTGTCTTCTCTACGTAGCGTTCATTGAAATGTTTTAAGTTTAAAATCATTCTAGCGCGCCCATCTTTCTTCAACCGAAAAAATATATTTGAAATGAATTCGTCGTCAAAACGGTCCGTTGCTCGTTCAATAATTCCACATTCTATGAATCGGTCTAATTCATTACGTATTTTGATCTTATCCTCGTTACTAAACGTGATTTGTTGTGGAACAAAAGCTTGTTTTGGCACGTCCGTAAGTTCTAAACTACAGCCTTCAATAGTTTTTAATGTCCACGTATCGCTCGTGATTTTTCTCCATTTTGAGATTGTATCAGCCGTTTTCCCCCCACGGAAATTATCCGCTGTATTCCAGATGCAAATATCCATATTGTTACTTACTTTGACTATTTTCGGTTTCGTTTTTGAGCCTGCATTTGATGTTGTTTCCGATGATTGTAGTGATTCTTTGATGGCTGGTTGTATCGGGGAGGGTAGGCAGTTGTCCGTTTGTTGTACGGTTGTTGTCTGTTCCCTAATCAAACTCATGTATGTATCCGCTTGGCAGAATGCGCATACTACCTGACCAAACTGAACTCAGCGGCGTATCAAGGATATAAAGTGGGTTTCTAACATTCAAAAGAGGGGGGGGGTTACAAAAAGGTTACGTATTTCGAAACTTTCGGACATGTCAAAAAGTTAGCCTCAAGATTATTTCCACAAAAAGCAAGCAGAAGAAGGCAGGCAGTGTAATACTATGCTTAGACCAAACTGCATAACTGTGCAGGCTGATCTTAGTCTATACTGTTTGCAAAAACCGTTGGTCCACAACAGGTATTTGTCGATTACAGCAGAAGGGTTAATTGTAATTCTGCACGAAAATGAAATATTCGGGCTTCAAATGGGTTCGTTTGACCCCCCCCCCCCCCACACACACTAACTTTGGACCTCCACTTAATCTGAGTCAAAACTGTAACTTTTGTGATTATGTGAATCTTCAATACTTATTTTACCTTCCCATTCAAGTGTTTTTGAAACGGGAAATCCGGGTGACGTGGCCAAGGTCAATTTTTCTTTTCAAATACAGTTAGAAACTGAAATTGACAACTTGAATGACTTTGTAATGAATTTGGAATAGTGTGTGGAGCGAGTTTTGAATGAAATTTAAGGGGGGGGGGGGTAATCCAATATCGCTAATTTCGTCCACCTTGGACGAAATTAGCAATATTTATTATCCCCCTTTAAAAATCAACACACCTTCCAAATTGTGCGTCTTCACGAACTACTCGGCGCTTTAAAATTGACACCAGCCAAAGAGATCGTGGAATAATTTGATTTTTCATTGAAATGTTTATCCTTTCGATGTATTCGGGACCGTTTTTAACGAATTCAGGGCGTTTTGGGGTGAATTGTGTGAGTGTTTGGCATGCTTGAACGGTGCGCTTATTGAACGATTTAGAATTGCTTTGATCGAGTTCATAGGCCTATCTAGGACTTTGAAATTTATACGCACTCAGAAGAATATATAGGATAAAGGCGATATGTGGACTGTGACAAAAGATGAATGCCCTCCGTCCGATCCCTTTTTATGATTTGAGCGTTGGTAAATAATCAAAACATCGTAACTACAGCTTGAATAAGCTGTAGTTTCGATGTTATGATCATTCAACAAAGGTATTTTTCAACGGATGATCATTTATTTTACGCACTTGCGTAAATTGCGTAATGGGAGTTACGCCCTTGGAGATGAAAGTCAATTTCTATTTCACGGAGTTCCCAGATAGCCCTTATTCGCGTGACGGGTCACATATAATTTTACAGAACGTCACTTGTTACTAATGCATACGTTGAATAGAAAAGTAGTTTGAATAAGTTTCATATTCAATAGATTTGCGTCACGTGTTATATAATACTATTAGGGCAATAGCACAATTTTTTGCTTTTATTCTGTTGTAGAACATGTTGAGATAATCATCGCCTTGTCCTATCCGTAGTTAGTACTAAAACAGAAAGACAGGACAATTCGGTTACAGTTAACAACATCATGAAATTGACAAGGGGAATGATATTTGAATGAAATGGAATGAGTACGATGAGTGAGTTTCGGGTGAAATTAAAGAGAGGCAAACCAATATCGCCATTCATTTCAGGATGAACAAAATTAGCGATATTTACATGTTTTACCTCCCTTTAATGAAATAAGCATTAAAGTTCTATGAAAAGCTTTCTATTTTTTCAAGAACCGATCAGACTCTTATTCTGTCAATTATGTCATTATTACAGCGATTTTTCCTATCTAATTTATTTTGTATGAAGTTGTTGATCTTATCTATTCTAGTGATTTTTTGAGCGTTCTTGAATGGTTTCAGTGAGTGTTTGGAATGAGTAATGGAGCGTTGAGTAAGTGATTTGGAATGGTTTAATTGAGATGAATGTCAATTTCACGAAGTAATTACCTGTAAGATGTCAATACTTAGAGGTACTGTAGTGTTAAAAGATGAAGCCATGATGAGACGTTATTCATTTCTGAGATGATTGGGCTTTTTGTTGATTGTATGCAGCTGTGAAATTAAAACCACTAAAAATTATGTATAAATGCAATGTGAATATATTTTGAGCTTCATACCCAATGAAATAAAAATACTCTCGTCATATCTCATAATTGGACAACATGAAGCAAGAACTCAAATATCTATCATAATAATAAAACAAATTTCTTATAGGACATTTTTTTTGCGAAAGCTTAAAACAATTGAATACTTTTTTGTGTGAGTGTGTGTGTGGGGGGGGGGGGGGGGATAGAATTAACTTTTTCATTCAATCAAAATGCACGAATCTCGATGGGCGCATACTAAAAATAAATCATTTAAGTAAAATGATAATAAAAAAAAAAAAACAGAAAATACAGAACAACGCAATATTTCGTGCACAGTAATTGCTTTTGTATTGTTTTGTTGCAAAGATTTTCTAATATACTGATACATTTCTCAGTGCAATAAATAGCTGTAGGAGAATCGTTTGTTTCGGTGTACGGTAAGATTGGTTTATATTTCATTGAGTGGACAACAAAAGCTATATTTTCATGGATGCAAAATATAGCTTTTGTTGTTCACGAAATGAAATTTTGATCGACTCTACTGGAAAAAACAAACCTCTAATCTATTTCTTTAATGCAAAACTGAGACATAATATCGTAATCGTAGGACAAATTTGCTTAATGCGCATCATTTTAAAGTGAATGCTATGTTATGATGACGTCACTTATTGGGTTCCGCTTAGATGACGTCACAATAAATCAAAATTAAATGTACAGTTATTTCTCGTTAATTCACCAACAAGCATTACAGAATATATGTTTTTCATCATCAACGACGCTACAATGAGAACAATTTCTATCTTGTATGTAAATTTTTAAGTATATACCCATATACCCGTTTCAATGCGAAGTGGTGCTACTCCATAATGAAATACCAAAAGTAAATGAGTGGTTTTATTTGAACACCATTCTGCTGTTTCTTCTTAAAAAAATGATTTATCATATAGCTATATAAATATCCGTGTGATAACATCCCATAGTATATTTTTTTATGATATCACATAGTTATTTTTAGAACAATGATATAATGCGGTTATTTTTAGAAACTTGCATTTCAGTTAAAAACATAGACGAAAACAAGACAAATAGAGGTTATAAGATAAATATAATACGTACTTAGTGTATTGTATGAAAAAATATCTAACTAGGCTGTAAAAATTGATAATTGTCTCGGCAAAGCCTCGACAATGATCAATTCTCCCAAACTCGTTAGATATTATTTTTCATACAAAACACTAAATACGTATTATATATAAAAAGATATTTGATTTCAACATGATGCATTCATGTAAAATATAACGTTTTATTAAGTTTTATAAAAGAACATTGGAGAATCCGGGTATCGATCCCGGTACCTCTCACATGCTAAGCGAGCGCTCTACCACTTGAGCTAATTCCCCGTCTCTAGTCTAAATTATATCTTTTGTTGTTGTTGTTGTTGTTTTATAACAACGATGAACGTACCTTTTATCAGATGCCTCAGTCGATATTGAAGGCCCGGTCCAACTTAGCAATCTTTACATCCGCTAGCAACAATTGTTTATCCTATACATATGCTTTGCATACGCTAGATCTACGCTAAGTGTCCGTCCATTGTGATTTTATCCGTGCAGAAAATTATGAGTTGCACAAGACTTTCATCTAGCGGATTAACTTTCCACTATGTACTAAGTAAATGACAAAAAAAAAAAAAAAAAAAAAAAAAAAAATAAGAGGAACAAACTCTATATGTATCTGAATCATCCGTTATTCTTCCGCCGCATCCTTAATGCAACTGTTAGACATCATCGTAACTCGCACCCACAAAGGATGAAAACGCACAGGGGGCAGAATCATCTGGTGGTAAAGGCGACTAGATACCACAATATTTTGAGGAAAAGCCACAAAAAAGGAAATACTGTTACACATCCAAAATAGTTTTTTAAAGAAACATAAATAAATCTACTTCTCCTTAAATCGCAGAATATGTGCAAATATAAATATTCCCCAGTTTCAGATTACACCTTGCCTTCAAACATTAACAACGAAAATATAGTTTCACCAACACCTATGCCATAGGGGAACCAATTCATTTTCCATAGGCGACCATCATTATAACTCATAGCTCATAGCTCAATTCAAGAGTGTACGAAAATAATAAAACCTGTCTAAAATTGAGGCCTGTTCATTTGCACATGAAATAAAATGAAGATTACTATGGCATGATCCCTATTCTCTTCTACTTTTTGGGCCATTTTTTGAGATGACCCCGACCCGATGACCCTTAGCACGAAAATGTGTTTACCGGCCCCTCTAAGAAATAAACCCATGGTTTAAAAAAAAATGCTATACGACTGGGAAAAAATCAATAATTTTTCGATTATATTGCAACAACAGATTATAATCAGTGTAAAAAAGTAAAATGATTTTGAATTTCAATAACATTAACATTCCCTAAAGATTCTTGACAGATCGCAGGAAATTAAATTATACTGAGTTCCATAAGAAAGTGTGCACTTTCACTTTTTGCATTTTTCTTGATTTTACAAAGTGAGAAGAAAATAAGGGAGTAGATTTGATACCATACTTTAGTCAAGACCTTTTGAATAAAACGACAAATCAGTTTTGGATAAAGTATCGCATGCTGCATACGCGCTGGCAGAGCTTAAACTGTTGAGATTTGACCTCCTTACAATTTTTTCTTTGGTAAGAGCTATGTGTTGATGTTGCATCATAGAGTTTAAGAAGCCATTCCAAGCCATATCCAAACCAAAGATTTAACTTCAATGAACACGTTACGTGTTCGTCAAAGTTAGTCATTGCTACGTTGTTAGGCCAGTAACTTGTCGTTGAATGGTGCTATGGCGTTTTATGACATCTCGATTTGCTTCAAAAATGCTGAATAAAATGACAACCTCGATTTCTATCGGAACATGAACGCTCAATCAATTTTAATGACGTTCTAAATCTGACAAGGTTAGATTTTGTTGAACGACGTTTATTTGTAGTCAAACCACGCTATAGCATCATGCATAATTGTATTGAAGATTTGATTTTATGCTTAGAAAAACTACAAAAATTCAACTGAATGCATTTTCAGACAAATTATTCGTCTATCGCGTGATACATGTGCAAAATATGCAAAATCAAATGTCTCGATTTAGCAAAAAATATTCTCATCGCACGATTTTTGTTTTTAAATATCGTTTGCACACTCTTGGGGATAGCCATACGACGTTTTATGACGATAGATTGTGAAATTTCAGAGATATTTATAATTCAAAGGTGCACACTTTCTTTTGGAAATAAATATAGTTCCCCTAGACCACTATGGGACTTTTATCCTAACCGGTAGTAACTGCAACTTCTCCGATTCAGGATAAGTATTTCAAAAAGTATTTTCACTTATGCGGGTCATTACATATCATAAATACCAAGGCAATAGTTTAAACATTTAGGACAAAGTTTCTCTGCGGAGTTTGCAATCTTCAACGGGTCGATTTTTTTCTCACTTCACCAAACCCCATTTTCGCGAGATGCGTCAATATTACATCATACGTGCGTATCCTCTGAAAAAAAGTCACTAAATCATGTTTAGCGAGCGATCAAGTGCCATCCTATAGCCTCTTATGTAAACTCTGTGTCACTTTGATTTAGAAAAGAGATATTTACTTAATAAGCCAACACGTAGATTATTTCGTCCATTGCTTTTTCTGCGTGAGGCAAAAAAGCCGTTACAATATTTAAATTCAAGCTATAGTTACGATAATTGAGTTGCCTATCGGTTACACATAAAAGGCCTATGTGAAAATTAAACATTTATCGATGCTTCGAAACAACATTCATGAACATTATCTTGGCATCATATTATACCAAGAGACATGCGTTTCATATTCTAATTGATGATTATGATTAATAAATGTTTTATTTTTATTTCAATTTTTCATGAATCAGTGGTAAGAAGTGTTAAACCAAACACTCAGAATTTGTCTTAAGGTCCACTGTGACAGCTGTGTACAGTGTTAATGAAATATTAATTTGTTCAAACAAAAGCCCCCTGCGCCATGTGCGATGTCAAGCTATCTTTCGTCCTATTTTGGGTCTCGAATATCGACGCATGCGCATTTTGATCGCCCACAGAGACGAGATAGATAAATTCTGTCTAATTGATAATTAGAGATTTATAAGCATTTGTCTTAGTCTTACAGGTTAAATGCTTGGTGTCTAGCCAGCCGGTAAGTTTAACAGTTCTTTCATTATCTAAATAATTTGCAATATTCTAAAGTTAAACCTTCAAGTTATATACTATATAAGAAAAAATGGATATTTCCGTAAACTTATAATGATTATTATTGTTGTTATTATTAAAAATATTCGGGCAATAAAAGAAACATTTTTTTAGAAAACAAAAATTCCACAAGCAACAAAACAACGGGTCGTCAAAAGTTTGTGTGAAATGTCGTTTGTTTGAAAAAGACTTTCAACGTCGTTGTGACTTCCAACGTTGTTATACCGTGTATGTTGCATTTATTCTCAAGTGTTGTCGCTTAAAATCGTTTTGAATGTATCACAATTACATGAATTAATATGATCAAAAATTAACCGAGGACAATCATGTTAAATTAATATGAAGTTTTTTCCAAAATTTTCGAAATTATTTCGAAAGCCTAGGTGTCGAACGTAAGTACAATGTACCGACGGACGTTCAACGGACACATCACCTTGACAATAGGAACAATAATCTTGAAATGTATCAGATGAGCCAATAAGAAATAAGTACAGTTAATAACATCGTGAAATTGACATTCAACTCGATTAAAAAACATTCAAAAGTACTCGCTCATCGCTCCAATCATTATTCCAAACACTCTATCAAACCATTCAAAAACGCTCTAAACTCACTCAAAATGACAAAATCAACAACAACATCCCAAAAAGAAAAAGCTAGAAAAAAATCTCGAATTCACTGAAATAATTAGAATTTGAAAGCGGTAGGATGGTTCTTGACGAGATATGAAGTTTTTCATAGAATTTGTATGCTTTTTTGTTAAAGGGAGGTAATAAATGTAGCTTATTTTGTTCATCCAGACAAAATTAGAGACATTGGATTACCTCCCCTGAATTTCACTCAAAACTAACTTATCGCACTCATTCAATTTCATTCCAAAATCATTCCTCTTGTCAATTTCACGTTGTTGTTACCTGTAGTCCCCTCCTGCTCGACATGGCGGTATATGTTAAGTATGTAAAAACAAACGAAAAAATAAAAGAAGTAGTAAAATTATTAAAGTATTCTCAAATATTACATACGAATAAGCAAAACTTGTTAAGTGATAAAAGATAAATATCATCAATTAAAAAAGATGAAGTAAGACCTAAAATAGTACATGTAGCATAAATAGAATGTAATAAATTTGCTGCCATTGCTAACAACTGATTTTCTTGTATATTGGCATCAACTATTTTTGGAAAAGGAAATGTTTTTTGCTAAATGAGAACAATGTTGCCCGTCGTTCAGTTCAAAGATATTCTGGAACATTCATAACTAAATCGAACGCAATGTGCTTCGTTTCGAACAATAGTTTTGATGTTTTGCGGGTAAATCCTAATGCTGTTTTTATATATTTATATTATTATCAAAATTCTTCACAGGGGTTGCACAGCATATTTCATTAACTTATTGAAATCTTAAGAAGTAACTCATAATTTTGAACTAAAGCAGAAAAAAAAAACAAGTATGCATTAAAAAAGGAATGCATGATAAGCCAAAACGTTAAAAATCTTTCGTTGCTTCTGGGATAAGATTGTGGTTTTATCGGTAAAAATAAGTATGGCACTTTGGTGTCTAGCTAGCCGCCATGTTTAACTGTTCTTCCATTATCTTAATAATTGAGCCTGTGCGTGAGCTTTCCAACAATTTCTTATATGCACAAAGCAAAGACTCAGACCAGCCTGTGCATCCGCACAGTCTGACCAGAGTCTTCACTATGCGCTTAGTAGATAGATAAGGTCTCAAAGTATCTGTAGACTATCAGGTAACTTTATATTTACGGTATGTGGCTGTCTATGCTGCTCAATGTTTACACCTCACGAACATTTCGAATTGTTGGAAATGTCATGCACAGGCTCATTTTTTATTATTCTATAGTTAAACTTTCAAGTTAAATGATGAAAACTGGACACTTTTTCATGATTATCATTGTTGTTTTTATAATAAATATTAGTGCCATAAATGCAACATTCGATTTATTAGAAATCACAAAAAATCTACCATTTATAAAATTTTTATAATTCAAGCGATTCTTTCGGCAATATCTAGACAGGACTGTCTTTATCATCCATGTCTCAAATCAATTTTCGAAGGCGTCATAGCACAGTTAGTAACGCGTCGGACCGTCAATCTAGAGGTCCCGGGTTCGATCCCCGATGGCACTCATTCTTTCCGACTATTTGTCTTAAACCAATGGGTTGATAATCGTAGACCTGTGTGAGATAGCAGCCTGGGGCTAGGAAAGAATATGATGGTTGTACTGGTGCTCCAGCCGCCGCGATATACTTGCAAAAATGTTGAAAGTGGCGTAAAACTCCATTCAATCAATCAAACAATAAAATCAATTTTCAGGTTACCCTAGCATGACGATCACGATGAAGCTTGCGTTCATCATTCTTTCAGGTAAGGGTTTTTTCATTTCTAGGGATTTGATTCGTCATTTTACGAACTGTATTAATTCCGCAACATCCTAATGAAATTCATTAGGAAAACTCGGTTAACACTGTTAAAGTTCATTACTGCCGAAACGTTGCGGATCCACTACCTTAAGTGTCCACTACCTTAAGCGTTATAGAAAATGACACTTAAAAACTAATTGCTCTGACAACCTTTTTGAATTCCATATAATATTCATTTATTGAATCATCTATACTCACAAATCTATACATTCGATATTGCTCGATCCACCACCTCTTTTAGCGACCATTTCTATTAAGCGACCAACATAAAAGTTCCTTGATCGTAAGCAAAATATATGAAAAAGTGGCCAGACTTTAACGAATAATTGTTTATTATCGAATCTTATGTTGTTGGAACCCATTAATCAAACGATTCTGATTGACTAGAATATCATTGGGTCTAAGAAAAATTATGCGACATTTTTATATGCTATGAAAATGGCCTCATTTATCATGAAGTATTGTATTCAGCGACTATTTTTTGGTGGTCCCTTAAGTGGTTGCTAAACACAAGTTTTACCGTATTTCTTATTACATGCCATTGTATGAATGTCATAACCAGGATAGCAATACCTGTAAATAAGATGATTCTGATTGACTAGAATATCAATGGGTGTATGAAGTATTATGCGACAATCTTTTATATCAAAATGGCCTTATTTATCATGAGTTATTGTATTCAGCGACTGATTTTGGGTGGTACCCTAAGTGGTTGCTTAACAAGAGTTTTACTGCAATTCTTTATACATGCAAATGAAATGATGTCATAACCGGAATAGCAATGCCTCGAAAAGTATTTGAGCCTGTGTGTGACAACTTTGGTCGGTTAGCAATTTTTTATTTATTTATTTATTTATTCTTAAATAACCAAATAAAAAAAAATAAACTCTACTTCGGCCTTTTTTGACAATTTCCGTAAAACAATTGATAAATATGAGCATGTGCGATACATTTTCAGTAATTTGCGCATTTTTTTCTTTTTTTTTTCTATTTTTTCTATTTTTTCAATTAAAAAGCTTGCACTCTTTATCAAAGAATATGCATCAATCGAACAATAAAAATATAAATAAACTAAAAAGTAGAAAAGTACATGAATAAATATAAGAGAGATGTTTGAAGCAAAATAATTCGTTTCCAATTGTGTTTGTCAAATTGAAGAATACTTAAGTGGTAAAAATATGACTCAAACCTAAAGAAATATTTGAAAGTTCTATGGACTGTAATTCGTAGGTTACAGTTAACAACATCGTGAAATTGACAAGGGGATCGATTTTGTAGTGTTTTTTAAATGATTCTGGAATAGAAATGATTGAGCGCAATGAGTGGGTTTTGGGTGATATTAAAGGGAGGTAAACCAATATCGCTAATTTTATTGAGGATGAACAAAATTAGCGATATTCATTACCTCCCGCTAATAAGATAAGCATTAAAGTTCTATAAATGGCTTTCTATTTCTTCAAAAAAACAATCAGACATTTAGTCTTTCAATCATGTCAGTGAAATAGCGATTTTTCCAAGCCAAATTTATTTTGCATGTATTTGTTGATCTTATCTATTTTAGTGATTATGGAGCGTTCTTGAATCGTTTGAGTGAGTGTTTGAAATGAATAAATGGAGCGTTGGGTGAGTGATCGAGAATGGTTTTGAATAAGATGAATGTCAATTCACGTTGTAATTAACTGTATTTGTGAGATTTTCAGTTTCGCTATTCGCGACTGAATGAACAATCGAAATCAAGAAAATCGCTATAGTCTTAGATGATAGAGAAATAAAGATTCTGTCCCTCTGTGCACCTTTACGAACAAACGGCATTTATTTGATATTACTTGTTTTCTAACGTGCTTTCTAATTGGCTGAAAAGTTGTTTCATTCTTCAATAAAAATAGTTTGGAGAACGCAATTGTTTTTTTAGTTTGCGCGCAAAGTATTCCCTCAAAAAGATATGTCTTATGGAGAAGTTCTTCCATTATTGCGTCAATTATATACTCGTCTCTCACCAATGGTTGACCTATGTGGGACAGCAGGTGAAGGCTAGGAAAGGATATAATGGTGGTATTGCTGTGAGAACTACCAGACAACAGTTGTTGGGTGCTCTAGCCGCCGCGATATAACTAAAATAATGTTAAAAGCGGTTTAAAAATCCATGCAAACAAACAAAATCATTTAAATCATTTAAGCTCTTCCTTGTTTTTTTTTTTGGTCTGATTGAACCCTAAAACAAACTCACAGAACAACAGCCATTTTTTAATAGATAGGTAAAGCAAAACTCACTTTAATCCTCATTCAAAAGTCGCTCCAACTGCTCATTCAATTTTATTCCAAAATCATTATAGTCGACATTGTCCGAGCGACCTCTTCTATTAAGCGACCATTACAAAATCCCGGGCCTTGACCGAAAGCAAAATCTTTGATTAAGAAGACATTCTTAAGCGAAAAATTTGTTTATTCTTTAATCATTTGGTGGGACCATTAAGACTCGCTCAACGAGGAGATTCTAACGGGCTCGAACACCATAGGATTCAGTAAGAATTATGCGACAAAATGACCTTCCATATTTTTTATGAAATACTGCGAATATTCCTATAAGCAATAAGTGGTCGCTTGATACACGTTTTATTGTATATAATTATAATTCTACCTATATAAAAATGTATAAACCCTCTCCTGTGTTTAGGATAAGAAAGAGCAAGCGAGTGCTTAAAGAAAAAAACAAACTTGCATTACCAAAAGACTAATATTTAATTCGAGTGTCAAACTTAGGGTGCTCGCATATGATCGTCATCCTTAACACGAGTATTAGATACAGCCTTTGTTTGATATTTTCCAACTACAGTTTAAAAAACGTGTATTATGCGACCACTTACAGAACAACCAAAAACGCGGTCGTTCAAGAGAATGGTCGCTTCGTACACGTTTTGTTCACAAATAAGAAACATTATTTTGACTTAATATGGAGGTTATTGCGATTTCTCATTGATCGTGTGTTCTTAAAAGTAAAAAGAATCGTCTCTCGAGATATTAATGAGTTTTTACTATGTAGGATTCATTCACATTTATTTTCAAACCAATAATATCTACTCTAAAAGATATTTTAATCTATAGAAGGGGAATTTCAAAACGGTTGCTTAATAAAAGTGGCTGCTTAATAGGCGTATTCGCTTGAGTAAGATGGACTGTATTTCACATGTGCACAGGACGTACATACTGAGCAGCCTAGACAAACACCCAGTAAAATTTACATTGGTTGCTTCTTTCTACAATGTGCACATAAACACTCTGACCAGAGGCTTTGCTTTGCGCCCATGTGAAATAGCTAGTTATGTCATCAGCGGTCTGTAATGCTTTATTGGACAGCATGTGATTTGAGGACGTTATAACATGAAAAACCTCGGTAAATTTCTATTTTCCCGCAGGTATTTACTACATTTTCCTACGTACACCATCGGATTGAAGCGTTACAGAAATTAACCTAAATCAATGAAATATAGATAAAATAAACTGATGTTGTCAAGTTTGCGGTGTAATACTATACCGTATCATTAGGCTTGGCTCAACATGGACAACAATTTTCCTTATTTGTTGATCAATTAGAGTAATACGGTATCCTCACAGTAACATGTTGTGTCACAACTATTCAGGGAAATCAAAGTATCTATTGAAATAAAACCGGTAAACGCATGTTACTGTATGCCAACCACAAAGAGTTGGATATACATGTATAGAGAATACTATGAAAATGTCTTTAAATACCAATGTTAGAGTTTATAATGACAAGGCTTTGCCCAATATATTTGCCCAGGACACTTATATATTTATTCTCATTTTGCAGCTTTTAAACTTAACGAAACATTAAAAGCCAAAGAAATAAACGTAAAAGTGATTCAAGATAAGGTCATGAACATATGCAATTGTTGTTAATATAGACTGCCTGATATCGTTTTTTGTTATCAGGTAGGTGCCAGATGTAGGTGTTATCAGGCCAATAGAGGCTTCGTTGCATGATAAAATAACAAGACATACATCATTTAAATTTGAGTCAACTTGGTCCCATTCTAATATGAAAAATCTATTTGGACGCATATTTTCAAGGCAAAGCAGAGTTTTTATTACAATATGCTTATTCTGGCCTTCCCGGAACAAACAATCGTTTCTCGTAGATCAATAGCTTAAGTCTGGACAGATGAATTCCAAAGAGGGGTCGGTTTTTACTTTATAGATAACACATAGACTAACAATAAATATTCAATTACGACTTGTAATAGTTAAAGTATAAATCAATTAGATGTCGTCAATTGGAGCACTCATTACCTGATATTCGATCGAGTTTCAGTCACAGATGGCCATAGGTAAATATCACGTATCAACAATTTTGTTGGCGCTCCAACGTGTAAATTTACGACTTTTTGTTCCCAATTTTGACCTTCGTTTAGAGGAGTTTTTGCATCATTTTTGTACAGTGTCTGTAAATTTAAATTTACAGACACCGTTCAAAAATTATGCACAACTAAATTGTCAATTTAATCAGTTTCGTACTGACCATTTAATTTTTCTTCTTGAATTGACTATCTTAATAATTGTAATCGTGTCCATCAAGATTTGTGCACTTTGATAGGTCGAATATTTGGTGTGCAGCTAAAATTAGTCAGAAAAAGTAGTCCATTAAGAATTCTGGTTCATTATGGAGAAGTCTTGGCGTTTATGTTCCATGAATAAAATATTGAGATAATGACGTTACTACCCAAAATTATTCCCATGAAAATTTCTTGGAGTTACATATTTTGTAGATTGAAACGCGCTTAATCCCACACTACAAAGAAAATAAATGAGGGGGTCACCAGACGGATTTAGTGAAAAACACTCACAGCTATCAAGCTTTTCTTCTTCTTCATAATCTACTTCTTCTTTCTCTTCTTCTTCTTCTTCTTCTTCTTCTTCTTCTTCTTCTTCTTCTTCTTCTTCTTCTTCTTCTTCTTCTTCTTCTTCTTCTTCCTCTTCTTTTTCTTCTTCTTCCTCTTCTTTTCATTTTCATTATCATTATTATTAATATTATTTCATATTCAACAACAGTCATAAATGCTTAACTCCTTGAAAAATTGTAATTTAAATACTTATTTTTTCTCGATTTTCAAAATTGTGTTCAGTAGATTCGCGAAAATTTAAACCTGAAAATATAACTGTTACAATTCCTTTCTTGAAACTATTGGGCGTTTTCTAAATAGCCTCGAAAGTTCACATTATGTGCGATCGTACTCTTATGTTTCATGATTGAAAAGAAGTAATTATTTACTTCCCTGGACAGCCTTTGACCTTGTGGCGAAATAGGTCGTTAGCGTTCAATAATGTATGTACTTTCTTCCGTACATAATTTTGATATTTTCCTAAAAAGGACTTTCCCAAATATACATATGTGACTTGTCATTTAAGAAGGACCGTCTGGTCCTGCGTTCAGGATGACAAAACGGTGCAAACTGTTTGGAAATTATATATAATTTGCAAACAGTTTGCACAGTTTTGTCACCTTGAACGGAACTCCGGTGGGATTCTGTTTTTATAGAGATTTGGTTCAAAGAAATATCAATCGCATTTTGAAAAAAAAAAGAAAATATAGAGTAGGGTAGAATGGTCATTCTAGATTTAGATCATGAGTCAAGTGACCCTAATCAGACTGCGATCGACACTTTACGCACTACACAGATGCCCCCTAACGGGTCAAAAATAAGATACAGTTAACAACATCGTGAAATTGACACGGTGAATGACATTAGAATGAATTTCAAAAAAAAAAAAAAAATAAATAAATAAATAAATAACGATTGTGTGGAGCGAGTTTTTATTGAAATCAAGATGAACAAAATTAGCGATATTTATTACCTTTCTTTAATTAAATATGAATACAGATTCTATAAAAAGCTTTCACGCATCCATCAAACGCTTACAAAATTTCAACTTTTTCAGTGAAATCGTGGGTTTTATCTACCGTTTTTTTTTTATTTTGAATGGCGTTTTCGATCTTTTGATTTTTAACGATTTTTCAGCGTTTTTTAAATGGTTTGAGTGAGTGTTTTGAATGAATAAATGGAGCGCTAAGTGAGCAATTTAGAATGGTTTTGATCGGAGTGAGAATCAAATTCATGATGCTCTTAACTGTAGGAAAATATTTCTAGAAAATCATAACATCTCATTTCAGATACTGTTTTTTGGAATAAACGTGACCCGTCGCACGAAAAGGTACCATCTGGGAAAATTTATTTAAGAATATTTGAAAAGGAGATTGGGTACAGTATGGGTCAAACTGAGGTCATATTTCTATATTCCTTATATAGGATTGTAGAAAAGTCATTGCAGATTAAGAAAATCAGCGAAATGCGAAAAGGATCGTTCCTAATCAGCCTATGCAGTCCGCGCTGTCAGACGAGGGTCGATATATTTCGCTTCACCAAGTTGGTCTTTTTTCGCGTGACGGGTCATATATTTAAAAAAAAAAAAAAAAAAAACGTGTGTGCCAAGGAATAACTTAGGCTTCATCCGCATAGTGTGTTTTTGAAGTTAAATAAGGCCCCAGCATATCTTTAGGCATTGAGACAATGTTTTAATTACACGATTTTGTCGTCTAGGGAGCTCAATGTTTTGCACCTTTCGCTCATGTCAACTTGTTGGAAATGTCACGCACGGTCTCAAATGTAAGTGAATTTTCATTATTGGTCTGGACAAGATCCTTCGGCTGTTTAGAAGAATAAGACTACGTTAATCTTCATTCACACATATATACACATTATTTCGACAACGAATTATTAGGCCCGTTTTACTAAACTCCTTCGACAAAATTACAAACCGTACATGGTGTTTTCCTTCAATGTTATATTCTTCCTTGCAAAATCTCATTTGAATCGTCTTCAGAAGACGATTCCAATGCGATGATGCAACCAATAACTCGGCCCTAATTTAGCAACTACCGAAGAAGTAACTTTAATTTTTGACTTACGCAAAAAATGATCGTAGGGGATGTTTGGTAAAACAGGCCCCTACAATAAACGTGAATATCACCGTTCATTACATCGCGAAACTGAAACCCGTCTCGGTCAAAACCATTCCAAATCTCTCGATCTGCCATTATTGGCCTGAGTAAATCCTTCATCTGAGGTGCGTTCGTTAGAGCGAGGTTCTAAAGAATCTTATTAAGACTTTAAAGATAAAGCGTTTGGTAGAGCGAGATTTTTAAGCCGCTTAATAAGAATCTTAAGTTATCGCAATGAGGAAACGAAGATGGTTTTGAATTGGTTTTAAAAGAGTAGTCATGACGACGTCGAATATTTTCACCCAAAACACCGAAAATCGTTCATTACGACGTCTTTAAAATCTCATTTAAATGGATTTTTCATCTTGCTCTAACGAACGCACCTCCGTTTAGAAAATCAATGCCGGATCAAGGATTTCTGTTGAGGGGGTTCGAGCATATTAATACTGCATAGTTTGAAGGGACGCAAGTTTTGCGAGTCTGAAATTCACAAATAAATTTCCAGGACTCTCTAAATCATCCGAGTAAGTCCGTTGAACCTTGGTGAAATCAACTTCAGAAAACAATTGAAGACTGTTTTAAACAGTCTTCAATTCTTTTCAGAAGTTGCGCCACCTAAGGTACATTTATCCAATACATTGCGTAGCAAATCTAAGGAATATTTCAGAATTTGCTCAACATTTGAGCAGGGACTCCGAATCATTATAAGAGGACCCTTATGAGCATTACTATTGAGCCTTTGGAACCCTTTTTGTTGATGTCGCACAATAATCATGGGGAACTTTTATCCAATTTCACATGTACATGAAATGAAATGACCTCAGAGGGTGTTCGTTCGAACCCCTCGAACACACTCTGGATCCACCACTGAAAAAAAAAAAAAAAAAAAAAAACAAGAAAAGGAATTCGTTTCTATCACATCAATTATTTTCGGACATATTGTTCACCTCTATACACGTGTTTTTGTAATGAGAATTTTCTCCTTATGCCACAATATCTTCTATTAAAAAAATCAGAAATCATATGATGGTTTGTTTTCAAGTTGCGCCAGTTTTCAATCTGCATGCAATTAATCCACATTTCTTGTAATTTTTAGTTTCATCGGACGTAAGCCTTATAAAAATTTTCGATAAAGTTAACGCATTCCTGGGACAACCCTCGTATACTTTCAATTTCAATAGGTCTAATTAGAAAAAAAAAAACGAATGGAAGTGGTAAAAAGACCCACAGCAGAGAGCATATAGTTAGAATTGTATTTAAATGAATGCCTTATCTCTGACTGAATGAGGTAGTATGTCTCCGTCTTTGAAAAGAAGTATTGGCGCGTAAATGCATTTGAAAAGAGGTTATTAATTTCTTAGAATCATGTCCATTCAGCCCTGTTTTCGTTTTCTTCTTTATATGCAATAAAGCTATTAACCGTTATTCACGTCAATTTCTTATGTCCTACAAAAAGACCCAACATACACGCGACGATACAGTTAATAACATCGTGAAATTGACAAAGTAGATGACTTTGGAATGATTTTGGATTGGAATTGAACGAGTGCGATGAGTGGGTTTTGAGTGACATTAAAGGGAGGGTATTCTAACATCGCAAACTTTGATCAGGATGAACAAAATTAGTGACATTTATTACCTCCCCTTAATAAAATATGCATAAAAAAGTTTCTTCAATGACCAGTCGGACGCTTGTAAATTCAATTATTCGGTTAAATTGTCGATTTTTTCTAGCTACATTTATTTTGAATTTACTTGACGATCTTATATTCTTTAAGTGAATTTGGAGCGTTTTTGAACGGTTGGAGTGAGCGTTTGGAATGAATGAATGAATGAATGAATGAATGAATGAATGAATGAAGCGCTGAGTGAGCTATTTGGAATGGTTTTGACGAGATGAATGTCAATTTCACGATGTTATTAACTGTTATGTTCTATGTTAATGGTCTAGTGACACTGTTTTACATCAATGGTCGTTGTTGCGGCTGAAAGTCATCTTTAGTCTTATTTAGGGTTTGGGGGTTGAAGACGACATAGTTTCTTTTTATCTTTACATTGTAATATTCTTTAAATATTTTGGTTTTTTTTATTATAACATAACGATGAAACACTTGGCAATTATTTCTATTATGTTATTTTACTGGTCATTACGGTTATTAAAACGCGTTATTAATTAAGTAGTGTTTTTTTTTTTTCATGAAATGCAGTACTTTTGCCTCCCTTTTGTGGGTTCATTATTCGCTCTTTTTGCTGTGAGAAAAACCTAAAACCTAAATTCATTCACAAGACCTAAAAAATACCTCATTTTTAACATTATTATTCATACATTTACAGAGCAAATTTTATTCTAAGAAATATTACTCATTAAATAAGCAAAGAAGTAAAGAAGAAATACACCATAGGAAATGACAAAGTTTAGCAATTTACAAACTTTGGCATTTTCAATGCTGTGTTTCTGAGTGCGATATGTCATGATAAAATCACTACTTAAATAATAGCACGATCCAAATTTAAAAGAAAAATCTAGTTCACCATGATATCAAACCAATAAAGATTTCATCTAATCATAGCGTTTTTAACACAACCTAAGAAGAGAAATGAAATTTACACACTTATCACATTGGCTGATCTCTACATTCAATCAGGGTCTCTCCAGTATATATATTTAGGTTCCGTGATTCAATTTGTAAGTAAAATTTTAAAAGAAGATACGAGAGATTGGAAAGTTAAGAGGTGGTATAGAGAGAAGAGTTTGAGATAGGAAGGAGGTATCAATCGGAAGAGGGGCGGATAAAGTCAGAGTAGAGTGTGAGAGGATAGAGCTGAGTGGAGTGAAAAGGGAGATGGGTTGACTTGGCGTTTGACCGGTGAGGATTTCGTCCCATTCAGTGACTCCCAGCGACAAATGATACCACCTTTACCTGCCCTATGTTCAGGCTGACAAAACGGTGCGAACAGTTTTCCAATTTTACACCGCTTTGCACGCAGGTGTACGTGCAAAGCGGGGGAAATGTCGAAAATGATCGCACCGTTTTGTCAGCCTGGACGCTGGGCTGTCCTTTAACAATTTTCGAGTAACAAAATGATCTAGATCAACATTCATTTTCTAGGATTGTTCATTCCCACCGTGTCTGCCTACAACGAAACTGTATGTTCATTCAACCAAATATATTGTCATGAACAAGCCCTGTGTGAGCCCACAGTAGACGAAACAGCCGTCCCGAACTGGCTGTGTAGGTGCAAGAGTGGGCTTATCGGTGATGGTCTAAAGGGAGAGAATAATACCGGTTGCAATGGAGGTACGTCAGAGTGATCTCCCTTATATCATAAAAGGCGGGAAATTTTCGAAACGGCGTTACACATCGGATAGGGTGAAAAATCACATTATTAGATCTAGATCTATCTTCGTTTACATGGTGAAAGATTTTACAAAATTGATAATTATCTTTATTTGTCTAAATACTTATTTACTTGTAAACTTTACCCTTGTAATAATGTGTTAAACTTGTTAATCAAGCTAGATCTAGTTCCCCTTTTATACAATGTTTTCTCAGGTGTACCATATTTCCGTGAATGTTAATTAGAACTCTCGTTTTTAAAATCAAGAGGAGATCTTTTTTCGAACTTGTCATTTTAATACGCCGGAAGGGTCGTATTATGTTATCGTCTGTCTGTCTGTCCGTCTGTCTGTCCGTAAGCAAATTCGTGTCCGGTCCATAACTTTCAAACTATTAAGCCTATGGTCTTGAAACTTCACAGCTGTATAGATCTCATAGCTAAGGTGTGCAGAGCGCAAGAGCCACAACTCTACCATTTGTAATTTTAGTACATGTATTGCCTTTTGTTTGATTCAGTTAGCAAATTCTTGTCTGGTCCATAACTTTGAAACAATAAGGCCTATTGTCTTGAAACTTCACAGTTGTATAGATATCATAGCCAGGGTATGCAGAGCATAAGAACCACAACTCTACCATTTGTAATTTTTGAGTTATTGCCCTTTGTTTGATTCAGTTTGCAAATTTGTGTCTGGTCCATAACTTTCAAAATACAAGGACTACGATGTTGAAACTTCACATGTATGTAGAACTCATAGCTAGGGTGTTTGAAAAATACATCCTAAGGATGAAATAAAAAGTTCAAAACATCACCCATTTATTTCTGAGGCTTGGGCGTATAATGCCACGCCCAGCGTTGCTCTTGTTAATACATCATGCAATTGTTAAAGTAGCCTGAAAATTCAAGGTGAAATCATCCTTTTTTACAAAGTAATTTGAACATTCATAAAACACCTAGATCTATTAAAATCCACAGTGCTCATACTCCCATTAATCTTAAATTAAACAGTCCCTTAAACATTACTTGAGCTTTTTATTGCTTCAAAATTTACGTCATTAGACACATAATCATTTCTCATTGTGGTTTACATGTAACCAATACCATGGGTTATATTTTAAGATTTGTAGTTTCCTAACACAACACAGGTACTTAGAAATAAGGAATTATAGAGAATTTTTGAGTTTTACCAATTTTGTGTTATTTATGGTAACCTAAAAATAATTTCTTACATAGATGTTCATTATTCTAGATCTTTTATCAATCTATAGTGAAAGCATTACTAGAATGACAGTAAGAACTCTAATTGACAATTCATGGTCACTCATGGAAATAGGGTACAACAGGAAAATAAAGTGTTATAAAAACTTGTTAACTGAGTAAGTTCCCCTTTTACAACAATGTTTTCTCAAGGATAGAATAAGATGTAAAGGTAGGAAAAGGCTAAAATGATAAAATTTCTTGACTTTCTTTTGCAGAGGAGTTATGTAAATTTTCCAAAGACTGTCATGCCCGGGCTCATTGTAATGGCGAGAAGAAATGTGTGTGTAATGATGGTTACCATGGTGATGGATGGGTCAATTGTACAGGTAATTAAGGATACCATTGGTTTTTTATTGCATTTTCAACTTTTTGAAGAGGGGTTCTTCAAAATGTGTCTAACCTCCACTTGAAGATTTTACCACCGTTTTTCCCAAGCGTCCTTATATATTTCAATGCCTGGATAAATAGTGAGAGGTACATGCTTTAGAACGACTTTTATTATCACCAGATTTCAGAAGCAGTTCAAGGTTACATTCACCATCAAGTCATTTTTCTTCTTAACTCTTGTCATGCTGAACCCGGAATATTCCTGATTTGGCAGGAGCTATAGACAAACATCAGCCTGCACATATGTGCAGTCTGATGTTAGTCTACATCACCTGTTTCTGACTTTCAAACCAGAATTGTCAGTAGATTTAGTTTTTCAAATAAAAAATGACCTCCAATTGGTACTTTCAGTGCTTTTTGCCCTTTGATTTTGATGAAAATCTTTAGCCCAAATTTTTTCAGCATGACAAGGGTTAACTTAAATAGGTATTTTTTCTTGAAGAAGAAGTTTGTGCTATTTTTATGATTAATTGATGAAGAATAAAGCCTGGCCTGTTCTGAAGTTAGTACAATTTTGACATGTATATTTTCTCCCCTTTGAATGCACAGGTATGAATTATCTAGGTTCTGCATTTGTTAATGGTGTATCTCCCATTACGCATATAAGTTTTAATAGTTTAATAAAAGAAAATAATAAAAGTAAGATTCAAGCATCATTTTAATGAATAAATGATGAATAACTACATCTAAGGGTCACATCGGTGATCAAATTTATATAAATATGAAAGTTACCAAATTTTGAAGAAAGTGAATCAATATAATACAAAATTAAGCTGTAATTTGGCTACAAGTGGGAAAAAGAGTCTTTTTGAATAGGGTAGTAGCCTTTAACAGGCCCCCAATAAAAGAATGAGAAAAGGCCCTGAGTGAATTTTTTTTTCTTTTTTCAAAATCCAGGACAGACGTTTCATAGTATCCAGGTCCTGCAGCCTTCCTTGCAGTGCTTTTGTTTTATTTGTTACAACATTCAAACTTACAACATTTTTTATTTATATTTGTAAGATATCAATGAGTGTACCAGTCATATTGACTACCCTTGCCACAAGTACGCTGACTGTGAAAATACAGACGGAGGATATGAATGCACTTGCAACGAGACCAAGGGATTCAGAGGAAATGGAACATATTGCGAACGTATGTATCTGCGAACATATGTAAAGATAATGTATTATAAGCCTTTATTTTGAGTTGACCAGCTGATTGCTTATTGCTGACCTATGACATTCCAGATATCATTTGACCTCAGATAGTCGCCAACATAGCAATAAGGTAGGGTAGCAAACTCAAAATCTTCAATCATGTGGTTTGTGTGTCTCGATCCTTGATCCTTGTCTCGAGCGGCACATAATCTTTCTGATTGGTAGATAATCAAAACCCCAAGTGAGATAGCAGTTGGAGGATAGTAACTATAAATGTTAAAAACAGTGATTAATTAACCAATTCAAACAACAATTCATGATCTCAGATATTGAAGTGCAATTTTATAAGCTTGTTGTGTGTGTATGTACAGGGTTTTAAGGTACAAAGCTCTGGTGTCAAAAACAGCTCAATTTTGAATCTTCTCCTCCCAAACCATTAATCCTGTGTCATTCATTTTATGATCGTGTAATTCGAATTGGAATATTTCCTTGGAATGACAGATTTTTTTGGGCATGCCTGCTTGTGGTGAGCAAGTCAGTGTATGTGCATTAATGAGCTAGTGTTTACATAAGTCTGTCCTGATTTGTCTTGACCATTATACACTTTTGGATGTATTCTTGAATTCTTAGCATATTTCCATGGCCAGGGTCCAAAGAATCCACTCGTCCGCTCGTATTTACGTGTAAGAAATCATGGATGACAAGTGGAAATCCTAAGTGGGTTGTCCACCAAGACGAGTGAAGAGTGATATTAGTGGCACTTAATTACAATGCCTAGTGTCTGGGTAAATACGGATAAAAGAAAGAAAAGGGGCTCTAAACAAATTAAATGACAATAGAAGTTCGCAAGAGCTCGAATTGTAGACAGTCATGTACTTTGATCTCTAAAAATAAACTTCCGGTATTGGCATGATATAACCCGGTACCCGAACATCGTAATTGTTTAGCGATCTCCAAAACCAGGAACATTTCGAGAATTCAACGGGTTTTCATGTGTTTTGTTTATATCTACTACTTCTTTAGTGGTATATAGACACGATCATCAAATTGAACATGAAAAAGCCACAATATCGTAGGTTGAAAAATAAATCATTTTCCTTTTCCGAATCTTTTTACCGGTATTTAAACTCCGAATTAAAAGTTATTTTGACATCATAAATTTTGCCTTTTTGTTTCATCTGCACTCTAAAATGACATCTTCAGATATAAGTAAGTTTTTTAAAAGTTCATTGGCCAATCATAGGGCGAGTGACATTCAAACCAGGACGAGTAACTTTTTCAAGTGACTTGCCCTGCAGGATGAGTGCCTTTTTCTGAATTCTTTGGACCCTGATGGCTCGGCGCAAAACAGTTGTAACTGCCTATATGTTCTCCACCATGAGGGGATGCCCCATTTGAAACAAATTTTCAGATAGCTTCAAGTCATTGCCACAGCTCAAGATTAAGATTTAAACTTGACCTTGTCTAAGGTACATCTCATATATAAATGGATAGAACTTGGCAAAATTGCTCTCTACCATAAGTAACATAATACTTTCAATCTGGAAGTTGTGGGTTCGATCCCCGGTGGCGGCAAATATCCTTTCAACTGTTTGTTTCTCACCAATGGGTAGATAATCGTAAACCTATGTGAGATAGCAGTCGGGGCTAGGAAAGGGTGTTGTTGAAATTGTTGAAAGCGGCGTAAAACCCATTCAAACAAACAAACTACCATAAGTAGAATTGCCATTAGAAAGAAATGTTCAGATAAGGCCAAGATAAAGGTCAAATCTCAAGGTTCAATATAAAAATCAATAGTCAAACATTTGCTGGCTCCCAGGGTCTAGATAAGAGATAGTAAAGCCAGTCTAAAGACTTTATTTCTAAATGAATCCCTATATTGTGGGTACTCATTTGAATCCTCTTGATGAGATGTTTAAAATGAGTACCAACAACTCAGGGATTAAGTTAAGAATAATGAAATATTTGAAATCTGAAAACCAAAATAACCCCTCTATCTCGTTAGCTCTCGGCTAAACAGCAGATGTCCTAGAACAACTTTTAAGTTTTGTAATGATAATAGATAAATTGTTACAAAAAATCTTATTAGAAAAATATTTCAGTGGGATGTAAGAGATTTAGAATTAAATTAAATCCGCATTTTTAATTACATGAATTTTTGTTTTATTCCAGATAAATGTACCATGGACAGTGAATGTCATGAAACACAAGTGTGTATTGCTGAAGTTTGTATGTGTAAATCTGGTTATAAAGAAGATCCAGATGAAATAGGCTGTATTGGTAAGTCAAAAAATATGGTATATACCTGTCACTAGTTATAGTAGAGTGAATGTCACAAGACATAAGTGTGTATTGCTGAAGTTTGTATGTGTAGGGTTATAAAGAAGATCCAGATGAAATAGGCTGTATAGGTAAGTAAACCATATGGTATATACCTACCACTAGTTACAGTAGGGTGAATGTCATGAAACACAAGTGTGTATTGCTGAAGTGTGTATGTGTAAGTCTGGCTATAAGGAAGATCCAGATGAAATAGGCTGCATTGGTAAGTCAAAAATACGGTATACACCTGCCACTTGTTACAGTAGAGTGAATGTCACAAGATATCAATAATGTGAACACGGATGACAAAATTGAGGGGTCAGCGCAACACTATTGTAAGTGCCTATACATTTATAGGCACTTACAATAGTTTTGCGCTGACCCCTCGAAATATTGAATATTGAATACAGCTTGGATAAAAATTTTTGGTCACCTAAATATGAACAGTGTATTGCTGAAAATTGTGTGTGCAAGACTGGCTATTTACAAGATCCTGCAGAAATATATGCTGTATAAGTCAGTCTAGGGTTTGGTGATTTATTCCTGCCACTTTATAAACAAGAGAAAATGTCCAAAGACATTTATAACAGTGTGTATTGTGGGTGTTTGTATGTGTAAATCTGGTTATAAAGGAGATCCAGATGAAATAGGCTGTATTGGTAAGTCAACAATATGGTATACACCCATAGGCGTGTATATATTTATAGGCACTTAGAATAGTGTTGCCCTGACCCCTCAAAATATTGTATCTACAGCTTTGATATATATTTTTTGGTCACCTAAATATGAACAGTGTATTGCTCAAAAATTGTGTGTGCAAGACCAGCTATTTAAAAGACCCTGCAGAAATTTATGCTGTATTAGTTTATATTCCTGCTACTTGATATACAAGAGAAAATGTCACAACAAAAAACAGTGTCTTGCTGAAGTTTGTATGTGTTAGGAAGATCCAGCAGGAATAGGCTGTATTGGTAAGTCAAATGTATAGTGAGCTGTTTTTGCCACTAGACTCAGAATAGTAAATGTTACAAGGTACAGCAGATGAATATTGCTGAAGCAGGGATCCACAATAATTGTTTTTCAATAGAAATATGTAGGAACTACTGCCTGTTACTGTTTGGATCCCTCTAGATTAACAGATTATCCATTTTCATTGCATGAATTATTTTCCCCTGATATCTTTGAAAAATTTATCATGAGAGAAAGAAATCATCAAATGTCATGTAAACATGTGAATATGCATTTCTTGTTTGATTTAAGAATCAATTGAAGTTAAATGGTCAAAGCAATTTTACTTCCAAATTTATTATTAAAAATTTTGTAATGTCTAAGTTTTGAAGCCTCTCCATTTTTTTTGGAAAAGCTGGATTTAGGAGAACAAGAGATTACATGTTTTGATAAGCTACCGGTTATTATGCCAAGATCCTTCTGTAGAAAAATAAAGATTATCATGTATTAAGAGAGTAAAATATTGAATTATTTTAAGCTAATAGTTTCAAAAGCAGGGTCACACAAACAAACACAATTTATATGTAATGACAACCTCTATGTCTTTTTAAATTTTAACATGCGGTGCTTGCCTACATGCCTTCATACAAACAATTATAAAATGGACAATTTTCAATATTTTAAATGTTATTTGATAAGATGTGAAACAACAAAAAATTTCACTCAAATGTGCTAACTCTAGGCATATTTATACGAGGTGTCCATGTATTTATTGATCAACCCTTGTATGGTGATTTATTGTATGTGCCTTTCATTTGAGGGATGAAGAGAGATTTTTGTTTATTTCATTGAGGTATGAAACTAAAAACTTAATCACTCTGTATAAAATCACGAAGCGGATTCATACATGAGTGTGATTAAGTTTCATTCCTCTATGCAATCAATGAATCTATCATCTTAATATCTTATGATTTAATATCATGAAGGCAAAATGTGAGGATTTGTCAAAATTGGGGCAATTTTCTTTTGGGACTAGATATACTTTTTAAAGAATTCGAAGCTTACAAAATAGCTGTGTGATCAAAATTAATTTCATTGAGAAATAAAAGTAATTTTTCAGTCAATCAGAATGGTCAATACGTGAAATCTGATGGAATGAACTATAATTTAATTATATTGATATAGCCATTTACAATAGTTTTGCAGTGAGCCCTAGATACTACATTGTAAAATAGGCCAGCCAGTGCTGCCCATCAAGTCTCCATTACATGGTAACAGCTGTAGGACCAATCCTGGCTAGACATGTTAATCATGCAATAATGGCACTATTTGATTCAATTGAATTTATATGTTTGTGCTTTGTAAGTTTTGTTGCAAATAAAATATGTTCATACCAAAAGCAAAGCAAGGTGTTAAGACTGAAAACAGACTATACATGTGTACAATCTGATCTGTGTCTGATCTGTGTCTTAAGTTCCTTCAAAAGCTGTAATATTGTGGGTTCAGCATGACAGGACATAATGTTGTAGCGAAATTTTTTGAAAAATCAGTAATAATACACTCCTAAAGTATGTTTGGGGGGTATATAGGACTTAGCTTGATGGTTGGTCTGTCTTGCATTTTCTTGTCCGCTAAATTTCTCAGCAACTAATGGGTAGATTTCCTTGAAACTTGACAGATTTGATCAGTATTGGGCAGAGATGTGCAAGTGAAATTTTGGTAATGTTCCATTGACTGTTGACAGAGTTAAGGACCTTTGATGGAAAATGGCTTTTGATTATTGAGAAGCACCTGTAAGGGGGTATTAGCCTGCTTTGCGATTGTCAAGTTTTTGATAATATATTTTATTATTTCAGATATTGATGAATGCAATGAGGGAGAATATCCATGTGATGCAAATGCAACCTGCAAAAATACTGAGGGATCTGTGGAATGTAAATGCAACAATGGTTACAGAGGGAGTGGTGAAACTTGTTATAGTAAGTTATGTAATAAAGATTATAGAGGGAGTGACGATACTTGTTACAGTAAGTTACGTGATAATGGTGATGGAGATAATGAAAAACTTGTTATAGAAAGTTAAATGATAATGGTTAGAGATAATGATAAACTTGTTACAGTTAGTTAAGTGATAATGGTTTTAGAGATAATGATAAACTTGTTATAGTAAGTTAGGTGATAATGAAAATAGAGATAATGATAAACATGTTATAACTTTAGTTACTTGATAATGGTTATAGAGATAATGACAAACTTGTTACAGTAACTTATGTCAGGGGTGTGTCATTCCCTTGCATAACTTTTCTGACATGAGTTTTTCTACCTATGGACAAGTACTTTTTCCTGTGCTACTTGTCCATGGACTGGTAAATACTAGGACAAATATCAGAATGGTCCTAGATCATAGAGATTGGATATCTAACTGTTAATATAAAAAAAGTTGAAAACATTGCTTTTAATGAAGGAAATGCTGGAGTCTAGAATTTATACTTTAAACAAAACAATGTTTCCTCACAATTGATTGGTTTAATATTTTTGAAGACAAGTTCTTTTTGATCCAGGACTAGTAGAAAAATCATCTTTTACATGTCTGAGGACAAGTTGAGAAATTATGTATTTCCACACCCCTGCTTTTGTAATGATTGTTAAAGAGGTGAAATAGAAAATGTCCATGTGATACAAATGCTACCTACAAAAATACAGAATGGTCTGTGGAATGTGAGGGTAATAATGGATTTCAGACAGAACTGTGAAACTTGTTGTAGTAGTAAAGGTTATACAAGGAGTGATGAAACATTTTGTAGTAAGTAATGAAATACTGGTTAGAGAGGGAGCAGTGAAACACTTTACAGTTATGAATATAATTCTGATTATAGAGGCAGCAGCAAAATATTTTACAGTAAGTAATGTGATAATGGTTGTAGAAGGAGTGGTGAAACATTTTACAGTAAGTAATGTTATAATGGTTGTAGAAGGAGCCGTGAAACATTTTACAGTAAGTAATGTTATAATGGTTAAAGAAGGAGTGGTGAAACACATACAGTAAGTAATGTTATAATGGTTATAGAAGGAGTGGTGAAACATTTTACTGTAAGTAATGTTATAATGGTTAAAGAAGGAGTGGTGAAACATTTACAGTAAGTAATGTTATAATGGTTATAGAAGGAGTGGTGAAACATTTACAGTAAGTAATGTTATAATGGTTATAGAAGGAGTGGTGAAACATTTACAGTAAGTAATGTTATAATGGTTAAAGAAGGAGTGGTGAAACATTTACAGTAAGTAATGTTATAATGGTTAAAGAAGGAGTGGTGAAACATTTACAGTAAGTAATGTTATAATGGTAATAGAAGGAGCAGTAAAACATTTTATAGTAAGTAATACAATACTGGTTATAGAGGGAGCAGCAAAACATTTTACAGTAAGTAATGTTATAATGGTTGTAGAAGGAGCAGTGAAACATTTACAGTAAGTAATGTGATAATGGTTATAGAAGGAGTGGTGAAACATTTAACTGTAAGTAATGTTATAATGGTTATAGAAGGAGCAGTAAAACATTTTACAGTAAGTAATACAATACTGGTTATAGAGGGAGCAGCAAAACATTTTACAGTAAGTAATGTTATAATGGTTGTAGAAGGAGCAGTGAAACATTTAACAGTAATGTGATAATGGTTATAGAAGGAGTGGTGAAACATTTTACTGTAAGTAATGTTATAATGGTTATAGAAGGAGCAGTAAAACATTTTACAGTATGTAATGTAAAACTGGTTATAAAGGGAGCAGTGAAACATTTAACAGAATGTAATATAATACTGGTTATAGAAGGAGAGGTGATACAATATGCAGTAAGTAATGTAATATGGGTTATAGAAAGCAGTGGAAAATTTTACAGTATATAATTAATAATAGTTATAGAGGGAGCTGCAAAACAATTTACATTAATAAATGAAAAAATGGTTATAGAAGGAGCAGTGAAATATATAACAGTAAGTAGTGTGAAAATGGTTATAGAGGGAGCGGTGAATCATTTTACAGTAAGTAATACTTGTTACAGAGGGAGCAGTGAAATATCTTACAGTAAGTAATGTGATTATGGTTATAGACAAAAAGGTGAAACTTGTTACTGTTAAAACTTCTTATAGTAATTAATGTAATAATAGTTATAGAAGCAATGTAGATAATATCCCTTTTGTGCAATTTTTTTGTGCAAAATTAGGTATTAAAGTGTAACAATGGTTATAGAGGGAATAATGAAACCTGTAATAGTTATAAATGTAAAGTTGGATATATAGAGGAAATAGTGAAAGTTATTACAGTAAATAATTCATAGTAAGTAATGTAAGAATGGTTTTAGAGGAAATGGCGAATCTTGTTATAGAAAGTAGTGAAATAATGTAATAATGGCTTCTATGGAAATGGTGAAACCTTGTAGAGTACATAATTTGGTTTTTGTTGAAGAGGAAATGGTGAAACTTTTTCTAGAAAGTAATTTTATGTTGGTTGTAGAGGGAATGTTGAAACTTGGTCTAGTAAGTAATGTCAACTGATGGTTTAACAAAAAGAGTCAGAACTTTTTACAGAAAATTTCAAGTATGTTTATGGTTGCATCGTTTATAATGAACATTGTCATCGTGAGTAATGTTATCATATTTGAATTTGAAATGGTGAAATTTGTCACAGTAAGGAATGTAATAATGGGTTTTGAGAAAATTGTAGAATTTGGCGCAGTAAGTAATTTAAATTGTATGGTTATGAAGGTTCCAAGTAGAAACTGGTACAATTCGTCGATTTTTTACTAAAACTTCGTAACTAGAGATTTTAGCAGAACACCAACGATATGTAATATGGTTATACAGTGAAAGTTGTGAATTTTGTAACAATCAAAACCCTTATCAAAAATAGAATAATATCAGAGCTAACATGGTGTTTTATTTTGCTCTTAGATATTTGTTTGTGAAAAATGTGATAGATGATAGATTAGGGTGTCACTGTGTGTTAGATAATAGATTTTAAACACTAATTTATCTAAGTTTAAGTGCAACAAAAGTTTTCGATCACTCAATCCTGATATTTTCATGTTTGTGGGAGAGGCAGTGACTTAAACCCAATGTTACCCAATTCTACATATGGGTTGATAGGCAATAACACAAAAAAGGAAATGGGGATTTCCTTGTTTCCATTGCGGTCCTTTGATTAAAGACAGTTTAAAGGCACAAACTGCCAAATATTCTGAAACTGAGATAGAATTGCTATTATAAAAAAGAAACTGAAACTCTGTTTCTAGAAATGCCTGAAAACTGTGATGAGATCAAGAAAACAGATGCAGCAGCTAAATCTGGGAAATACTACATCGACCCTGATTTCGAGTCGCCCTTGGGACAAATTGAGGTAGGACATAGATGATCAGTTAATGCCTTGTGCCAAGGCTTATGTCTCACCAGTAAACCAGGGGCGCTTTTTACTAAACTTCTTACGAAAAAAATAATCTTAAGGCAAAATCACAAATTGTACCCTGGTGTTTTCATTTATTGTAAGATTCTGCCTTGCAAAATCTTATTATACCCCCCACAACGAAGTAAGGGGGGGGGTATACTGGAATTAGGTTGTCCGTCCATCCGTCTGTCCATCCATCAGTCCATAGACATAATTTTGTGTCCCCTTCTTCTCCCACAGTTTTGGACCAATTTTGCTATCATATGAAGTTGTGCACCTGCAATTTTCATTCTGATCCATTCATTAGTTTCAGAGTTATGCCACTTTGAACATTTTAAGGAGGGGGGGGGGGAAGTAGTCCAAATTTAAAATTTCCAAACTCAGTAACCATAAGGGGAGTTACCAAATTTGGTAAGAAACATAATCTTGTTGTTTCTGGACTCTAACTCAAGAACTAAGCGTCCTTCAATCATGAAACTTCAAGCAAATGCTGCACATGACCTCAATATTTGTTACAAACACATCCTGCACTAATAGCACTTACATTTTGACAAAGCGCTGGTGGGGGGTATAAGTCCGTTCTGCAACAGTTCTAGTTAGAATCATCTTCAGAAGACGATTCAAATGAGATGATGCATGGCAAAATTGTTCTCTGAGTGACCCTCTTCCAAACTTATTCAAGAAATTTGATTCTCCCCAAAATATGGGCGTTGCATTGTGGGACTTATTTCATTTTAAAATCTTTAAAAACTATCTCCCAAACTATTGGGCTAGTGTCATTGAGTTATCCTATACTTAAATTGATCAAGAAATTTTTATTGACCCAGATATGGGTGTGGCAGGGTGGAGCTTATTTTTGGTTTAATTCTCATCAAAATCAATTTAAATTAGATATTAACCCTTGTCAAGCTGAACCCGGAATATTCCTGCTTTGGCAGGAGCTGTAGACAAATATCAGCCTGCACATAAATGCAGTCTGATGTCAGTCTACACCACCTGTTTCTCACTTTCAAACCAGAATTGTCAATAGATTGAGGTTTTCAAATAAAAATTGACTTACATTTGGTACTTTCAGTGCTTTTTGCCCTTCGATTTTGATGACGACTTTTAGCCAAAATTTATTCAGCATGACAAGGGTTAGAATATGAATAGAGCATTTAATGATTTTAAAGAAATGTGAAATCAAAAACCTAATTACACTTATCTATGAATTGGCTTCCCGTCTTCCATGTGATTAGGTTTACAGTTTCATACCTTCATGAAATCAACAAATTTACTCTTCATTTCCTAATTTCTTACCACATGAATGGATATCTTGAACTTTTTAATTTTTCAAATGCTGATTTTGCATGTAAAATATTGCTCATAAAACCATATAATTTACTGGAATTTCAAGAAGATCTTCTCAGTGTGTATGTAATAGTGATGGGAAGATTAATCAATCATAATTGATAATCAGTTGGTTTTGGCTCCCTATTGTGATGATCAACTAAGAAATTTCATAATTGATTAATCAGGTCTTATACATAAATGAAAGACATTATATTTTTTTAATGGAACTGACATAAGTTTGATGGCCCAGCATGAAACAATTGTAACTGCCTATATGTTTATAGGCAGTTACAACTTTTTACGCTGAGCCAAGGAGTTGGTAGAAAAAAATCCGGTGGATGAGTCTTCAGGTTATGAGTTTTAACTAAACTTTCATATTCTATTCTTCAAAGGAATGATACTGGAAGTGCTGTATTAATTTCTAAGAAAATGATTGCATAATCGATCATTAGTTGATTTAATTTTCCAACTAATAAATGAATATCCATTGTGATTTGAAACTGATGCCAAACACTAGTATGTAAGTTAACTTTTATTTGTTGATTTCAGGTTTATTGTGACATGAGGGATGACTTTGGTATCACGGTTTTGGATCCAAAGATCACGAATCCGGTGCGAATGACGACAAATTTTAACAACTACACTGTCGCCTACAAACACACAGTTGAAGAGATAAAGGCTGTCATCAATACATCAGAATTCTGCTACCAAACTCTAAGGTAGAATAATAACCCATTATTACCAGCCCTGCATCCAGAGAGACAAACTGTTTGCAAATTTCCCCTGCTTTGCACATATGTGCACATGCAAAGTGGGATAAAATTTGCAAACAATTTGAACTGTTTTGTCACCTTGAACTCAGGGCTGATTTCCTATATATCTGTATTTACCATACGGGACTGTTCATAGTTTATTAGAATATCTGTATTGTGACCATAAATGGGTATGGACTGTTTCATCCATGCGCACTTAGCTCCTAACTGAAGCCTACTTGCAAAACTGTTGTCATTTTAAAGCATACATGTGCAATAAACATGCCAGATGACACTCTTTAAGGAATTTGTATCTGAAATCTGCTTTTCCTCAATTTAGCTTTTTCTGTATATCTAGAGGTCCTAGGTTTGACCCCCCCTGACGGCGGTACTCATTCTTTCCGACTATTTGTCTCTCACCAATGGGTTGATAAGCATAGACCTATGTGAGATAGCAGCTTGAGGCTAGAAAAGGACGTAATGGTTGTACTGGTGAGAGAAATTCAAGGACTCCATTGTCAGGTGCTCCAGCTGCTGTGTCATCTCTTCATCCTCGGGTCAATATGTGGAGACCAAAATCAACTATTGGTACTGTATTTAGTGACTGAGATCACCCAAAATAGTAGCAACTGTATTAAATTGGTTATCAAATTTGTTTTAAACCACTTTGAGGTAACCTTAAAGATACAAAAGAAGTTAACCCCAAATCAGACTCTTAAAATGAGTTGCTTGTAAATGTCATCAAAGATGACTAAAAGTCACAAAGAATAGATAGGTTTTACATTAATTTGGGTCTAAAACCTGCCCTGCATTTAGGCTGAAAATACAGTCCAAACTGTTTGCAAATAATACCCAGTTTTACATGTGTATTTGCATGCAAGCTGGTTATAATTTGCAAACAGTTTCCACCCTTTTGTCATCCGGAACACAGGTAAGTTTTAAGAGTCTTCCTGTCGTAAGTGTCCTTATTGGCTGAATCCAAATGAAGGTCTTTTTATACAGGTTCTACTGTATTTGAAGAAAGACTCTCTTATTTAAACCCCCCACCTACAAAGTAGAGGAGGGTATATTTGTTTCACCATGTCTGTCTGTCCATCCGTCCATCCATCCATCCATCTGTCAGTCCGTAGACCTTTTTGTTTCCAGACTCTAATTCAAGAACCAAGTGACCTAGTACCTGAAACTTTAAGCCAATGCTGCTTATGACCCAAGGATTTGCCCTATTGATTTTGGGTTACATTGGTCAAAGATCAAGGTCACAGTTGATTTTTGTTCAATTTTCGTTTCCGGACTCTAACTCAAAAACCAAGCAACCTACAATCATGAAACTTTATGTAAATGCTGCTTATGACCCTATAACAAGGACGTGCCCTATTATTTTTGGGTCACATAAGTCAAAGGTAAGGGTATTAGTCAGCCTTTGTTTAATTTTTTTTGTTCAACTTTACTTTCTGGACTTTATTTCGAACCAAGTGACCTACAATCATGAAAGTTTATGCAAATGCTGCTTTTGATCCAAGGAAGTGCCCTATTGTTTTTGGGTCACATAGGTCAAAGGTCAAGGTCACAGCCTTTGTTCATTTTGTGTTTCCAGACTCTAACTCAAGAACAAAGTGACCTACAATCATGGAAGGTTATGCAAATATTGCTTATGACTCAAGATAGTGCCCTATTGTTTTGGGGTCACATAGGTTGAAGGTCAAGGTCATTGTCAACTATTGTTCAATTTTGGTTTCTGGACTCAAAAACCAAGCCACCAACATTCATGAAACTTCAAGCTAATGTTGAATATGACCTCAATATTTGTTACAAACACATCCCGCACTAATATTACTTACATTTTGACAAAGTGCTGGTGGGGGGGTATAAGTCCGCTCTGCGAAAATTCTAGTTGTGATCTGTCACTTGAAAAGGGACCATCTGGGAACAAGATATTTAAAAAAGAGATTGGTTTTAGAACAGGCCAACCAGAGGTAGCAAATTCTCTCACAGGAAGGTAGATTGATTATTCTAAATTTTGAAAATTACTTACATGCAAAAATTTTCAACTCAAGTCAGTCTGAGCAACCCAAGTCAGTCTGAGCAATCCACTTAGTTTGACACAGGTCTACACTTTACGCACTTTACAGATTGGTCCTTGTTTGGGTGATGGGTCTCATTTGTTAAAATCTTATCCTGCACTAAAGGCACTATTTTATGGACAAAGTGCTGTATCAGGGATGGGGTATTCAAAGTTCACTTTGAAACAATTCTAGTTACATCATACAGGCACTGGCACATTGAATTTTTTAAGTACTAAACCCTGATGCCCATGATTATTGCCCATATTTAACATAGACTTACAATATAACTTGTCAATCTAGAGGTCCTGGGCTCGATCCCTGACAGTGGCACTCATTCCTTTAAACTACTTGACTCTCACCAATGGGTGATAATCGTAGACCTATGTGAGATAGCAGCTGGAAGCTAGACAAGAATGTAATGATTGTACTGGTGTGAAAAATACCAGGGATCCATTGTTAGGTGCTCCAGCTACCGCTATATAACTGAAAAAATGTTGAAAGCGACGTAAAACCCCATTCAAACAAACAAATGATGCTCTTAATTTCAGATTCAAATGTCTCTATGGAGCACAAATATTGGATGGCCAAGCATACCTTGTTGATGGGAATGGAAATCATTTCACACAATGGGGAAACGCATCAACAGATAATACAGTGAGTTTTATGTTGAGCTTAGATGAAAGGGTTTTAAGCCATTCTTACAAACAAATAGTCGGCATCTGAAGCATAGCTGAAAATAACCAACACAGCCGGTGTTTAACAAATACCAATTTTAAATAAACATTTTACAGGTCCAATGCACTGACCACTGAGCCTTCTTTCAGGCTGTCTACCGATTCCTATATTCCTATTAAACTCCTATATTTTGGGTCCAAATTCTATATTTTTAAGCACCTCCTATATTCCTATAAAACTCCTATATTTTGAAAATATTTCCTATATTTTTAGGAAAATGTATTGCCGATATATGATCAGATAGCAAATATTGCTTTGCTTCTTTATTCTTCAGGTAATAGAATCTCTATGTCTTCCATAGCATCACCATCCTGTATACTGCTTTGGTGCACTTCATCTGTTCCTCGTCACCTGTTTGGTCACCTACAAGGCAGTTGAATAGGACACCAGCCTTTAAGGTGCCAATTCAGGTGATGATGATCATGATGATGCTCTACAGCAGCCTCCTGTCTGGACTGTGATGCTATGGAACTGAAAGGTTACTTTATTGAGACATTAATTAACATAGAAAAAGCAAGGGTGGAGGGAAGGATTGTTAGTATAAGAGCATAGGATAAACAATTGTCACTGGAAAAACTCCTATATTTTTACTGTAAATGAGCTTAAAACTCCTATTTTTTTTAAAAAATATTCCTATTAAAACTCCTATATTTTTTAGAAGACCTGGTAGACAGCCTGTTCTTTTTCAAATATGTTGTAGATTTACATTGTGTAGACATTATATCAAAATTCGTCAGATGATTTGTCAGAGTCATCTGCCTTTGGATGATTGGCCATATTTCAGTAAAATGTTTATACATTTTGATAGACCTAATACATTTACACAATGACTATAGCAAAATAAATTTCTCTTTGTTTAATAACATTTGCATAATATGCCTTCAAAAGTTGAAAAAGCTCAAACTTTGGTGATTTTACAGAAAAATGAGGTCAAAAACATTTACTCAAAAAAGCCGATGTCCATTGCTATCTTTACACAAATTTTATATTATGATTATTATATGACACATTTTTTTTCAACGCATCAACCGATTTCTTGTAATTCATTCATTAAAATTTTCTTTCTTACATATAAAGACATTTCAGAAAAGAAATCACATCTGTTACGGCGTCCACTTCTTTTTCTGGAGCATAACTCTGTCACCTTATGTCCTATTCACTTGAAACTTGGCAGTTATGTTCCTCTCATGATAATGGCATGCAGTACACAAGAACTGTTACTCTTCTTTTTATAAAGTTTTTTCTCTATGTTGTTTTCATACTTGGACATTCAGCTGTGTAACAGGCATATCTTGTGAAGAAATTGCCACATCAACGGCTGATTGCGAAACAGTTGTAACTGCCTATAAACATATAGGCAGTTACAACTGTTTCGCACTGAGCCATCGAAATGACGTCACATTTTTTTGTTTTTAGTGTCAATGTGGTGAGATTGGATACTGTAGAAATAGAGATTCCAAATGTAACTGTGACGGTACAGAAGAGAAAGCCATTGATGAGGGGAAAGAAATGGACAAAGAACGTCTTCCTATTTCACGATATGTATCCCATGTCGGTAAAGGCAGGGGAGACGTGACAATAGGGCCTGTCAAGTGTGCACCAAAGCCTCATGGTAAGGCCACCTTTTACTGGACCTACAGATATTCTTGTGTAGATGACAACTCCTATTTAGTAGCTATGTCCATAGAGCAACCATTTTCTAAATTACGTTTCAGACAGCATTATATCAACCGCCATGCCGTCATAGGACAGTAGTAGGGCGTCAGACTATCATTCAAAAGGACCCAGATTCCTTATGGTAGCACTCATTCTTTTCGACGATTTGTCTTTTCACCAATGGGTTGATAACCATAGACCTATAATGATAATGATAATAATAATAATAAAGACTTTATTTTACGAGGCAACACAGTTGGGTTAACCCAGTCTTCCCTGTGGGCCTCTGCAATTATGTACATACATGTTGTTACAAAAGAATTAAACATCTAACTTGTCAAAAACAAAGAATTAAAGAAATTAATACATATGTACAAAACACACAGTTGAATTTGATTTTATGCTGCTTTTGATTGCTTATAGTGAGATTTCTTGTAATTGCTATCTAAATGTAAAGAAATTGAAGTTAAGGTAGTGGAACTGCCATAGATCCGCAACACCCCGGAACCAATGAACCCCCACAATGCTGACCAATGTTTCCAAATGAAAATCATTTGGAAACCCCACCCAACACCGCCCAAGTCTACCGCCTCCCAGATGTCGCGGATCTACTACGGGTCCACCATCTCAAGACCAAAAAGGAAAGTTGCATTATAGTATTGATAACACTCAGCATAATGCAAAGCTATCTTTCTATGTTCAACTCTCTCTGCCATAAGCCCATAAGCCTGATGCCTTACAATCCTTTATTTTGACATATGTTTGGCGAAAAACTGTTGAAAGGCTTTAAGGGAAAAGAGCAATTTCTAATTTTTACACATTTCTCATTCTTATTTGATTCATGAATACTTTTCAGTATAGGAAAATAGTGGTATAAATACAAATTATGATATCAGCAGCAGTACATTATTATAACAGTAATTATAGAATTACATTAAAGTATTAATATTTAAAGTATTTTTCCCACCAGAGTTCCACCAACTCAGAAAGGATGTTTTGAATTTTTGCACACTGTCAGAGTTTTTATTATACGCCGGCCGAGGCAGACGTATATTGGCGTCATCTTCTCCGTCTGTCCGTCCGTCCGTCCGTCCATCGGTCTGTCCGTCCGTCCGTCCGTCCGTACGTCCGTCCGTCCACTTTTCTTGTCAACGCAACTCCTCCTAAGTTTCTGGCTGGATCTTCTTGAAACTTGGTCAATGTTATCACCTCAATTGGTAGATGTGCATGAAGGAAGGATTTTATGGTTCGTTGATTTTTGCCTGAGTTATGCCCCTTAAAAACTTAGTCTCTGGGGCTTGTTGCCTCAGTTATGCCCCCTTAAAATTTAGTCTCTGGGGCTTATTGAAATTGCAGCCTTGTGAATGCAACTCTTCCTAAGTTTCTGGCTGGATCTAAATCAGCTTGGTGGATAATATAACCGAAATTGGCAGATGAGCATGAAGTAAGGATTTTATGGTTCATTAATTTTACCCTAAATTATGCTCCCTTAAAACTTAGTAGCTAGGGCTTATTGAAATTGCAGCCTTTTGAACACAACTCCTCCTTACTTTTTTGTCTTTTATTTAAATGAAACTTGGTCAATGTCATCACCATAATTTGAAGATGTACATGGATCAAGGATTTTATGGCTCATTTATTTCCCTGAATTATGCCCCCTTAAAACTTAGTGCCTGGGGCTTATTGAAATTGCAGCCTTGTGAAGGCAACTCCTCTAAACTTTTTGTCTTGATTTAAATGAAACTTGGTCATTTTCAATTTGGTTCTGTCAAAATAAGTAGTGTCTACAATTATTTTCGTGAAACAGCAGCAGAGTGGCGGCGTATTTTGTGACGATGGCACTCTTGTTAACATTTAAAGGAATCTGGTTCCAAATTTTAGGCCCTGAATATGCTATTGATTTTCGATAAAATTCAATTCTTGGCTTTGGAATGTTAAGCTTTGAATTTGAATTTGATCTTAGATTTTTATTGGTGGTTTCAGTAAAAAGATTATTTATGTAGGTTGGAAGTACTGAATGTATGGATTTGAACATGAAAAGAGTCTTTTTGATATTATGCGATCATGAATCTTTAACCAGTGAAGTTCATTGAAAAGTTCCTCACTTTGAGTGTCAATGCTTTTGTCAAGAATTATTCTTGCAGCCCTTTTTTGGAATTTTAACAGTCTATTTATCTGTAATGATCCACAATTACCCCAAATTATACAACAGTAGTCAATATGGGGCAAAATATAGGCATTAAAGAAGACCTTTCTGATGTCGATACTGAAATACTTCCTAATTCTGAGGAGTAAATATAATAGAGAATTACATTTTTTGATAACATTATCCACATGAATTTTCAAGGATAGTTTTTGATCAACATAAACACCTAAAAGTTTTTCTGCCTCAGAGAACTCTATTACTTGGTTTTGGAGAAATAATTTGACATTCTCATCATTTGATAAGTGGTTAGTTGGAGAAATCAACATTGCTTTGGTTTTTTATATGCCCGAAGGGTCGTATTATGTTATGGCCTCGGTCGTCCATCCGTCTGTCCATCCGTTAGCAATTTTTTGTGTGCGCGACTCCTCCTAAACTATCAATGGGAATAAGCTGAAACTACATACAATTACTCCCTATGATGTCTAGTTGTGCATAAGACCTTTGAAATTCAAATCGCTCCAGTCATTCCTGAGAAATCTTGAATTATCTGCCCTTGAATATAACAAAAATCACTGTTTTTTGTGTGCACAACTCCTCCTTAACTATCAATGGGAATGAGCTGAAACTACACACAATTACTCCCTATGATGTCTAGTTGTGCATAAGACCTTTGAAATTCAAATCGCTCCAGTCATTCCTGAGAAATCTTGAATTATCTGCCCTTGAATATAACAAAAATCACTGTTTTTTGTGTGCGCAACTCCTCCTAAACTATCAATGGGAATAAGCTGAAACTACACACAATTACTCCCTATGATGTCTAGTTGTGCATAAGACCTTTGAAATTCAAATCTCTCCAGTCATTCCTGAGAAATCTTGAATTATCTGCCCTTGAATATAACAAAAATCACTGTTTTTTGTGTGCGCAACTCCTCCTAAACTATCAATGGGAATAAGCTGAAACTACACACAATTACTCCCTATGATGTCTAGTTGTGCATAAGACCTTTGAAATTCAAATCGCTCCAGTCATTCCTGAGAAATCTTGAATTATCTGCCCTTGAATATAACAAAAATCACTGTTTTTTGTGTGCGCAACTCCTCCTTAACTATCAATGGGAATGAGCTGAAACTAGACACATTTACTTCCTTTGATGTCTAGTTGTGCATAAGACCTTTGAAATTCAAATCGCTCTAGTCAATCCTGAGAAATCTTGAATTATCTGCCCTTGAATATAACGAAAATCACTGTATTTTGTGTGCAACTCCTCCTTCACTATTAATTGAAATGAGCTGAAACTAGACACAATTACTCTCTGATGTCTAGACTCTCTGATGTCTAGTTTTGCATAAAACTTTTTCAATTCAAAATGCTCCAGTTATTCTAGAGTTATCTTGGATTATCTGCCCTTGAGTTGATGAAAAACAAAATTTCTTGTCAGCTCATTTTCTCCTACATTATGGATGGGAATGAAAGGAAACTTGCCATAATGACTCTGTAGTTTGTCTTTTTGTGCTTAGGACTAAATACATTTTCATATTTAAATGTTATGGCACCAGTTGTCTGTCTGTCTGTTTGCAATATTTTTAGCTATCATTCAAGCTCACGTTACTGACAAGCCAAGGCTACTGACAAGCCCCTTCGGGCGTATATGCGCCGCTCTGCGAAGCTCTTGTTAAATAGGAGATTTATACCGTTTTCCAGAAATCCAGTCTGTTTGACCCACTACATTTTTACCTTTATCTTCTGAGCAGTGTGTTCAAACCAAATTATGTGTTTTCAAACACCGAAGAAACAGCCTTTTCAGTCACAATCTACAAACTTTGTTTTTATCTTATTTACTTTTCGACAAATAGAGAAGAGGCTAATACAAATTTTGATGTAATTTTCGCTTTTAGTAATTACCAGTTAGTAAATCAATGTTTATTACAAGATTTTCGGTTGAGTAAAGGAGTTGAAACGTACAATAGGTTAACTGTACAATAAATTTGTAGCACTTACAATATTACTGCTCTGATTTTTTTCTCGAACGGTCATTTACCAGTTGTAGGGCTGACTGTCAATCAAATTCTGTTATGATTATCACTTGGACAAAACCCATGCGTAAATTCAGACCACGTGGTAGATGCAAATGGACATCGTCTGCTTGAAATGTGTCAATTAAGTTGTTTGTCATTGGTCAATGGTCGTCTGCACTCTGACAGGCAGCGTGGGAAGTCTACTGGTGGAATGAGTACTGTTGACTATGTGTTAACAAATAGAAATAATTTTGTAATTTTGAAATATTTGATTTCAATGAGCACTCTGATCACGCTCCAATCCTATTTTCAATAAATTCAAATTTGAGTATGAAGAAAAATTATTCAACAACAAATAAACCGACAAAAACATACGATAAACTGATATAGGATAGCAGTAAGAGCGATCTATTTTTAGAATAACTCATGAATAATCATAGAGTGCTGCTAGATTTAATCGATTGGTCAGAAACCAAAGATATGAATAGCATAGTTGCCGATTTCACGTTTTTCTTGAGGGAAAATGCATTTATAGTATTTGGGAAAACCCAATGCTTGAAAAACAAACATGTTGGTAATCAAAATTGTAAATAGTTTAATGAAAAATGTTTTGTTGCTAAACAGGCTTTTAAACTCTAGAGAGAGGAATAATATTAACAGACAAGCTTTTAGCTTGGCGTGTGCTCATTATAACAACGTAAAAAAATCTGCTAAGAAAAAATTTAGACTAGCAGAGGGCTATTGAATCAGCAAATTTTCAAAATCGGACCCACAAGGTTGGATGAGCTGGCGATGTCCTCGAAAAGATGGAGTGTTAAGACAAAAAACTCACAAATTGGGCAAATATTTTACCAACTTTTATTGTCCAAATTTGAGCCCTTTTGATTGGTGAACTATTGCACTATCCCAGCCTCTCAATGATGTCCGATTTACAGTGCTGACAGCACTTTGATTGAGGATTTGGTACCATTGCATTACTGTTACACCAATTTTCAATTATATTCAAACTAGTTTGAAGAGATGTACAGACTTCAGTTACTGAATTACCAGTAACACTCACAGTTGTATCATCAGCAAATAAATCTGTTGAAGAGACACTTAAGTACAGAGGCAAGTCATTGATATAAAGAATAAAGAGAATTGGGCCCATCACAGACCCCTGTGGTACTCCAGACTGTATATCACAAGATTATAATTTACCTCCAATAGACACTTGTTGGGTTCTGTTCAAGAGATAAGATTTAAACCAATTTAGAGTATCATTTTTAACTCTATATTGAGTCAATTTTTTTAAGAGAAGGGAGTGATTGATAAGATCAAAAGCCTTTGTGAGATAAAAAAAAAACAGTGCCTACTACTTCTTTATTGTTAATGGCTTCAATCCATGAATCAATGATAGAAGTGAGAGCAGTCTCACAAGAGTGATTACTTCTAAAACCAGATTGGTTTTGGTGGATCAGTGAATTTTCCTCTAAGTATGCTTTGAAATTGTCACTCACATGACGTTCCAGAATTTTTGATAAGACAGGTAGAATTGAAATAGGACGATAATTACTGACATCAGATTTATCACCCTTTTTGTAAATAGGAATGACTTTAGCTTTTTTAAAAACTGAAGGATATTTGCTATTTTGGATACTTTGATTAAAAATATAAGTAATTGGTTTTGCAATAACCTTGCACTAATTTTCAGAAACCTAGGTCCTATGCCATCAAGTCCTATGTGGGAAAGCAGCTGGAGACTAGGAAAGGATGTAATGGTAGTGCTGGTGTGAGAAATACCAGGGGGCTCAAGTTGCCACTATATAACTGAAAGATTGTTGAAAGCAGCATAAAATCCCATTCAAACAAAGAAACAGCATTATCTCATAAAAACTGGATTTTTTGCTAAAAAATCATTGTTCCAAATTGGCTGTCAAGTAACTGGACCTGAAGGTCTGAACAATTATTGTAGATTAAAATTTAGACCTATAGTGGAGCAGTTTGATCGAGGTTTACAGCATTTGCCTTTTGAATAGATTAATTTGGATGCATTATCGATAGGAGATCGAATTGCTCAGAATTTTGAACAATATTTGTTTGTCTTTAGGGTGTCTAATTTTTTTTTGTTGAGGTTTTTGGTTGAACTCCTCAGTGGTTTTCAACCTCTATAGATTTGAGCCTGTGTATGAGATTTCCAACAAAATCAAATATCAAGGGTTCAGTGCAAGAGTGTACTAAGTGTATATACATTGTATGTGCACTTAGTATACCCTTGCACTGAACCCTGGATATGCGCAAAGCAAAGACTCAGACCAGCCTATGCATGTGCACAATCTGACCAGAGTCTTCACTATGCATTTAGTATATGAATAAGGTCTCAAAATATCTGTAGATCATCAGGTAACTTTATATTTTCAGTTTCTGTCTGTCTACGGCTCTTAATATTTGCACCTCACGAACATATCAAATTGTTGGAAATGTCACATACATGCTCATTTGTCATCTTGAGAAGCTACTGAAGAGTTTCTACAACATAGGGTCAAGGTCATATTGCAGTTATGGGCATGTCAAGCTGCAAATCTGGGATACTCAAATTGATCTCAGTTGCAGCACACATCTTTTATCAATACATCTTGACTGCATGTTAGCTTAAGTGAGCTTCTGTGATTGCCCTAGATCTGTTTTCTTTCTTCAGACATCTTGCCTTTTTTATTTGTGACTCATCATGTGGACCATCTGGGAAATTGGTAAAGTGTCAACCCTTGTCAGACTGTGTGAATTACACAGACTGACTAGGGTCGAAATTTTGTGCACTCTACTAATTTTCTGAATCTAGAATGATCAATCTACCTTCATGTGAAAGAATTTTGTAATGCATCCTCTGTTTGACCTGTACTTGAACCAATCTCCTTTTAAAACACTTATTTTAAAGAATTCCCAGATAGTGCCTTTTTGTGTGACAGGTCACATTTGGATCTGTTTTGTTGAAAAGAATGGGTTAAGTATAAATACTTTTTATCAAATTTCTCCTTCAGACTTCCCCAAAGACTGTTACGATGCCAAATTCTCCCCGCTCTATAATTCAAAAGAAGACGGTACCTGGTTGATAGATGCTGACGGAGAAAACGGCCCGGCTTCACCATTTCTGGTTCACTGTGATATGGAGTCTGAGGAACATGTAGGAATCACACATGTACCTACAACAATGTATGTAAATGGATGGCTCAATGTGAAACAGTTGTAACTGCCTGAGCCATCAATGTTTGAAAATAGAGCCATGCTTCTTTGGGGAACCTGTAAAATATTTGTAAAATATCTGTAAATGTGAAATGTTGAATGCCTTAATAACCCTTTTTTTCTGAAAAAAAGCTTCTAAAAACCTATAATCTAGATGTAATACTTTAAAGCCTTTAATTTGCCTATCAAAAATGACCATCAAATGCCTTTTAATTTTTCATGCAACCCCCAAACCTTCAATGTTAGAATTGTCTAAAATGAAAGAATGTTGTCTAGTAATTCATATTGCCTTTGTGTGTGATTTAAGGAAAATAAAATTTTAAAAATCTCCTTGATTTGGAAAAAAAAGGATCTCATATCAGGAGGGACTGAAATTGAATTTTCATTGTTTAGTTTGCTTAGGCATGTTTCAAATATGATAGTGATCTTTGCTAAAACAGCTGCGTGCTCATAATTTTGCTCATAGGCTTTATTAAATTGTTTGGTCATAATTTTTTTTCATAGTTAAAGTTAAAGAAATTAATTATCCTATATGATACACAGGAAAAGACCAGAAAATGTGACAACCCCTGGTAACTATACGATTGGATATAAAGCCACAACGGACCAAATTCTAGCCTTGATCAACAAATCTGATACATGTCAACAGTTTGCTAGATATGATTGTAAGGTAGGCCAAATAACAGATAAATTCGGTAGCATTGATGGATGGATGGATTCTGGGATGTATGGATGGATGGACGGACAGATAGATGGATTGAAGGACAGACAGATGGATGGATGGATGGATGAATTGATTTGCAGACAGGACAAATGGATGGATTGCCTTAGTTTATATCATCTATTAGGGCTAATCAAGTCAATGGTGACCTCACATTACCATGTTATCACATAAATAGCCAGCTTTCAGAGGATAAATCCTAAACATATAATCTTTCATGTGTTGTCACCTGTTTGCAGTACAGGAATAGAACAAACATTTGTTTTTTTGTGTAAGATAGATAGGTCATTCATTCTTGTACCACACTCCCCCAATGAAAGTGTAAAATTGGTTTATTTTCATTGAGTGAACAACGACAGCTATATTTTCAGAGTTGCAAAAAATCTTATGATTCCTTAGTTGACTAACTTTCATGTCATGGACAAAAGTAATTGTGACACAATTTATTATCTATAAATGGATGGCTAAGTGCAAAACAGTTGTAACTCCCTATATGTTTATAGGGAGTTACATCTGTTTTGCACTAAGCCAGCGAAATAGTAGCTGAAAACTAATTCTTTGTGGAACAGACTTTCGATTTAGAAGTTGCCACTGTTTTGAGAAAAGTTTTGGGCCAAGTTATGCTTGAATTCTGTGTTATCAATTGAAAGGTCAGTTCAAAACTATTGTAAGTGCCTATAAATTTAAAGGCACTTACAATAGTGTTGTATTGACACCTAGCCATGCATCATTTAATTTCAGAACTCTGCATTGATGAACAATGGAGAAAAGAATAGAGGCTGAAAACTTAATCTCTGTGGAACAGACTTTTGATTAAGAAGTTGCCACTGTCTTGAGAAAAGTTTTGGCCAAGTTATGCTTGTACTCTATGTTATCAATTGAAAGGTCTGTTCAAAACTATTGTAAGTGCCTCTAAATTTATAGGCACTTACAATTTTTTTAAGGACCCCATCCATGCATAATTTTATTTCAGAACTCCGCGTTGATGAACAATGGAAAAAAGAGGGGCTATTTCTGGGATATCCGTGGCGACGAGAAGGACTACTGGCCTGGTGGTCAGGGTAGACAATACCAGTGTGGGTGTGGCGTACTGGAAAACTGTGCTGATAGTTAGTTACACATCTCAACTTTATAATTCTCCTCTCAAATTTTGATGTAGCCACTCTTAAAGGAAAGCATTGAATTACTAATCAATTTACATGTCTCCATTTCGAGAGGATTTATTTTGTTGTATATCTTTTGTAAACTTGAAACTTTGCAGACAGGCACAACTCGCGTCTTATAATTTTAGTTTAGTTGATTGGTTTGCTACTAGTCATTCAATTTATCCATTCGATCATTCTGTCTAACAATTGTAGTAATGCTGTTTTTCTTGGGTCACACGCTCGTTGGCTCTTTCTTTTACATTGAATTGAATTCCATAAAGAAGTTGTATTTTACTGTGGGAACACAAGAAACTGATAGGGTCAATTTCTCCCTTTCCCGCAATATGGTCCACCCTATAATCATACCCCATTATTTTTCAATTTCTACCCTAGATATATATCAAATAATGTTGATTTATTGTCTGTTACCTTTTCCAAGTTGGCCCAGTCTAAAATGTTGTCGTCTGTTTAAGGTTTTAAGGATGGAATAAGGCTTTTGAATTTTTCTTATTTATATTAATCCATTAAAAGACAATAAATGTTTTGTCAGGTCCAAATTGTAAAGGGTAGTAGATTACAAACAATATGTGGGCAAATTAGTAAAATTTGTAGCAGAAAAGGGTAGATAATATTAGGGAGAAAGTGTTAGTTAGCAGCATCTTCTTCTTTTCCCTATTAGCAAGGTCATCCGTTAAGATCAAATATATAATCTATGTATCTTTAACAAAGCAGTGATTTTGGCAGTGATAAGTAAGAAAATATCTGGTATACATAAGGACAAGGTGAATAATCAAGGTTATATTCCAGAAAATTGACCTTGTGTGTTGTTTCGTCTCTTGAGATTCCTCGCCTTAAATCAGTACTTTGATTTTACCGCAGCCTAGTGATATGCAAGCACTGTGTTGAACACACAAAGCACTTTGTGTCACACAGTTGTTGATGATGTATACTAGACCTATTTTTTTTGTGTGCATGTGCACACAAAAGCTACGTAGTACACATGTTGTTCAGTTTTTTACTCGATTATTTTTTCCTAGGTGATTTCCAGGATACAGGGTAGTTGCCTATGGCCTGCTAAACAAGGCCAAAAACAATAGTAGGAATGAAAAATTATTCCTATTATAGAGAAACATGTTTGGACTTATTTTTAGAAACATTTGGATGTAATTGTGATAATAAGAATGGAGAATGGGATAAGGATTTTGGGACAGTATATGACAAGGATGACCTTCCTATTGGTGATGTGACCTTTCTTGACCTTGGAGGTGAAGGTCAATCAGGAGAGTACTATGTTGGTGACCTCAGGTGTTCTCAAAAACAATTTGGTGAGTAGGTTTTGCAAAGTTTCAGATATGTATATAATGCATACTTAATGTTTTGGTTGGAAAAAAATATCTAATGAGGTTGGGAGAATTGATAAGTGTCGAGGCTCTGCCAAAACAATTATCAATTCTCACAACCAAATTAGATATTTTTCATACAATACACCAAGTATGCATTATATTTACCTTATAACCTCTATTTGCCTTGTTTTCGTCGATGGTTCTAACTGAAATGTAAGTTTCTAAAAATAACCGAAATATTTCACTGTTCTAAAAATAACTATGCAATAACATAAAAAATATCATATGGGATGTTATCACACGGATATTTATATAGTTATAAGATAAAAAGGGAGTACCGAGTAACTTCAAAAAAAAAAAATTATTGATCTCTCAAACCCTTTGATTCCTGTACAAAGAAATAAGTGTTTTTTTCTTATAATTTCAATTTTACATTAATTTTCTATCATAACATATAAAAACCAATTTGTCAAGACTATGTGTATGAGGGTTAGTTTGACAGCCATGCTCATGTGATAGACCAGGAAATTAATGGCATTTACTCCAAATTTCACATAATTTTGTCTCACATTTGAAAGAGGTATAAAACCATTGTGTCAAGACAATGTGAATGAGGGTTGGTTTGACAGCAATGCTTATGTGATAGACCAGGAAATTAATGGCATTTACTTCAAATTTCACATCATTTGGTTTCACATTTTCAACAGGTATAAAACCACTGTGTCCATGACTATGTGTATGAGGGGTTTGTTTGATAGCCATGCTTATGCGATAGACCAGGAAATTAATGGCATTTACTCCAATTTTCACATCACTTTGTTTCACATATTCAACTATTCTATAAAACCATTGTGTCAAGACTATGTGAATGTGACAGCCACTCTTAGCCAGGAAATTAATGGCATTTACTGGATAATTTCATCATTTTGTTTCACATTTTCGCTTTCAACAGGTATAAAACCATTGTGTCAAGACTATGTGAATGAGGGTTGGTTTGACAGCCATGCTTATGTGATAGACCCTGATGGAGCCAAGAGAACAGAGGATGAGGAAGGTACTATATGAGCCTGTGCGCAAGATATCCAACAATTTCAATTATGCGCAAAGCAAAGACTCTGACCAGCCTGTGCATCTGCACAGTCTGACCAGAGTCTTCTCTATGCGTTAAGTAGATAGATAAGGTCTCAAAGTATCTGTAGACTATCAGGTAACTTTATATTTAAAGTTCCTGACTGTCTGCACTACTGAATGTTTGCACCTCGCTAACATTTCAAATTGTTGGAAATGTCACTCACAGGCTCATATTTCTTGATCTTGTGTGTGATATTCAAACAATTCCACATGTGTGCAAGGTACAGCAGCTATTATTATTTTGCAGTCAAGACAAACTCACAATGTAAAAAGAATATCCAGACTGACTGTCTTAACATAGTCATAACTAGAGGCCATTTTTTTAGCCCAATCAACCTGTAAATTGGTCAGAATGATTATCTTGATGAAATCTTGGACAAGTACGAAATTTGGCCAAAGTGGATCAAAAACTAGATCATTGAGTCAAATCGTAGAAAAACCTTGTGGACACTCTAGATGCCATTTTTTTTTAGCCCAATCAACCTGAAAATTGGTCAGAATGATAATCTGGGGAAATCTAATACAAGTTTGAAATTGGGTCAATAGGGGTCTAAAACTAGGTCACTGAGTCAAATCTTAGAAAAACCTTGTGGACAATCTAGAGGCCATATTTTTAGCCCAATCAACTTTTGAATTGGTCAGAATCACTCCTTGATTTTCATCAGTTGAGAATTAAGCTAGACTCCTCACTCGCAGAAATAAGTGTCAATCCCTGGAAAGACTAATTTGCTTGAACCTTTCAAAACAATTACCTCACCATGCACATTTCATCTGGATTGTGTGATACTATTCTGCATCACTGTAAGAAAGGCCTTGGTTGAAATATTTCCTATGGTGGCTTAAGGTAGTGGAACTGTAATAGATCTGCATATTTTGGCCCTCAGGAGCTTTCACAATGTTGACTCAAGGTTTCCTAATGAAAATCATAAGGGAACCTCGGTTAACACTAATGAAGTTCATTACTTCAAGAAACGTTGTAAAAGTATTACGGGTCCACTATCTTAAAATGTAACTTTTGTTATTTTCAGGTAATGTGGATCCATTCCTTGTTTATTGTGAGATGACCGAAGAGCCTCCAAGTGCAGCTACCATTGTCTTCCATAACCAAACAGAGGTATAATATGCTTCATCCTTATGCTAATTTAAGATTTTGTTTTAAACAAGATAAAAAATGATAAAACATTTCAATTATATCTTGCTCATATTCTCCCACAGAACTTTAGAAGAAATCAGGCAGTATAGACTAAGGTTATTCTGCATTGACATGCAGACTGACCCTATTCTAAACTAACTACCATAGCTTTGGTTACAGAAGGAAAAGGCTGTGAATAGAAGGGGCTTGTTAACTAAACTTCTTACGATCATTTTTTGGGCAAGACTAAAATAAAAGTAACTTCTACAGTAGTAACTAAATATGGAATTCTACCATACTGAAGACGATTCCAATGACTATTGCTAGGCAGAATCTAACAATGAATAAAAAAAAAAAACACCAGGTGTGAGGTGTGATTTTGACTTACGATTAATTTTTTGTAAGAAGTTTAGTAAAACGGACCCCAGGAGAAAAATTTAAACCACTCCTGTACTGAGACATTTACTCTTGAATCTACTATGGTTTGTACTTGACAGTCAATTTCGTGACTGATGTTTAGGATTTTCTCCCCTTCAAAACTGAATAATTTTGCTGCAATTCTCATTAATTGACAGATTGTGATTGACAATAAGCAACAGGAAGTGAATTTTTGACCTCTGTCTTTTACCACCATTTATTTAAAACCGTTTTAATAATGGGAGACATCATGACTGCTGCTGGAAAAAAGTTTTCTGTAGCTTTTTTTGCGTTTGCTAAATTCCTCAGCAACTAAAAGACTGATTTCATTCAAACTTTAAAGATTTTACCAATATCAAGCAGAGATGTTCAAGTAAAATTTGGTTACCATTCATTGACTTTTTACTGAGTAATGACCCTTTGATGGGAAATGTCTTTCATTATTGACAAGCACTGGTAAAGGGGTGGGCAGGTATTAGTCTGCTTTGGGACAGTCTAGTTTTGCTTTTTTTCATTAATTGACAGATTGTGACTGTCGACAGCAACAGGAAGTGATTTTTTTAATCTCTGTCTTTTTACCACCATTGATTTAAAACCTTTTTGATAATAGGCAACAAAATTACTGCTTCTTGAAAAAAGCTTTTTAAAGGACATTTTGGTCATTTCAAAAATGAAGTAATCTTTGTTTTAAATCTTTCACAGACCAATAGGGTTGCAATATCTAGAGCAATCTGAAATTTTAAAGGTCAAGGGGTGTTGCTGGTGTTCTTTTAAATACTGCAATTTGTACGTTTTTGATGAAGAATAATTAAACTTAATGGAGTCAACGAGGTTATATTTGTTTCGTCATGTCCATTTTCATTTCTAGTCTCCAATTCAAGAACGAAGTGACCTAGAATCAAGAAACCTTAAACAATTGTTGCCCATGACACAAGAAGGTGCCCTATTGTTATTTTTTGGGTCACAAAGATCAAGGTCAGAATTAAAATTTGTCCAAAAATTGTTTCTTGAACTGGGAATGAGCAGTTGGGATGGGGGGGATAACAGTAGGCTTTACAAAAGATCTAGTTTAAAAATTATGCTTTGCTTTGCAACAGTTTTGCCATAGTTTTTATCCTGAACACAAGTATAGTAATCTCTTAACTTACTTTTTTCAGATTTCTGTTGACTCTACGGGAGAATGGAGTTTTGAGTATAAAGAATCTGTATTGATTCAACTGAAGGTCCTCATTGAGAGGTCCTTCTCCTGTTCACAGACTGTTGAATATAGATGCAGTAATGCTCCACTACATGGTAAGAAAACTTGATGGATCAGTTTGTAACAGTTGTTACTACCTATCAAAAATATAGGCACTTACATTTAAGAGATGAAGAGGGTATTTGTTGATTTCTTGAAAATATGAAACAAAAAACCTAATCAGCAATAATACATTATCAAGATGCAAAAACATAAAATATTTCTCCACAATGAGATAGATTTATTTTGGAACTAATTTGTGCAGAAGCTTACAATGCAACTACGTTGTGCAGAACCTTACAATGCTTACTCCAAATTGTTTTCATTCAGAAATAAAAATCTATTTTTCAGCCAATCCATCCATGATGATAATTCATAAAAATTAATGGAAACCAATAAAATTGAATTATTTAACAATAAAGGTAGTCACAGCTGTTTTATGTGGAGCCATCAAATTATCCTTTTCCAAAAATATGTTCTACAACATATGATAATTATACCCCCCACCTACGAAGTAGAGGGGGGTATATTGGTTTCACCATGTCTGTCTGTCTGTCCGTCTGTCCGTCCGTCCGTCCATCCATCAGTCCGTCCGTCCGTCCGTCCGTCCGTAGACCTTTTCGTTTCCGGACTCTAACTCAAGAACCAAATGACCTACAATCATGAAACTTTATACAAATGATCCTTATGACCCAAGGAAGTGCCCTATTGTTTTTGGGTCATGTAGGTCAAAGGTCAAGGTCACAGTCAGCCTTAGTTCAAATTTCGTTTCCGGACTCTAACTCAAGAACCAAATGACCTACAATCATGAAACTTTTTACAAATGATCCTTATGACCCAAGGAAGTGCCCTATTGTTTTTGGGTCATGTAGGTCAAAGGTCAAGGTCACAGTAAATTTTTGTTCAAATTTCGTTTCCGGACTCTAACTCAAGAACCAAGTGGCCTACAATCATGAAACTTTATACAAATGATCCTTATGACCCAAGGAAGTGCCCTATTTTTTTTGGGTTACATAGGTCAAAGGTCAAGGTCACAGTAAATTTTTGTTCAAATTTCGTTTCCGGACTCTAACTCGAGAACCAAGTGACCTACAAGCATGAAACTTTATGCAAATGTTGCTTATGATCCAAGGAAGTGCCCTATTGTTTTGGGGTTACATAGGTCAAAGGTCAAGGTCACAGTAAATTTTTGTTCAAATTTTGTTTCCGGACTCTAACTCGAGAACCAAGTGACCTACAAGCATGAAACTTTATGCAAATGTTGCTTATGATCCAAGGAAGTGCCCTATTGTTTTGGGGGTCATATAGGTCAAAGGTCAAGGTCACAATCAATTTTTGTTTAATTTTCATTTCAGGACTCTTAATTCAAAAACCGAGCGACCTAGAATCATGAAACTTCATGCAAATGCTACATATGACCTCAATATTAGTTTCAAACACATCCTGTACTAATAGCACTTGCATTCTGACAAAGCGCTTGTGGGGGGTATTAGTCCGCTCTGCGACAGTTCTAGTTTCTTTTCAAAAATCACCCTTAACTAAGTGTGAACTAAGCTCTTCCCATAGGCACATATAAATAGAGGATAATCGTTTGTTTTAGTGTAAGATCGATTTATATTTCATTGAGTGAACAACAAAAGCTATATTTTCAAGAGCGGCTCCGCCACTCGTGAAAATATAGCTTTTGGTGTTCATGAAATGAAATATTGATCGATCTTACTCGAAAAAAAAACAAAAAAAAAACAATAAACGATTCTTCTATTTCTTTCTTGCAAAAATGAGACAAAATGTGAAATTTCTAAAACATATTTTCGTAAAGCCCGTCATTTTGCACATGATTGCTATGCAACTTTCATTGTGAAGTCACTTATTTTGCCCCACATAGATGACGTCAGATAGGATGAAATGTACAAAAGCAGGGTATAGGTTTTTGATAATTTCACTGCTTTGTGGTGAGTTTATCAATTGATAATCTATTGTTATTTCTCAATAAACCACCGAAAAAATATTAAAGAAGAGGGAGTAATACCAGTCTAAAATTTCTATTTCTAAATGAAATCCTATAGTTTTTGAACTCATTCAAATTGTCTAGACAGTTTAGGATTTGTGCATTTATTATGAAATATTCTGTCTCCTTCAAAAAAGCTTATTTTGACAAAATCCTTGATTGACCTTATATCACTCATATGATAACATGAAATTTTATCAGGATGTTAATATGAAACAATTTACATATTAGTCTTACTTGGAAGAACTTTCTTTTATTCAAAAGGTAGATTATCACTTGATAAACTCACTGCCAAGCCAGTGAAATATCAACTATTATACCCTGCTTTAATTCAATTCTCACTATTTGACATTATCTAAGAGGAGCCAAATAAGTGGATGACATGGCATTGCATATATGCTATATATATAATACATAGTGTTTTGTATGAAATGAAATATGTAACGAGGTTGGGAGAATTGATAATTGTCGAGGTTCTGCCCAGATAATTATCAATTCTCAAAACCGAGTTAGATATTTTTTTCATAAAAAACACTAAGTATGTTTTATACTTATCTTATAAATTTTTCATTGAGTGAGACTTTGAAAAATATAGCTTATGTTGTTCACCCAATTAATGATTAATCTATATTACTCTGAAACAAGCTATTGTCCTCTATGTATATTCCCATCAATGGGTAGATAATCGTAAACCTATGTGAGATAGCAGTCAGAGGCTTGGAAAGGGTGTAATGGTAGTACAGGTAAAAGAAATACCAGGAATCCATTGTTAGGTGCTCCGGCCGCCGCGATATAACTGCGAAATTGTTGAAAGCGGCTTAAAACCCATTCAAACAAACTATATATATTCAGTGGAAGGAACAAGTGTGGTAACCTGGACATCTAGAGATGATGATGTTCGATCATATTTTGATGGTGTTGGGCCAGAAGCCATGTGTCAGTGTGGACTGTTGAACAACTGTACAGGAGGCCATGCATGTAATTGTGATGCTGCAGATATAGCTGAAAGGTAAAAGTTGTTCTTGGTTATGACCCCTAATATGGCCCCACTTCTCCCTACATGGCTTAATGATAAGGGTTTGCTTTAGCTAAGCACTGAGACCAAGTGTGTGTGTGATAGGAGACAATTTATATGTACCAGATGCTGAAGATATTGCTGTAAGGTAAGGCTATTCTCTTTTATAGCACCACATGGCCCAACCTTGTTCAATGGTAAGGACTGCCTTGGTATAGACCTGGAGTCATCTGTATTCACTATTTAAAAAATGTACTTGAAAGAAAATGTGTAACTTTTATAAAAGCACAGCTTAAGGACAGGAAGAAGTCAATGAATGAAGAGCTGTGACAAGCTACATAACACAGCATCAAATATTTGAATTTTTGAAAGCTTCATAATTGCAATAACTTGTGCAACTTCTAATAACCAATGTGTTTTTAGCACTAGTGGCCGATTAGGTCAGCGATCTATTGTCATGATTTTCTTTGGGTGACCCTTTACCTGATTTCTAAGAATATGGGCATGGCAGGACAGGGCCTATTTTCACTTCATATTCACTTTAAAATCTTTAAAAATCTTCTCCTCCAAAAGCATTTGGCCAATATCAATGAAACTTGTCATAAAACTTGGAATTATTTTAATTTAATAATTATCTAAACTTTAATGTTCTCTGGAAACAATCTAACACTGTTTAAAAAATTCCTAATTTACTTATTATTATGTACACATTATCTTTTAAGTTGGCAGCTGCAATCCTTATTCATGTGATGTCCAAGCAGTCAAGGAATATTGGGGAGAGCAATTTAGGACCATCATGGTCTTCTTGACTAAAGAATACCCTTATTTCTTCTAATAATAGTGCCCTCTCTAATAGTAACACACCTATATTTTTTACTTTGAAAACCCACTTCAAATGCCTAAATTTTAGATACTTTTTGAGACTTCTTCTCTTATTTGAGATGAATTTCCTCTATAAAATCATTATACCCCCCACCTACGAAGTAGAGGGGGGTATATTGGTTTCACCATGTCTGTCTGTCTATCCATCCGTCCATCCATCCATCCGTCAATCCGTCCGTCCGTCCGTAGACCTTTTCGTTTCCGGACTCTAACTCAAGAACCAAATGACCTACAATCATGAAACTTTATACAAATATTCCTTATGACCCAAGGAAGTGCCCTATTGTTTTGGGGTCACATAGGTCAAAGGTCAAGGTCACAGTCAGCCTTTGTTCAATTTTCGTTTCCGGACTCTAACTCAAGAACCAAATGACCTACAATCATGAAACTTTATACAAATGTTCCTTATGACCCAAGGAAGTGCCCTATTGTTTTTGGGTCACATAGGTCAAAGGTCAAGGTCACAGTCAGCCTTCATTCAATTTTCGTTTCCGGATTCTAACTCAAGAACAAAGTGACCTACAATCATGAAACTTTATACAAATGTTCCTTATGACCCAAGGAAGTGCCCTATTGTTTTGGGGTTACATAGGTCAAAGGTCAAGGTCACAGTCAGTCTTCGTTCAATTTTCGTTTCCGGACTCTAACTCAAGAACCAAATGACCTACAATCATGAAACTTTATACAAATGTTCCTTATGACCCAAGGAAGTGCCCTATTGTTTTTGGGTCACATAGGTCAAAGCTCAAGGTCACAGTCAGCCTTTGTTCAATTTTCGTTTCCGGACTCTAACTTGAGAACCAAGTGACCTACAAGCATGAAACTTTATGGAAATATTGCTTATGATCCAAGGAAGTGCCCTATTGATTTTGGATCATATATGTCAAAGGTCAAGGTCACAGTCAATTTTTGTTTAATTTTCATTTCTGGACTTTAACTCAAAAACCAAGCGACCTAGAATCATGAAACTTCAGGCAAACGGTGCATATGACCTCAATATTTGTTACAAACACATCCTGCACTAATAGCACTTGCATTCTGACAAAGTGCTGGTGGGGGGTTTTAGTCTGCTCTGCGACAGTTCTAGTTTATATAGTTGTTAAATGGAGATTCACCTCAAATTAAAGAGAAAAAAGCCTATAAGACATCAATTTTCATGATTTTCAAATCTGAAATGGCATGCTTAATAAAAGCTCCCTGACCATGTTATGTATAGTTCCTGGGGGTGTTTTTAAGGAGAAATACGGAACCTTAATAAGCAGAGGTGTGGAATTCCCATGCCCGACTTGTCCGACTCGGGCTTATGTACTTGAGGACAAGTAAATTTTTCTAAGCCACTTGTCCAAGGACAAGTAAGTGCCAGGGCAAATCTTGGAATGTTACTTAAAAGAATTAAGAGATAAATCATCCTAATTTTCATATCGTAGGGTAAAAAACATTGTTTTTAATGAAGAAAATGCTGGATACCAGCATTTTCTTCATCAAAAGGCAATATTTTTTTTCAAATTTTTCTATTTACTCTTTAGTGGACAAGTTCATTTTGATCCTGGACGAGTAGAAAATCCGCTTTTACTTGTCCAGGGACAAGTAGAGAAAACTCGTATTTCCACACCCCTGATAAGCATTTTCAATATTTTCAGAATTGACTCTGGCTTGCTGATTAATAAGGATGATTTGCCAGTTACACGGGTCGATATCACTGAAATGCCTGGAAATGCTGTTCTGAGCTTTGGTCCATTGAAATGTAATGGTACGAAACTTATACGTACTCAGAAGGCGATCAACATAGAATATATGGGATAAAGGCGATAACAATGGCTCAGCGCAAAACTGTTGTAACTGCCTATACATTTATAGGCAGTTACAACTGTTTTGCACTGAGCCAGCGATATGTGGACTGTGACAAAAGATGGATGTCCTCCGTCCCCTTCCCTTTTCTTTGGTTTGAGCGTTGGTGAATAATCATAACATCGTAACTACAGCTTGAATAAGCTGTAGTTTCGATGTTATGATTATTCATCAACATCGTTTTTCGAAAGAGAATTTATTTCTATTACGCACTTGTGTAATGTGCGTAGTGGTATTTACGCCCTATTTATCTACGAAGGTTTTGCAAGCTAGGGGAAAATGTGGGGACATAAAACAAAATTAATGGATCATACCGTTAATGTCTTTCAATTTAACGAAGGAGACATTGTTCCATGGTCTTAAAAACTGAGGACATTTGAGCCTGTGCATGACATTTCCAACAATTTGAAATTCATGCTATACAAAGACTCTGGTCCGTGCTAGGGCTCAAAAATGCGAGTAATCAAAAAAGAGAACTTGAGTCAGAATTGGTTAAAAAAAGTAGTTGACAATCCTCTATACTGTTTAATTGATTATTGATATGTTGCAATGGATTGTCTCTTGATAATTCCAATGAGAAGCCAGTGAAATGATCAACTCATTGTTTTGATGATTGAGCCTTTGATTTTTGTTTTTGTGATGAAAACTGCCAAAGTATCACCTTAGATAATACAGCTTTGGTTATTCATTCAACGAAACGTGACCCTCATGCCAAAAGGGACCATCTGGGAACTCTGTTAAATGAATATTTGAAAAAGAGATTGGGTCCAGCTTAGGTCAACCAGATGTCGCAATTCAAAAATTCTTTCGCTTGAAGGTAGATTGATCATTCTAGATTCAAATAATGAGTACATTGCAAAAAATTTCTACCCTAGTAACTCGGCGCAATCCCCGCAGTCAGACAAGGGTTGACTCTTTACGCACGATCAAGATGGTCCCTTTTCGCAAGATGGGTCACAAATATTCCATCTAATTGTTGTGTGTTCTCAGACAGCTATTAGACAGCTCTTCAGGTCTTTGATTATGAGACTTACATTGTAATATTTATTCATTCAAAGATTTGTATCCAAATTGTGCGGAGCTGAAAGCTTGGAGAAATAGTCACAAACTATTTGGTGAATCTAACCTAGAGAATGGTTTTTATACCATAAATCCTGGTTATGAGGTTGGTGTAGAGCCCTTTCTGGTTGAATGTCTTGGGTCGCGGACCATTGTACCAGTTTACATAGGTTTGTTTATGTTCATTGTTTTGTTATTTGGATCAAAGGGAGGTAATAATTTTTAAGAAAAAAATCTAATTTCCCCCCTTTCAATTAAAATGACAGTTAAACCATTTACCAGATTATTTGATTTTGGACTATTCCAAATTCTTGCTTCTTTTGATGAAATATTTTTTTTGTTTTTTGGAAGAAAATATTGAGGACAATGAAAAAATTACTTGTACCAAATGTTTTAACCACCCCCTCATTCAAAAAAAAAAAAAAAAAAAAAAAAACGGTGCAAACATTTCGCAAATTATACCTTGCCTTGCACATGCACTCGCTTATAAAGGGTATAAGTTGCAAGCAGTTTGCACCTTTTTATCATCCTGAATGCAGGGCAGTTTTTCTCAGTCCATATTTTTTCTTTAAGGGGAGTCAATAAGTGAGCTTCGTACGAATACCTAGATTTGGGTCAGATATGTTTTTTTCATTTTTTCAAGGTGTAAAAAAGTCTTATTACAATTTTTAGAAAAAATTGATGAACAAGAGATGATATTGACTTTGGGAGAATTTCACCAAAAGCAAAGAGCGTCATTTAGCATGTGTGTTATTTGACATCAAAAGCATCAACATTCCCACTTAAAGATGACTTCATGTATTAAATGGGTGGAGCTATCTGTGTATACAGTGAAACACATTAAATATGAATTTTTATTGCAATTAAAGTTCTATGTAATTTCTTCCTATTTCATATATCCATTTTATGCCAGAAAGTTATAATACATATTCTTTTTATTTTCAATTCGATGACTCAGCCCGAAACATATGTAACTCCCTATATGTTTGTAGGGAGTTACAACTGTTTCAAGCTGAGCCATCGAATTATAACACTGTTATCTCTCTTTCATATTAGAGCCGTCAGATCCCTTGGATAACACAGACCCAGACAATCCTAAGTCGAAATGTTTTACCGTCAACTATAAGACTCGATACAACAACACAGATTATGAAATCACGCCTCAGCAAATTCAAGTAAGATATACAGCTTAATTTTGAAGTGTAAGATCAATTTATATTTCATTGAGTAAACAGCAAAAGCTTTATTTTCACATTTTTGTTATTCTAAAAACAAATGACTATTCTATTTCTTCAATGTAAAAATGAGACATATTATAAATTGTTTAGTTAAGATTTTCTGAAAGCATGTCATTTTGCATGTGATTGCCATGCAATGTGAAATGATGATGTCACTTTTTCGGCTCCACTTAGATGTCAGACAGGGTAATATGAGCAAAAGCAGGGTATAAGTTTTTGATGATTTCACTGGGTTGGTGGTGAGTTTTTTTAATGATAATTAACTGTTATTTCTTGATCGTTCATTGAAAATCATTAAAGAATGTCATGCAAAATAAAAACATCTGAAATAATGGCAGTGTCTATTCTAGGACTCTAAAAGTAAGGGGGAAATTTCGTTGAAAATCGTCACATTTACCTTTTCTCTTTGTTGAAAATTCCATCACCTTCAAAACAGGGGGTATTTTTGCAAAAATATGTGCTGAAATGCTCAATCCCCACTCTTAAAATAGACACTGTTAAATTGCAGTAAATTAAAAGGACTGGATGTACTTGGTGTGGATTAATGTTCCTTTAGAAGAATAGAGACTTATTAAGAGATAAAGAGAGTATTTTTTAATTTCAAAAATCAATTTCAGAAATCAACAAATACTCTCTTCATCTCTTAAGGTAACTGCGGACAAATAGAATGCCATTTTAGGTTCAAATTTTAAAATGTCTGCAAATCTTGCCTAATGCAATTAAACTGAAGTTTGAGATGCCCGTTTTCATATGTCAGTCATGAAAAGGGATTTCATAATGTAGAGTTGATGTCATGACGTCATCAAGGGGCCGACCCCTTTTTAAGGAACCAAATTCAATGATTGTCCATTTTTTCTGAAATAGTAAACCAATTTTTATACCAAAAAAACGCCATTGGCTTTGTAAAGAGACGCCCAACTTTATGTTTTGATTGATATGAAGATATTAGCGTAAAAAATACAATAAAGTGAAACATAACAGTTACTCGAAAAATATTGACGTTTTTCTCGAAAATATGTCTGATGACCTATGCTGAAATTTAGAGATGTTGCTTCAATACCATTCTGCTGAACATTTTTGAAATAAATACCATGTGTCTTAGTGGAAAACTTTGATTCCGCGAAGAAATTGCAGATCAAAAGATATTTTGCCGTCAAATCAAATGTTCGCAAAAGCTGTCTTTTTAAATGGATGAAAAATTAAGTGATTTTTTTTGTATTTCTTAAAATCCCATTCAGATTTAATACTTTTAAAGCCTATATTTTAGAACAAACCTTAATTTCAAATATTATAGAATACGTTATTGCATGGATATTGGCGTCAAATAGGCATAGTAAAGATGGTTTTGGTGCCATGTCGAATTTGACGAAAAATTTTGGAACAACTTCACAAAATCAAATTTAATGAAAAATCTAGCCTAAAGACATATTGTTTTTATTTGATTAATGCAAAGCATTTTTGCTACAAAATAACAAAAAATCAGCCTAGGTCACCGGACATAATTTTAAGAAATTTCTATTTATTTACGGAAAATGAAATAAAAAAGGAACATCAAATCTTAAAAATTGCGAAACAGATAGGGTTTTAGGCCTGTTTTTCTATTTGAATGTGCACAGAAATTAAATGACTAGCTTGGGTTTTCTTGTGTGTGAGATTTCGAACAGTTTCAAAAATGCACAAAGCCAAGACTCTGACCAGCCTGTGCATCTGCACAGTCTCACCAGAGTCTTCACTATGTATTAAGTAGATAAATAAGGTCTCAAAGTATCTGTTGACCATTAGGTAAGTTTAAGTTTACAGTATGAGATTATCTACATTACCCATGTTTACACCTCATTTACATTTCAAATTGTTGCAAATATCACACACTGGCTCATTTTTAATTTGATGGACAGACCTAATATTAAACTATTTAAGATTGATAGATTTGTCATTTCATGATTAATAAAAGCTTTATTTTCACACAAGCTTGGCTTTTGTCATTCACTAAATGAAAGCTACATCAAACTTACTCTGACATAAACAAAAATTACCCTCTATTAATTTGTTTTCTTTTTCAGGCTCTTGTCAAAAATAGCCCTTTCTGTTCTCAAGAATTAAAACAAACCTGTTTGAATGCCCCTCTCACTGGATTTTCTAACTACTCAACTTGTGGTGAAAAATTTGAACTTCAAACTGGTGAGTAAGACTTGTGGTGAAAAATTTGAACTTCAAACTGGTGAGTAAGACTTGTGGTGAAAAATTTGAACTTCAAACTGGCGAGTTAAATTTTTTAGGCTCATACAGGGGTGTGGAATTCACATGCCTGACTTGTGGGATACAGGCTTTTCCACTTGCGGGCAAGTACATTTTTCTAGACCACTTTGAGGGGTCAGTGCAACACTCCTGTAAGTGCCTATATATTTATAGGCACTTACAAAAGTGTTGTGCCGACCCCTCCACTTGTCCATGGATAAGTAAATACCAGAGCAAATCTTGATATAGTATTAAAAAGATGTAAGAGAAAAGTTGTCCTATTGTTTGTATTAAAGGGGAAAACAATGTCTTTAATAAAGAAATGCTGGATTACAGCATTTCCTTCATTAAAAACAATATTTTTCTCGATATTTATCATTTCATTTATTGTGGACAAGTTCATTTTCATCCTAGACAAGTAGGAAATTGACTTAAACTTATCCATGGACAAGTGGACAAATGTGGTATTTCCACACCCCTGGCTCATAAGAGCAGGGAAGGCTGAAGTCGAGATTTTGTGGTCTGCTGTGTCACCTGTTGAGACCACACCTATTCCCAGTCAACCACATGATTGGTAAAGATTATTGTCTCGATAAAACCAAAGAATTTGAAAAATGGATCAACTGGTGTAAAACTCTATCATGAGGTCATTTCTATGGAAACTGAAGAGACTATATTTTCAGCTTCACCAAAATGAATGAAAAGATCTGTGATGAGTTACTAATTAATTGATTATCCCCGCCAATGAAATCATGGGGCGATATTGCTTTATGCGTCATCTGTCTATCCGTCCTTCAGTCCGAGTTTAGTTTCTGCGCTATTTCTTGAAAACCATTGACTGGATTTCAATGAAACTTTGTGGAAGGCTTCACTACAAAGAGATACTTATTTCGTCAGGGTAACCCGGTTTGACCATTAAATTTAGAGTTACTGCCCCTGATTGTCGGAGCCAAATTGTCCTTCCGCCCGCCTGTCAAAGTTTTGTTCCTGTGCTATTTTTTGGAAACTTGACCGTATTTCAATTAAAGTTTGTGGTAAGCTTCACTACAAAGACGAGATGGGCATATTGTCGGGGTTATCCATTTCAACCATTGAATTCTGAGTTACTCCCCTTAATTGGTGAAAATATATAACGGCAGAGTAATATTTGTTTCAACGCTATTTCTTTGAAACCATTATTTGATTTCAATAAAACTTCCTCCCTGCAAAATTTGAAGAAATTAAAATGAAAAAAAAATATTGGCATATTATCTTTCATCCATCTTCACTATGATATCTAACAATATTAAAATATTGAAAATGATTATCAGTAATCTGTGTTATCCATTTATATCTGTTTAAATATGACATTTGATTTACTATTTTTATCTACAATTCTCAGCAAACTATTTTAACCCTTTCCCAAACGAGACTGGGTTTTGATGTCTCTAAAGGAGACAAAGTCAGAAAATAATGAAGGGAAAGAAGAAAATGCTGATAATCAGATATCATTTCTGTCCCCTGCAACTCCTTTCAATTTGGATCACCCTAAAATTGTGCCATTTGGGAAAGGGTTGAATGGATACCAAATAGCGTTAGCCCCTTGTGTCTTTTCCCAATCTTAAAATAACTGACTGATATAAGGTTTCTGACATTAAATGACCGATTGATATATGATTACATCCCTTTAATTTCTCACATAACTTGCTCCACACGCTCATTCAACTTCAATTCAAAAGCATTTACTGTGTCAATTTTACGATGTTTGTACTGTAATATATGCTGGTTCCTGAATGTATTCAGGTTGGGCAGGGAGCCAGGGTGAGCCTGAATGTGATTGTTACCCAGTTGGACGATGTGCCGGTAATAAAGCGTGTAATTGTGACCTCGAGGACGGAGTTGAGAGACAAGATGGAGGGTGGATACACCTTAAAGAGTACTTGGCTGTGTGTCAAGTTTGTGTGGGACTCGATAAGGTGTCCACTTTAAATGTTTCGGTTGATCCAAGAAGACGTTCTGTCAAACCACAGGTGTCAGACTTGATTTGTGATGCCGGGTCTATAGGTCAGTCATAGCTTTTTCATTATTTTTCTTTGCAGTTTCTTGATTGCTTTACTTGAGAAAATATAAGGGAATGAAGAGAATGTTGCACAAAAACAAATAGATGTCTTGAAATGATAATCTTATATAAATTGTCTAAGTCCTAAAGTATACTGTCCCTATACAACACATACTTTCTTCCATTTCTTTGACCTCAATCAATACAGTTATAATAGATTTGCAGTGTATTTCTCATCCAAAACCTATGTTGTTGGTACTTTCTGTATTCAAAGAGACATTTTGGACGGTTAAAGTTTTTTTCCTTTTTCTGAATTGAATTCAATCCTCCTGGATTCTGCATTCTTCTATTTCAGGTAAACCTCATATCAAGAAAGGCGTAATCAAGGGACAAATAGATTAGGCATGCAACAGATAGACCCAGAAAGCAATGACCCAACTCCACCCATTCTATTCTTTTGCTATATCAATGACAATCAAAACTGTTATTTCTCATCAAAATGCTATATTGTAGGTATTCATTTGAATCTTCTTGCTGAGACGATTCAAATGAGTATCCACAGCATAGAATTTGATGGACAGAAAAAGATTTTTTTCCCTTTGTCTTCCTTGATTTCTTCATCCTTATATTTCAGGCACAACCTCCTCATGTCAAGATTGGCGTAATAAAGGGATGACTAAATCTGGCATGCAACAGATAGACCCAGATGGATATGACCCATTCCCTTCTTTTGCAATATCAATGAAAATCGAAATCTGTTATTTCTCATCAAAACCCAATGTTGTGGTTACTCATTTGAATCATCTTGCTGAGACGATTCAAATGAGTATCGACAGCATAGATTAACAGAAAAAGAGTTATTTCCATTTGTCTTTCTTGATTTCTTCATTCTTGTATTTCAGGCACAACCTCCTCTTGTCAAGAATGGCGTAATAAAGGGATGACTAAATCAGGCATGCAGCAGATAGACCCCGATGGAAGTGGGCCAACTCCGCCCATTCCATTCTTTTGCAATATCTCACATTACCCTCCTCTTGGGTTTGTGGTAGGTGTATTATCCCTTGTCATGCTTAAGATTTTTTTTTTCAATAGAGCTGAAAGCTTACTTTGTTTGAATTGAGGTTTAATGCCGCTTTTAACATTTAATCAGTTATATCGCTACTGCTGGAGTGCCTTACAATGGATTCCTGGTGTTTCTCACAAAAGCACTACCATTACTGCCATTCCAAGCCTCCATCTGCTGTTCAACATAGGTCTACAATTATCAACCCATAGATGGGAGACAAATTGTCAGAATGGATGATTGCTGCCTTCACACACAAGTCAAGGTCAGATTTTTGTCCAGAGCATAATTTTTACATTGATGAATGGATTTAATGATAATTTGGCAAAGATGCTTCTCTTGGGATGTAGTAAATTAGTTATGACTGTAGGTCAAATGTCCATCAACAGTTTTCCAATTATACCCTGCTTTGCACACAAATGCCCATGCAAAGAGGAGTATAATTAAAACTGTTTTCACTGTTTGGTCAACCTGACCACAGGGCTGGTTGCAGCACCATTGATTTAAAGATGACCCCTGTATTAGACTTATTGCATATTACAAACTTTTTGTTCTGAGTTTACCAGCTAAGTTTGTTTTTTATTTACAGGAAATCTTGCCAAAGGAATCTGAAAAAGAAGTACCAAATGAAGGGATTGATTACCGCATTGAGTACTTCACTCGCAACTTGACCTATCTTCGAGTATACATCAAGAAATCTGGTTACTGCACGCAGAATTTGACGGTAATATGTAACGATTCTGGCCTTGTACTGAATGGAGAATATGGCTGGTATTCCATCGACGATGAATTACAAACCTACTGGGCAGGGGCAAAAGAAGGTACCGTCAGTGATCAACGTATAATATTATGTTTTTAGTTAACATTCTGAAAGCCTTATTTTTTTCAAATTATTCAAATTGTTCGATTGGGGGCATATCACTTTTGCCCTGTGTGTTTGTCTGTTACTCATTTGTTCCCTAAAGTCTTTATCATTAGTCATAACTTTTGTTTTGGTTAGTGGTAGAGCATTTTTATTTCACCTGTGCAAGGGAGATGATCCTTATGTAACTGATTCAGTTTATTTTATTGATTGCATCCCTTTAAGAGATGGAGAGAGTATTTGTTGATTTCTTTGAGATATGAAACTAAAAACAATAAACTATATGAATATGCGAAGCAGATTCATACATAAGTGATTAGGTTTTTAGTTTCATATCTCCATAAAATCAATAAATACCCTCTTCATATCTTATAATTTGCCTTTGTGTGACATTTCCAACAATTTTGAATTTAGGTAATTCAAAGACTGGCCAGTCTGTGCATTTGACCTGTCTGACCAGAATCTTTACTAGTGTTTTGTAGATAAAAAGGTCTCAAAGTATCTGTAGGCAGTCTCACAATCCTCCAATTACACTTCATAGCTTTCTAGACTGCTAAATGTTCCCACCTTGTTCAGGTGTCAAATTGATGAAAATGTCACACACAGTCTCATTTAATATCCTGAAGTAAAAATGTTAAGCTTTCTTCACTAAGAAATATCGGCTTTTTATGTAGCTGCTGTGTGCGAGAGCTTTCAAAATAGCTGCAAATTCAAATTGTTTTCATTTAGGAATAAATCCCAAATTGTAGCCAATCAGAATGCAAAGATTTTGATAGAGAGAGAAAACTAAAATTGATTTTTTTTTGTTTTATTAAATTTCCTAAGTTGTAATATCCAACCTCTGAGTGATTTATTGGTGCATAGACTGCCTAAATCTCTGCATGGGTTGTAAAATAAGGCCATTAGATTTATAGTGCCTCCTCTAGTATGTTTATTTGCTTTACTGATGTATGTATCTGCTGATAATAGGGAATAAATTTATTTGAAAATACAAATTATATACAGTACGGAACATCGGGAATTTGACAATCATTTCAATCACAATCCGATCATTCACGGGCAATCACGTTCAATCAGCGTTCATCGTTCAATCAGCGTTCAATCACAATTTTACAATCAGCGTTCAATCAGAATCGTTACAAAGCGTTCAATCAGAACCGTTCACTCATTCCGATCGGTTAATTGATAAGAAACCGTTCAATCAGTTTTAACGAAATTATTTTCGTTTGATTAAAAATAATTCATTTTGTTGATAGAAAAGATAAATAAAAAAGCAAATTCACAATCATCTCGAAATAAATAGCTCTAGCGAGTTTCGGAAACATCCAGGCAAAGTAAAGGCGAGACGACGAGTACTTGCGAGTGTTCGTTTCTTGTTCCAGTTCGATCCAAATACCGTTTTCGCCCCAGTGCCAGTTCGTACCTAGTCCACCAGTAGAGAATGAAAGGATGAACAGCCGAGAGATTTTCCTTACTTTCTTTAAACAATTTCTCTCCTCAGTGGCCGGCTTTACCGGGGCCAAAATGTTTTATAAAAGGCAAGAACATTGTTACCCTTATGAAACATAACTTAATGAAAGTGCTTTCAATTGACTGGTAAACCAATCCTATCCATGTTACTCTCCAATATTTCATTGATTAGGACATGCTCACCAGCCACGACATGCATCTCATTTTCATACGGCGGATTCATGGAGACTGTAATGTAGACTGGTAAACCTGTCTCATCTACGCTACCCTCCGATCTATATCGATAGATTGAGGCAGGCTCGCCAGTCAAACTGTAATGTAGGTTTTACTCTACAGTTGGGTCTTCAAAGTTAACCACAAGTTGATTAAATTTCCCGAGGAAAATGAATGATAAGACTCACGATAGGGGCTACTTTAGATCTGCAACTGCAGTCTAGGGTAATTGTGTGGCTGCATTTTTTATGAAAACGTTTCGGTCAACTTGTATCGAATCTTCTTACATTTAACTACTGAGTCCTATGCCGGTGGTATGAGCACCTTATTATTGACTTGATAATTACTGTATTTTACCAGTGAATACAGTAAGAAGAATCTGGAAATTGAAAATTGAATGACCTTAGAATGAAATTGAATGAGTGTGTTGAGCAAAATTAGATTGATTTTCAAGGGAGGTAAAACAAAATCGACAATAAATTAGTGCTTATTGATTACCTCCTGTTAAAAGATCTACCAACTTTTCTGGATTTGTGTCTTTACAGACAAATCAGACCCTTAAAAATCAACGACAGCCTTAAAAAATTATACAATCATTTTATTGGAGTGCTGATCATTTTGCACAGATTCAAAGTGTTTTTTATTAATGATTTTTTTTTAATGAGCGTTTTAAATTGATTGGAGTGAGTGTTAGGAATGAAATATTTGAGCACTAGGTGAGTGATTTCGATTGGTTTTGATCTAGATGAATGTCAATTTCACGTTGTGATTTGCCGTTACACAAGACCTTTTCTGAACCATCAGCTGGGAGAAGAAAGTCAAATTTGATGGATGCCACCATCAGAGATTGGGCCTGGGACCCAACAATTTGTGTGTTAGAAAGGGGGTTAACACTGCTTTTAACAATCTTAGAGTCTTTTCAGTTTTTCAAGCACTACCATTAGATCCCTTCCTAGCCTCTAGCTGCTATCCCACATAGGTTTATGATTATTAATCCACAGGGGCTAAGCTTAGCAGTAACGCAGGGCTGTCAAACATGGGGTAGCGTAGCTGCAATAATGTACCCCTCTTTCTGATATGCTACCGGTCGAGGGCTACAATTTCCACCCTATTTGTTTTTTGTTGCAATTATCAAATTTCTGTTTTTCAAATTGAGAGGTTATCTAAGAGCTAATGTCATACCTACCTTAGTTTTGAAAGCAAATAATGATAAAGTAACCAATACATCACTTGTATTGTTCTTAAAAAAGTGCTTTCTTTTTCAATTGTTCAAATTTTCGAAGTTCGGAGGCCATGACAGTTATGTTGATCATGTGATTTATTGTGACGTCACTTTGTTTACTTATTCCATGCTGTCAAAACAGGTGCTGGGTAAAAAGCATAGTAGCTATTTTTACCTACCATTCAAAACCTTTGCAAATTTGAAGCATCTAGTAGCCTGTATCTGCTTACTACCTTACCAATTTAAGTGACTTTACAATATTTTTCATTCAATTTTCATATTTTATTATGATCAAAGCAAGTTTGTTTACAAAAAAATACTACGGCTCCCAAATATGGCAACCTCATTTTTCATTAGCTGAATTTTGGCGGGAAACGGGAGAGCTCACGTGATTTTCAATGACATCAACCAAAATGGCTGACTTTGAAGGGAAAAAGTATGATTTTCAGACAGTGATACTAATTAAAAGTGAAATTCTTGGGATATTTAAATTTGTGGCGATAAATTTTTATTGGGACTTATAAATTAATTACCAAGGTAGGTTTAGATTGTAAAAAAGTGTTTTTAGCATTTACACATATTCCAAAAATTGACCTTAAAATGCCCGGAGTGAATCACTCCGGGCGCTGCAACATAGAATAAAGAGGGACCGCGTCGTATCCCTCCCACATCAGATTATCAAAGGAGGGATACGTTATCGTATCTAGGGGTAGCGAGTTAGAACCCCGGCTCAGCTAACTTTCATCCGTCAATAATGATTATACTAGAGTCAACGGCTTATGATATTTTACTTACGATAAAATGTAGCACGCCTTAGATGGATGAGCAGCTAGTGGCTCACAAGAAATGTTGAGGTTTTACTGGTGTGAGAAAGGATATGAGTTGGTGCACTGCCCAACTATAATATAACTGCACTAATATTGAAAGTGGTATTAAACCTCATGCAAACAAAACATATCAACCCATTCGGGGGAACAACTTGTAGAAAAGGGCGTTGGCTCTAGGAGCAAATGAATGGGTGTCGGATACACTACCACAGCAGTTACCCAAATACATCCGCCTATATAGCAGTAAATGACTGGTTGGGGGCGGAGGAAGAGCTGCTTCCTTGTTTGATTAGACATCCTGACCGGTTTCGTTCGATTGTTCGAACTCTTCAGCGGATTTTGTCCTGTAGAGGAGACGTGCAGAGGAGACGTGCTTCACAACCACACCACCAGTGAATCCCACACACACTGCCAGCACCTCCACTATTGGCTCAAGCCTGAGCAACATGACGCTGACCCCCTACCCAAACACGACCAACACCACAGTCGAAGTAACAAAGAAACGAAAGAGTTTCACACGGGGGAGTAGAAGTCAACCCAAGCAAAAAGTGCATCTTGGAGATTAGTGATACAACGCTTCCAATATACAAGGAAACTAGGAAGATCCTTTACAAGTATGGGATCTAGCAACTACATATCCTCCAATCAGTCGGGATCAACATCTCAGGGTAGAACAAGGACCAACCAGTCATTTTTCCTCTTTGCACATCCGCCTATATAGTTGTGATGACAATATTTTTCACATATCCTTCAGTCACTTACAACATATGCTAAATATTGCCATGATTTGTAAAGAGGTAGTGGACCCTTAATAGTTCCTCCACATATCTGAACTCATGATCTTTCACAATGTTTACAGAGGTTTCATAATTAAAATCATTAGGAAACCTCAGTTAACACTGTTACAGTTTATTACTCTCAAAATGTCGTGTATCTATCACGGGTGTACTACCTTAATCCAATTCAATCTGAACCTGGAAATTCCCATTTTGACAGGAGATATAGACAAGGATCATCCTGAACATATGTGCAGTCTGATCTTAGTCTACACCATCTTTTTGACCAAGAACTGTGTTGAGACTAAATTTTCAAGACAAAATTTGTTGGATGATTTTTCTTTCAGAGACATTCAGCACTTTGCTTTAAAGCTAGTGTAATTTTGCCTGGATTTATACTTAGCATAAGAAGGGTAAATGGCCATTGGCATTGATGAGCTATTTCCTATGTGCGGATCCAGTGGGGGGGATATCAGGACAAAAAGATTACATTGAAATACATTTATACAAATATATCATCAGTGGGTGACCAAAATGCTACCTCATTTGAGGTTTAGCTTAAGGTAGTGGAACCTTAAAAGTTCCGCAGCATTTTGGAACTCATAATCTTTCACAATGTTAACTGAGGTTTCTTAATGAAAATCATTAGGAAACCTTGGTTAACATTGTTAAAGCTCATTACTTCCGAGATATTGCGGATCTTTTACAGGTCCACTACCTTAAAGGTTTTGCTCACCAACTGATAAATTGATTAATAGACAACTATGTTTGTGCTGCTCTCATGGAAAACAAAAGCACTACATGTGGGTGCCTATGCTTGGCTGTTGGTGAAAAAAATTGTCAAAACAGGTGCACAATTTGCAAAATATGCATCTAGATTTATACATCTTGGCAGTAGAGTTGGTTCTTTGGTTAGAGAAAATTTGGGACAAGTTCCAATTCAATACCTTTAGGAATGCCATAGATATCACAAAATGTCAAAGGTCATGCAAGACGACAACCAAGGCTATAGCAACTACTTCACTAAAAATTCAGGATCAGCACATGTATTTCTTGTTGTAGAAATGTTCAAAACAAAAGGATTTGAACCTTTCATTGGACCAAATATTTACAAAATGCATAATAGAGTGTAATTACATTTATTTAATTCTATAAACAAGACATACCCAACAAAAATCCCTGAAAAATCTGTATATGGCCTGTTCAATAAATACAAAAACTGTTTTTAATAACTGCTTATCTGATTCTTTATTCTCTTAAGTAGCACCTTCCTTTCCATATCAATGAGTCATTCTACCCTACTATAAAGTCAAATTGTGAATAGCAGGAAGTGAAGTCTCAGAGTTTAAACTAAACTCAAACTTTTTCATTTGATTAATTTGTTACAGATAAAATTCAATTTCAGGCTGAAACAACAGTAACTAAGTACAATTAAACTTGTTAATTTTGTCTCTTGTCCAATGATAAATTCAATCAATAGTTGAAATAATGCATTTGATAAAACAATAATGACCAAGCAAAGAGGTGCGTTTTATAGATTAAGATTTTGAAGATATCTTAAGATTTTTAATCGGAATATCCCGAGCAATTCAGTTGAAATACTACATAGCAGTCAGAGATATCCCGATCAAAAAAATAAAAATAAATCTTAAAATTCTTCAACCTAAAAAAACACACCTCAGGTCAATTGAAATTCAATTTTAAAGATAAGTAATATGGCTTTTCTGTATTTAGAATTCTACTAAAAATGTTACCATCTTGCTCAGTCAATGCAGAGTGTATAGTCCAACAGGGATCAATATTTTGCCAGATCAGTATTGGTTTGAAGGTAGTGGACCCGTAATAGTTTCACAACACTTCAAAGCAATGAATTTTATCAATGTTAACCGAGGTTTCCTAATGATTAATTGATTATCATTTGCAGGTGTTTTTTTACTGAGAAACTGGTGCTGAATATTGGCCCCTTTCCCTCGGCGATTTTTCCCCAAAATGGACCTTTTCCCCTCCAAACGAATTTCTCCACCCAAACGAGGTTTTCCCCAGATAATGTTTATGTTATAAATCGAAGATAATGGATAATTTGCTTTTAAAATGCATTTACGGTTCCATTTTTAGTTGTAAAACAGCATCATACATCTTTCATAAGGGGCAAAAATATAAACATTCCGGAATTTCCTAGACATCATTAGGCTCCGCTCTGTCGATTCTGTATCAATATTCACCAAATCCGAAACCCTCTGCCATTACAAAATACGCCAAACATCGCTCTGCCTCAGACTTTTCTGTGATGCCCTTTTATTATGATTCTGCTCAGACTTTACTCAAGGAACCCTATTTATAGATAGTGGACTCGTAAAAGTTCCGCAACATTTCAGGAGGCATGAACTTTAACAAGTTAAACCGAGGTTTCCTAATGATTTCATTTGGAAACTAGGTTAACATTATGAAATATTATGAGTCACAAACAGCATAGATTGACCACTTTTAGTAGAGATGTAAAATATTTGAGGTAAATTATGTGAGAGATTATAACTAGAACTAATTCTAGCATTCACTTTGGATAAAACAGTGTATCTCACTCAGTGTCTTTGTGGTAAAGAAACTTGTTTCTTGACCTGGAAGTTAGTGGTTTAAGCCCAAATGCCATAAAGGTGTTAATAAATTGGCACTTAGTAGCCTGCCCCAGTTCACCCAGTTTTTTGTCACAATCTGAAATAAATGTATCTGGCACCCTATACAATGACTAACACACACTTGCCAGTAATATCCGAAAGGGGAAATAGGCAGTAGATAGATAGGGAACCCGTCAAACCGGCTCCTCGTCAAACCAGTCCCATGGTCAAACAGGCCCCAATACCGTCGAACCGGCCCCCAAACATAGTCGAACCGGCCCCAAATCAGACAAACCGGGCCTTATTTTATTTCAAACGTTGCTTATATACATGCATTTTACTTTAATTTTTGAACTATTGACTGTAATGCGATAGATAAATAGTGACAAATATATTGACCGATAGAAAGTGTATGTTCCTCTTTTGCTTAAGCTACTGTCACATAAACACTCTGTTTGCTTTGGTGAGGCATCACTGATGACTTAATGTAGAATAGTTGATGAAATTGATGACAAATTTCTGATAAGTTGACATCTGGACCTGCCCTGTGAATGGACCGGGCTAGATCTAATCATCTGGTTGGCTCAGGTTTCCTTTTTTTACATCACAGACACAGAGTTTTATATTCTTTTCTGACCTATTTACTTCATTTTAGAAACAGCCACTATCGTTGGCGACCCGACTAGTCAACGGCATCTAGTAGGCTTAATGACCATGCAATTTCTGTCTGGTATGCACTAAAGTCGACACGTCGAAAGGTTCGAGGTCCGAAAAAATTGACATCATATTCAACTGTCGATTTCTTTGGCGATCCTAGTATTCTTAAATAAGATCAATGTCCAGTCTTAACGAAGTTTATTTTAACTCCAGCCAATGGTTTTCAAGATTAAAATCTGGAAACATGAGAATTTTTCCAAAAAGTTTTTTTTTAATTACAGTTCAGTTGCGTGTGTAAATGGCGGCTTTTTATTCAAGGGAAATAATCTTTACAACATGATGGTAGGTAATTTGCTGTGGACCCCTGCGGATAAATTAAAAAAAATATGCTTGGAAAAATATAATTTTAATATTTCGTTTAATTTCTTTCGTTATTTATGTTTTAATTGAATGATTGAACGCACCGTTCAATTTGATTGAACGGTCGGATTTAGCATAGAAAGCGTTCAATCCAATCAGAAGAAAAAACGTTCAGCGGGCAATCACGATCATTCATAAACGTTCAATCACCGCTCAGCGTTCAATCACGCGCCAATCGGATTGTCAAAATCCTGATGTTCCGTACTGTACTACAAGAATGTTTTTCCAGAAAATAATGTAGATATTGGATATCTTACTTGTCATTGCATATTTTCTAAAATGAAGACAAAATATATTTGGTTATTTCTAAAAAATCCAAGGGTTTTCATATGGTAAAAGAATTTAAAAGAAAAAAAAAACCTTTTTGAGGTTTATTTTAGTGTACAAAGGAACAAATAGATGTAAGAAGGGGGGTGTTAAAGGAAGTTATAGTTGTAATATACCGTATTTCTCCTATTAAACGCGCCCGGGCGCGATGAAAATCGTCGTGGGGCGCTATTATTTCAGATCCTTTTACTTAATTCAAAAAAGTACGTACATGTATTTTGGTACCTAAGAGAAGCAAACTGTTAACATGTTCGTAATTATAGATTGAAATACGTGCGCTACACAATACACTTTCCTAATTATCTATTAAGGCTATAAATTAAAAAATAAAATAAAATAAAATAAAATGTTAGCTAATGAATTGTAATTCTGTCATTTAAAGTCATCTATCGAAAAACGGTCACCTTCGCCCATTAATTGCAGCTTTCAAAAGCAAGTGATTGTGTTAGCAGAAGCCGAGATTATTATTATTGTTATTATTTGTACAAGATAGGAAGTTCCAGACGATGCAATATTCAATGTTCTGCTACTGATGGACAAAGTGGTCTAATAAATCGTTACCTATTCACGTATGAAATAAATAATTCTGTATAAAATCCTAAAATTTTGTGATGTGTAAATGCACCCGGTACATGAAATGGAAGTGTTTCGTAGTGAAAACACAACACGTCTGAAGCTAGCTGGGTCACCGCGTGTGGACACCCTTTGAAGTCCACAGATTCTTGCAAGCGACGACGTCGCTTTTGAAATAAGTCACACACGAGATATTACGGGGGTTTTCCTATTTTAACAGTATGAATTGTGACTGGGATTTAATCATTTGACTCGGATATTTTGTTTATTTGCAGAAGGTAAAATGATTTCAGAAATATTTTTGTAACAACGTGAAGAAAGAGGATTGTGAAGAAAGAGGATTTTGTTCGCATGTGACTTATGAAGAATGACAAGGAATAGTTTTAATTTTGTGTTAAATTTTAACCTTTGGCGCTTCCGTAAAACTGCGCGATTTAGGACGCGTTAGTTTTTCAGATGTTGAACGATCTTTTAATGGCACAACCAGCCTTATCCTGATAGAAATTTAAGATAGTTAACAATCTATTGAACATTACGTCGTGGAGTAGCAGCTAATGAAATTAAATTCGAGACCGGATTTTTCACCACGGACCGTGGACGGTTGAATGATGTTGATTGAATAGTCAAGGGCCTGGGAATCGTATTTATGGGGGAGCGTGTTTATTAGGGAGGGCACGTCTAAAAGGTGAAATACGGTACTAGGCTTACAGACAGACAGAACAAACATAAAATTAAACATATTGAATTATAGCCATTCTTATTTACGATACAGTGTACTATATTGAGGGTTCAGTGCAAGGCTGTACTAAGTGTCTATACAATGTATATTATTAGGGGGAGTGAATGTATATATTTATAGGCAATTTCAATAGCTCTGTAATGGCCATTAATAAATATTCAAATATAATACACTTTCTGTTATCACAGGAACTACTGGATGTGGGTGAGAGAATGGCAGTTATATTTTAATCTATCAAGTTTACAGAGGGATGTAAGACAAATTGATGACTGCATGAAACAGTTGTAACTGCCTATAAGATAAAGGAAGTTACAATTGTTTCACAATGAGCCATTAAAATTTTGAATGTTCACTTAAACTGTTTTTATATAAAAAAGGAATTATACTTGCAGGAACAACTGGATGTGGGGGAGAAAATGGAAGTTGTAATTGTAATTTACCAGGTTTACAGACAGACGGAGGCATGCTGTTGAATAAGGATCTTTTGCCAATTACTAGAATAGTTTTAGGGCCAGGTAGTGGTACAAGAACTATTAAGATAGGACCAGTTCTCTGCTATGGTAAGTTAATTGAAAGAATACAGCTTTCAATTAAATAAATTATTGGCAAATGAAATTAATTATTCAGTCAGAAAGGAATTCACCTTCCATTATTGCATAAAATGTACGTTTTCAGGTCATTATAGGCAAACAATAACGTATAAAAGTCAGGGCCTATAGACTTTATTAGCTTTTGTGTGTAACAATATAAAAGAGCAAAAATAAAGACGTTGATTCTATTCCCACATTAAATTTTGTGACGTCATAAATTTACCAAGCAACGTCCGTATAAACAAAAGTGATGATGAAATGTATAAAGCAATTTTCTGGCACATCAGATGGTTTGGAACTTGTTTTGAAGCATTCCTTTGAATTATTTTGCAACCTCTATTTGAATTAATACTATAGTCTTTATGTCTATGCAATAATAGCATACATTCACGTTTTTTCAAGCGTTAACATTTGCAGAGACCCTCAAAATGCTTTAAAGCCCAAGTGCAAAGGCCCTAAATCATTTTTTTGGTCTCTGAAAATGTTAATGCCCTCAAAAACGTGAATTAATCCTTTATTATACCGCCTATCTACAAAGCTTATCTATTTTCTGAGAAAACCTAAGGCATTGTCATCACCTTGGCATTGTTCATGCTTGTCAGGGCTTGTGTTTGACCCTTGAACCTGGGTTTTGACCCCCAAAAATCTAATAATGTCATTTTGATCCTGAGGAATTTCTTCCAATGGGGGTCATTGGGTCATTGTGACCCCATTGAGAAAAATTTCCAAGGACCTAAACTTTGTTTGATGCATCTCATAAACTATCTTAAAATTTAGACATCAGGTGCTAACTTCATTTGTGTAAAAGAAACGGTCAAATGACTCTTAAACCTATAAATTTCTTACTCATGATTATCTCTTTTGACCCTTTAAAATCCACTTTGACACCAAGAGTTAAATGGTTAAAGGGTAAAATGACTCCCTGATTACATACACTAGCATGTTTGTGTTGGTTTATGCATTGGCATTGACATGATAAGCCTTTACTTTGGTCATATCTTTGTGATTGAGTTATTCCCCTTTTTTGACTTACAATTTTTGGTGAACGAACGTCGTTCACCAGTGTTATATACCATGTCAGGAAAATCCTGTTGGATGTTAATACATTTGAAATAAAGTAGCGCCTCTTGAAATTCAATTTAGTATCTTTCAATATTTTTCTCCGCAAAATCACTGTTTTTTTCTTTAAAAGCGTGCTACTAGTATTCTTTATCAAGTGAAAATAATGAAAATTCGGCTTGAAAAACACAAAATGATCTTGCAATGTTTATCAAGGGAATTTTTGATCGGCATAAGCTTGTCGAGAGTTTAAAGCAAAAACAAAGTTTGTGTCTAGACACCGTAGAGACAGATACTATGTTTTTGACCCAAGCCTTCGCTGGTGCAACTTGTAGTAATTAGCCGGAAATACGTGTTTATTTAGGTCATGTCCTCTTGAACTTACATTCGGCAATACTCGGGCGATCTCCGACGGCTCCGATTTAAATGTAGGTTAGAGGAATCGGCCGAGTTGAGACGAATGACGCATCAAGACACCTTGTGTCATTAGAAACGGTAACGCGGTTTTACATAACTTTTCAACTAGCTACAGTCAGTCTCGAGACGGGTTTTAAGAATGATTCGACATGTGTTTCACATGTACAACCTTTCTTGTACTTTTATTTGAATAGGGATGAACGCCGCTATTAAGATTTTTCTGTAAAATTGCGTTGGCTGAAGTAGGGCTTGTAAGGATACACTCGAATATTCGGTGAACTTATTCCCAGCGAAAACGTATCGTATTCGTCTGTCTCAGAAGCAAATATTGCCGAATACCAAATGCGACAGACACGGAAGATATTTCATTGGGGCCATTCTACTTTGCATTTTTTCAATCTGTAAAACCATATCAATTCAAAATTCTATTTGAAAATTAAATAAATGATAGCTAAATATTCAACCCTAGATACCACTCCTATTGACGAGTAGATATTGCTGTGGTCAAGGGGGGCCAGATCCGTCATGCACTTGTTTACAATTCGACAGGCGGGTTTAGTTGTTAAATTATTCTGGAAAAGTCATTGCGTTTTTTACAGAAATCATAAAAATCTAAATCGATGAATAAAAACTGGCTCCATCCTTCCCAAAATACGTTTAGAATTGGTTAACTACAGTTTAAGCAAAAACTAGCTCCGAGCAGAAAGTCTAATATCAGCCGCAATACTGTAATAAGATATCGATAGTGAGTGATTTTACAAGCATCCAAACTCTTGAAGGTAAACAATAGGTTCTCGTGCAAAAAATAAACCGACAATTGTAAGGATTCTCAACTCTTTTTGGAAAGAAAGTCGGAAGGAAAAAAACATTGTATTATACTTAAACATAGTCATAGACATAGCCATGCAATTATTACCTCCCTTTAAAAAATAAACTTCTTAAATAAGATTCTTATTCGCTTTTGATGTAGAAATTACGTTACAAAAATAGTATTTATAAAGACTTTTAGTATGAAATTTACTATGGAGCAATTGTTTAATATAAAAAGTTATACTTTAATTTCTAAAACTTAAACAGAAATTATCTATGAATTATACTAATAGGGCACTAGACCTCCTTTAACCTATACCTAAATATTTCTCATCCTGCAGTGTTATAAAATTGAATAACGACATAAGTGTCAACCACAGAGGTGGTTATGGCTTCAAATATGTTAAAAATTAATCTCTCAGGTTATGGTTCAAAATACTATTAATAAGTTAACAAATCATAACTTTAAACAATGAGTACAGTTCAGGACTGACTGATATTCATAGGTGTTTCTTTGGTTGGTACTCAAAGACCTTTTCATCCTCTGAGAAGAAACAAAGATAGTTAAAAAAGTTAAAACAAATACAACAAATTTACTTGAAATAAGCTTAAACATGATAACAACTACTTTTGTAAAAACAAACACCATTGGATATAGGTTAAAGACAGTTTTAGATAGGATTAAATCGTTTTCTCAATTTAAGTTTAATTAATAAATGTACCTATTTCAATTGTGTAAAAGACATTTTCACAGAGTAACATCTCATATTCTAACAACTATTTTTCTAACAGGATTTTCCTCTCTTTCCCTTTCTTTGAATTGGCAGTGAAATTTCCGAATAACGGAAATTTTGTCGAGACAATTCTTCCCACTTTTTTTTACATTCGTAATTTCTCTTTTCTAATTGAATTCAATATATCACTCTAGAATGCCATCAGGTTCGTTCACCATCAGTACTTTCAGTGCTTTGATTTGCACCCGTAGGCAGTGCTTTTGTTTGTCTTTAGTATAACTTTTATATTTGTTTTAAATACAAGTTGAAAATAGAGAAAACAATTTCAAAAATGGATTGAAAACTTACCATTGTTCAATACACTATGTTTAGGTCATTACTGCATATTTATTTTAAGATTTCAAAAAAAATCAAGCACAGGTTGATTGCACAGTGTGAAACAGTTGTAACTGCCTATAAACATACAACTTTTTCTCCGAAAGACATCAAAATTTTATATATCATCATTCTTTTTGAATTCGAAATTTGAGAAAATTCTCAGTTGGGCATGAAAAAATATTATAATCTTGGGTCCTGATCGCATTAACCTTAAACTCATTCAAATTCCATCATTTTTCAAATGAAATTCCAAAAAGTGTTTCATTGATGAAGAAATGTTTAGAAGTTGGTTAGAAAACATTTTCAGAAAAGGAAAAAATGCATCTCAGGAGGAAAAAGTTAAAGCTCACAGGTAAATGTCAAATATTGGCTCTTGTTTTTCATATTTTTTCTTTCAGATTTACCAAGACATTGTCATGAAATCAAGACCCAGGGACTGAGAAAGAATCCTTTGAGAAACGATACATACACTATAGACCCAGATCAGGCTGGTGGAGTCCCCTACTTTCCAGTGAAATGTGATTTCAACACAGACAACAGCATGGGCATCACTGTGGTAAGTTTTATCTTAACCCTTATCCTGATGAATGTAAACTTTGTTTAAGAGATGAAGAAGGTATTTGTTGATTTCATAGAGGTATGAAACTAAAAACATAATCACACTGTATGGATATGTGAAGGTTTTTAGTTTCATACCTCTATGAAATCAACAAATATTATCTTAAATTTGTTTATTGTAATATCATGAAGCAAAAACGTAAACATTTGTTACTTAAAAAACATATTTCTTACAGGACTACTTTTTGTGGAAGCTTATAAAACAACTGCCTTCTCAAAATTGTTTTAATGGGGAATAAAAGCAAATCATTACAAAATTAAATCATTCCAAATTGATTGCCCATTTTTGGGATATTTCAGAAATCTATTCAGATTATGATAGAAAGAAATTATTGTAAAGTATGATATAATTTAGACCTATATTTATTTATTGTCAAATAATTGTATAGGTGTATTTTCAAAACTGAGCTCTGACCTAGATGTTGAGTCCATTACCATGGGTTTATGAGTAAACCTTAAGATCTAAGACAAGCACTAAGTTTCATTTGAAAGGTAATTTGTATCTTTATTATGTCTGTTTTATCTATTTTGAAAGAATAGCACGGAAATTTAACCGTTAAAAGTAGATTTCACAGCTCACCGCTCAAAATCTACCTATATACTATTAGATTTGTTAATTATTCCCTGTGGCTGACATAGCTCAGTTGGTAGGGCATCTGAGTGCCAATTTAGAGGTCCCAGGTTCGATCCCTGACTGCTGCACTCATTCTTTCCAACTATTTGTCTCTCACCAATGGATTGATAATCGTAGACCTATGTGAGATAGCAGCTGGAGGCTATGAAAGGCTGTGATGGTTGTACTGGTGAGAGATATACCAGGAAACCATTGTTAGGTGCTCCGGCAGTCGTGATATAACTGAAAAAATGTTGAAAGCTGCGTTGAACTCCATTCAATCAATAATTATAACCCCTCCCTACCTATAAGGGAGTATATCGGTTTCACAATGTCTATCCATCCATCCATCTGTAGACTTTTTTGTTTCCAGAAACTCAAGAGCCAAGTGACCTAGAATCATGAAACTTTATACAATTGATGCCTATGACCCAAGGAAATACCATATTGTCTTGGGGTTACAAAGGTCAAGGTCACAATAGAACTTTGTTCCAAAACTTTTTTCAGACTCTTATCCAAGAACAAAGAGACTTAGCATCATGAAACTGTAACTGTTTTTGGGTCATGAAGATCAAAGGTCAAGGTCACAATTGAACATTGTCAGAAAACTGTTTCTGCGCTCTTTATTTTTTTGCTGCAAACACACCCTGCTTGCTTAGAGCTTTTCCATCAATAATTAACTACAGACCATGCAGGATTAGAGTAAGATCAGGCAATACATTTGTGCAGACTGATCTTAATCTTTATTGTCTACAAAAGTGTACAATAGAAGTATGTTATGAACAGCATGAGCAGAGTTTAGGTAAATCTAATTTTGAAATAATTTTCTGTATTAAAGTGGACATACAATAATAGTTTTGTAAGGTTTTGGAAGTCATGAACTTTAACAGTGTAAACTGAGGTTTCCAAATGAAGTTTCGAAATGTTGTGGTACCATTACCGCATTTAAGGTTCTGATACCTTAATTATAAAAGCAAGGAAACTGTAGGTCTTAAAACGTCATCAATCATATCCTTCCAAATGTAACTTTAGGTACGAGTTGTTGTTCCACCCAATTCTAACCAGATAACCAATTCCACAGTACCTGGTGAGACCAAGGTCAAATTCACCTATGTAGATGCAACGCCAGAACAAATTCACGCTCTCACAGAGGAATCCGGATATTGTCATCAAGTAAGGGATGTTATTCTTTATTTAATTGGATTTTTGCATTGATAAAATCAGGCCAATAGACATAAATACACAAAACTATTATTTGACAAGTGTGTCTTCCTCCATGCAACCAGCCTTTAAACAATCAGGGGCCAAAAGGGATCTCATCATGGTCAAAACACCATCACGACTATAATTGTGACAAGTATGACTCCTTCGACGCATGCGTCTCTACAAAAATCAGAGGCAAAGTGGTCTTAGCACCTTTTCTCTGTGATTTTTTTTAAATAGTTTTACAAACACTTAATGTACATGCCTTATTTATCACATTGATGAATCTCAAAAGCACACAACTTATAATGTTAAGGTGATCAAGTAAGATCTAGGTCTCTAAATAAGTTTAAGGCTACAAGAATAAATGCTTAATATTTAAATTTAATTAAATAAATAATTGACGTCTCTATTAGAGAAGGCTTAGGAAAACATTTTGGCAAAAGGAGAAAATGCTGATCATCACCATTTTCTCTTTTTGTCTCAATATTTTCTATGCTAAAAATACACATTTTCTACCTTTGATATAATTTATTGTGTTGTCTACAGCAGCTTTCAAATTGGACCACCCTGAAATTTTGTTGTTTGGTAAAGGCAATTAAGGCTATCATATCGGACATATAATAAAACATGATCTCAATTATGACTTTTCAGGGAATTCAGTATAATTGCTACAAATCACCGTTGATAAATTTTGGAGATGAGCCACAGAGTTATTATTCGACACTTGGAGGTAACATTTCATCGAGTTTTGGCGTTCCTGGACATCCTGATATCAGTAGTTGTGCTTGTTACATCACCAACTCTTGTCCTGAAGGTCTGGGATGCCATTGTGACGCTCAAGGACCAATGACGTATGTAGTTTTCTTTAATGCTTTTCCGTGTTTTTTTGGTAAAATAATGGTAGATTATAACTTAATAATTTCAGTGCAAAACCAGTGAATTTACCAAGAAAATGATTCGCACGGGTTCGATCCCCGGCCGTGGCACTTATCCTTTCCGACGTTTGTCTTCCACCAATGGGTAGATAATCGTAAACCTATGTGGAACGGCAACTGGAGGTTAGGAAAGGGATGTGGTGGTAGTACTGGTGTGAGAAATACCAGGAATCCATCGTTAGGTACTCCAGTCGTCGCGATATAACTGAGAGATTGTTGAAAGCGACGTAAAACCCCAATTCAAATCAAAATTAAAACCAAGAAAATGATTGTCTGCTTTCCTTCATTTCACTTTATTGAAAGCGGAGGTCATTATTTGACATCATCATGAATTTTGTGTAAAATTACATCCTAACTGTAAAATTTATCATTTGTTTTTCACATTTTGTACCAATTATGCATTAAAGAAAATTGAATAACCATGTTTTTTCTTGCAAAATGGATAAATCTTTCAACTCTAAATTTTCAAATTTGGAAGATAAATTGATCTAATACTTTAACCCTTTGCTGTTTAATCCCTGCTTTTTATGTGCCTGTGATTTTATGATTGACAATACATTGTGAAAAAAGAAGAAATTGCTTCTGACAAGCAATTTCTTCTTTTTCCACCCATTTTCTACCCTACTGAATGGTTATTTTTCAAATTAAATCCACTTATAATTTTCCTCTGCAAACCTTTGAATTTGGACAGGTCCAAAATTTTGTAAAACAGGAAAGGGTTAACACACAATTATCCTGTCTTCATATACTTTGCCACTTGTAGCTCACTTGAGCATAAAGAGCTCAAGACCTGCTATTGTAATCGACCAGTGTCTGTCTGTCTGTCATTCGGAACATCACTCAGCCATTTCCGTAAACCGCAACAGACCTCGGATGTATATAAGGCGGATTGGTTTGTAACAAAATCGTGCACTTTGTTAGGCAGAAACAGTGTAAGAAAAACTAGGGCAGAAACAATTGGCGCTATCTTAAGACTGCTATTTGTTACAGAAAATAACGGCTGGAAAATATTACTTTTTGGGAATGATTAAGAATTTTCAGCCGTTATTTAAGAATCTTTAGATCTTTATACGTGGATGCGATGGTTTCATGGCGGTGATTTTAACGAGTAGCGTTGGCAATGTTGAATGTTTGCACTCAAAGTTTCGAGGGCTAATGCCATTTTAACTGATGTCATCGAGTTTTCCCAAGGTTTTCCCGTAATTTTTATAAACAGTCCGTCGATGTACATCCGAGGTTGATCGTAAGATTGGCCGAGTGGTGTTCCGAATGGTCTGTCTGTATGTCCATCCCTCCATCCACGAGTCTGTTTGTCTATTAGTCCAAGATTTTGAAAAATCTCATCCCAAACTTGAAATGATAAAGGAAGTAACAACAATATTCGCTTTCTAGACAACAAGGCAATCATCTGTCAAATTCTGCCTAAAGAATATCCATTATTATGGCCTCAACCAAAACAGTGTAGATTGCATTTAGATCAAAATTAAGTCTGCCTTGTTGGGATTCTTTCCTATAGACAATAATCAAGAAGGAAATCTTTAAAAAAATATTTTCCTCACAAAATTAATAGTAATGTCTGATATTTTTATTTTCTGCTTTAGCAATGATCTAAGATTTCTGCCAAAGTAATACAATACATTACCCTGAAATTGAAATAAGCCCTATGTTTAGAGTGGTTTATTTTAGTTGCTCATCTTATCAATTTAAGTAATTTTGGAGTGTTTTTCAAACAATTTGGGTGAGTGTTTGGAATGAATAAATGGAGTGCTGAGTGAATGATTTTGATCAGAATGAGTGTCTATTTGACGATGTTACTAACTGTATAATTAAAGGTTTCTGAAAATTTTATCTTGCAGAACTGTAGATTATGGTCATGAGGTTGAAAAAGATAGGCTACCCATAGAGGAGGGATTTTTTGGTGGTCAGTCCGACCCTACAGCCTCTGCTACATTCGATCTTTCAGATGTAAGATGTGGACCAAAACCATTTGGTAGGTAAACTTAACTTACCATAAAAGTTATAATAGAGCCCCATTCTCTAATACAACCCCTTTCCCTTCTTCAGATGTGAAGATTGACAATTTTGTATGACTTTGGGAAAACTTAAAGCATCTATTCTATATTCATGACCTTAGATTTACAGTTGTGAATATGTGGAATTATGGCTAAAAATGCAATATAATTTGTTGCCTTTTTAGCTCACCTGAGCACGAAGTGCTCAAGGGAGCTATTGTGATCGATCGTTGTCCGGCGTCCGTCTGTCCGTCACGGCGTCAACTTTTTCTTTAAACGACATCTCCTCCTAAACTTATGGGTCAAAATCAACCAAACTTGGCAGAAATATTCCTTGGTTGGTCCCTTATGAAAATTGCTCAAATGGAAAGGATCTGTGCCATATCACGGGAAAAGGGGCCTTAATGACACATTTCTTATTTACACTCTAGAAGCCGTAAAATATGGTCAAATCTTCATGAAACTTGGTCAGAATATTTGTTAGGTCATGAGGATGAAGTCTATTGAAAATGAGAAGGATCCATGCCATATCACAGAAAAAGCCGCCTTAATGACAATTTTGTCAACAATATCTTTAAACGACATCTCCTCTTAAACTTATGGGTCAAAATCAACCAAACTTGGCAGAAATATTCCTTGGGTGGTCCCTTATGAAAATTGCTCAAATGGAAAGGATCTATGCCATATCACGGGAAAAGGGGCCTGGATGACAAATTTCTTGTTTAGATTTAGAAGCCACAAATATGGTCCAATTTTCATGAAACTTGGTCAGAATGTTTGTTAGGTCATGAGGATGAAGTCTAATGAAAATGGGAAGGATTGGTGCCATATCACAGGAAAAGGCATCTTAATGACAATTCTTTTGTTTACTCTCTAGAAGCCACAAATATGGTCCAATCATCATGAAACTTTGTCAGAATGTTTGTTATGTCATGAGGATGAACTCATTTGAAAATGGGAAGTATACGTGCCATATCACGGGAAAAGGGGCCTTATTGACAATTTTCTCGTAAGAGCTCCAAACGCCACAAATATAGTCCAATCTTCATGAAACTTGATCAAAATGTTTGCCAGGTCACAAGAATGAACTCTGTTGAAAATGGGAAGGTTCATGCCATATCATAGGAAATGGAGTCTTAATGATAATTTACTTGAAATATCAGGTGAGCGATTTAGGGCCCTCAGGGTCCTCTTGTTTCATGTCTTAGGACCTGTAACCTCTAATAAATTCTCTTCCCCTTTATATTCCTCATTTGACCATGCATATTGTCAGGGTTTTGTGATACTATGCTATGTATTAGAAAAAGGGGCCTTTGTTGAAAATTTACCTGAAGAAGTATACATTGTGACTCTTTCATTCTTTTGTTAAAATTTTAGACTAGTCAATTCAGAGAGGAAACAGATAAAGTTAAAAAAATGGTGCATTTTGAAATGAAACCATGCTGTTTGGTAGAAAATATTTTTGGAAAGGGGAAATCCCTTTTATAAGTAAGTTTTTCTGTATCTGGACAAGCAGACTCTTCAGCCAGGCTGATTGAACAAATGTGTTTTTTTTTCTAAACAAAATTTTAATTTAGCAATTAACACAAGTATACATGAATTTTGCAATGATTTACCTGAAAGATTGTTCAAAACAGTGTAAAATCAAAACATACAAAATCTGTTACAGATCATAGTTTGAGGCTTTTTTTGTCAATGTGAAATAAGAAGATTGTCTGCAATTTCTATTATGTTTCATGGATAACACTTATTTATAATATGACCCATGTCCCAGGAGTGAAATGACCCCATTGAATATTTTTGATATTACACGGGTGATATCACACTAGTAGAATAACTATGCAAATGAACCCAGATCGAATGACAAGGCTTTTTTGTAACCATGAAAATGACATTATAATCCATATATTGTGACGTCAGCTTTAAACTGTGTTATAAGTTTCGCGGAAAATTGAAATATTGAATTTCAAGAATTTTGACGATTTTTCGCGAAAAGTTGGGTCATGTTACAAATAGAATATAAAATTTGTGCTCATAAAATACTGAATTTATTAAACTGTCATCTTAAAAAGGCATAGCCTCGTTTTTTTTCTGTTTATAGATGACTCGTTTAATAAATTCAGTATTCAATGAGCACTCATTCTATATCCTCTATTTCTAAAATACTTTCTGGTGGATTATAAAGAAATAATAGTTGATTATCAAATATAAGATTAGATTATCATCGGATAAACTCACTGTCTAACCCAGTGAAATTATCAAAAACTTGTACCCTAATCTTTTGTTCATTTAACACTATCTGAAGTTATCTAAGCAAAGCTCACTAAATGACGTCATTGTGAATGTTGCAAAGTAAATGCATGCATAATTACACACTGTGAGAAAATTTGTCCTATAATGTCTTTTTTTTTTTTGGAAGTTTTTTCAGACAACACAGCTTTATATAAAATGATGTATATCTCTTTATGAAGTTGTGCACCTGTAATTTTTGAAACCATGTAGTTTCTTTTTTCAGATTTACCGAAAGACTGTCAGGAAGCCTATGAAAGAGGCATGAAATCTGGTGAGGCCTACATATGGCCTAGCCCTAATGTTGAACCATTCTTGGTGTATTGTGATATGAGCAGGAAATTTGGTGAGTACATCTTACAGGATCAAGTTGATTACCCAACTCACAATTAACAAAATCTACTGCCTGTATTTGAAAGATAAGGCTTCAGATAATTTCAAAGTTATCTGATAGAGTCAAGGGCATCTATCATTGAAAAAGTTTTAGAAAAAAACAACATTTTGGTTTTTGACTGTTTCACAGATAAACCTGTTTTCTTTATATCTAGGTGAGGTAATGGGGCCAGTAACAACCTTTAAATTCAAAGTCAATTACAAAGGTAAATTTTATATGCATGTAAATAATGGAAAAACATACATTTTTAGGGTCATTCAAAACATTGCTCTGACATTTCCATAAACTGGAAAGTACCTTGGACGTAAGTGTAGTTTTTTTGGTGACATTTTAAGTAGTTTTGCATCTGGTGGTACTTCGGTCAATAGTCATGAAGAAAATACACTCCATTAATTTTTTCAAAAGTCTGTGGAGACTTTTTGTGCATATTACAATTTAATGACAAGACGCAGTAAAACACTACATTTTGTTATCAAATTATTACATACCTGATTTTATTCTGTCGTTTATTTTGTTTTATGCAACATCATCCTTAGCAGGATGGTTGATAATTGTGACTTCATTTAAACCCATGTGCGAAATGACAGGCTATCATGGGTATGCCCTTATTATTCCCGAGGTCTATGCCATGAATTTGCAGAGTTTAGGTCATGGATTAGGTCATTTGTATTACAATGACCCACAAATACATCTTTTTCTTTAATGCTTTTCGGTGGTTTATCGAGAAATAACAGAAGATTATCACTTGATAATCTCACCGCAAAAGCAGTGGAATTATCAAAAACTTATACCCTGCTTTTGTGCATTTCTTCCTATCTGACGTCATCTATGCGGGGCAAAATAAGTGACGTCACAATGAACGTTGCATAGCAATCACGCGCAAAATGACGCGCTTTACGAAAATATGTCCTAGAATTTTCACATTTTGTCTCACTTTTGCAATAAAGAAATAGAATAATTGTTTGTTTTTCGAGTAAGATCGATCCATATTTCATTTCATGAACAACAAAAGCTTTATTTTCACTCATGGCTCAGCCACTCGTAAATATAGCTTTTGTTGTTCACTCAATGAATATAAATCAATCTTACACTGAAACAAACGATTATCCTCTATTTTCTTTCCATTTAGGTGTTGCAGTGATCAGTAACAACCTGGAAGATGGTCTAAATGTGACCTTTGACACTCCCATACCAGTTGACTATTACGGTGCAGACCCTGATCAGCTGGATGCTCTGACAGACGTTTCAAAGTTCTGCTACATGCCCTTCAAATTTGAGTGCATGTACACTAATGTAAGTAGAATCTTTTTGATGGCTCAGGGAGAAACAATAATTGTAACTCCTTATATGCTTACAACTATTTTGCACTAAGCCATTGAAATTTTGACGTGATTAATCCATTTCAATAAAATAAAACTCTTTGATGTTCCTGAAGATAAAAGCAATACCCCATCGATCACCTGTGGTGTCTGCTTTCTGATTGGCCATTGATGTCTTATCTGTCACTTTATGTTCAATTGACTTGAAACTTTGCACTTGCTCAAGATTACAGAGTGCAGTGCCAGGAAACATAATTCTTCCTGGCTTAATTATGCCCCCGATAGGGAGGCATAATAAATTTGACTTGTCCGTCCGTCCGTCTGTCCGTCCGTCTGTCCGTCCGTCCGTCATTCCGTCCAAAAACTTTAACATTGGCCATAACTTCCTTATTACTATCAAAGCGGTGTCGGGGGCATTGTCATCTTACAGTGACAGCTCTTGTTTTTTAGTTACTTCCCTTCGCTGTGTTTCATACTTTGACATCCAGCAGTCCGAAGAGCATATCTTGTGACAAGTTGAAACCTTGATTAACCCTTTGCTGTTTAATCCCTGCTTTTTACGTGCCTGTGATTTTACGATTGAGAAAACATTGTGAAAAAAGCAGAAATTGCTTCTGACAAGCAATTTCTTCTTTTTCCACACTATTTTCTACTCTACTGAATATTTTTCAAATTAAATAAACTTTTAATTTTCGTCTGCAAAGCCTTTGCATTTGGACAGGTCCAAAATTATGTAAAACAGGAAAGGGCTAATTGTGGAAAAAAAACACAAAAAATCTCATTTCTCTTGTCCTTACAGTTTCTAGAGTCACCTGGTTATTTCCACTGGAAGGGAGGTTATAACCCGAATATTCGAAAATTTGTTGGTTATGGACGTTCGTACAAACAGGAATGTAACTGTGGTAGAGATGGACAGACGGGGCAGTGTGGTGGCAGCGAAAATAGAACATATCTATTGTACAATTACAGGTGAAATACAGGCCCCGAATGGGAAACTTTAATTATGTATGGACCATGTACAGTTCTGTCTTCAAAAGATAAATTAATTATCCTGCTGAATTTATTTCCAACAAATTGCCAATTTTGCAGGCTCTTTAACTAGTCTAGTTCAAACGCTCAACACCATAATTAAATATAAAGCAGGCAGTGTAGGTTTAGGTCAGACTACACATTTGTGCAGGCTGATCTTAGTCTATACTGTCTGCTAAACAGGAATATGTTGGTAACAGCAAGAAAAGGGTTAAATTAATCAGTGTTTTTTCTCCTTTGACTGGTACCCTAAAAAGGTCTCATTCCAGATGCCAAAAAGTGACATTTTTTCCCAAAGTCATGAAAAAAAAAAAAATCTCAATTAAACAAGGTTGAGGACTTTTCCAAACTCTGAAAGTGAAAATTAAGAATCAAACATGTTATTTCTCTATTTGATCTTAATTTGAATTTCATAATAGGCAAAGAAAACTTTATTCTGGTAATAAATTGTACACAATACTAAAATTTTTCTCCATAAATGACTATAAAAAGATTTTTCCTAATTTTTGTGAAAGTAACACATTTTTCCCCAAATGCCTAGTTTCGGACCCATGGCGTTCCCAAAAACCTGAGAAAAAACACTGCTGAATTTTACCAAATTTTCAATTCAGGCCTTGTAATTGCGACGCAAATGACGGGAAACATCGACGGGATGCTGGTGTATTCAATTCCTCATATAAGCTTCCAATTGAAGAATTGTTCTTCGGTGGAAATGGAAACCCACTATCCTATGGCAAAGTTACTCTTGGAAAATTATACTGTGCAGATTTTGACTTTGGTAAGAAGATTTATGGTCTAAACCTTTGGAAATCTATCACAAGTCTTATGCTTAGCTGCTTGGAAAAACATGCAGAGATAAAAACAAAAAGCAAATGCTTTTATATAGATATCAAAACTGATCATTTAATGGGTCATTTTTTTAAATGCCCTCTCATTCAGTTGTGAGTATTTTTCACATCTATTTTTCCAGTAATGATTAATCTTTACTTAACCTGAATTAAGAAATTGAACCTTAAGTAAATTTCATTTTCATTTGTTCCGCTTGAGAAACAAAACAGATTTTTTATCATTGGCCCTTTTATCTGTGAACCCTTGTCATGCTGAATGAATACCTTTGCAAAACTGAATTGAATTAAAGTGTTGAAATAACTGAATACACTTATTGTGAATCAGTACTTATTAAAAAATATATTTTTTCTTTCAACTTTTCTAGTTTAAAAAGTAAAATCAGTTGTTTTGAAACTTTATTCGCAGGCTGATCTTTGTCTATTCCTACTGCCAAACCAGCTTTATGTTCAGGATAACAAAACAATTCAAACTGCTTGCACATTATACCCTTTTTTGCATGTTAACGTGCTTGCAAAGTGGGATATAATTTGCAAACAGTTTGCAACATTTTGTCATCATGAATGCTGGGCTTGATTTTTTGTGTTCAGTATGAAAAGTGGTGATCGGCTGAAAAACTTCTCTTTACAATTACAGATTTGGATGAATGTGAACTCGACTTCCATGATTGTGACGAGAAAGCAGTTTGTCACAATGAGCACGGCTATTACACATGTAGATGTAAAAATGGCTGGCAGGGCTATGGTAGACCAGGTGTCTGGGCTAATGGAAGAGATTGTCATGGTAATTTGAGGTCCAGTTTGAGATATCAAACCAAATGCATTTCCATGGCTTAGCACAAAACAGTTGTAACTTCCTACAAAAATGAAGGCAGTTACAACTGTATTGCACTAAGCCATCAATTATAATCATTATGTACTGATTGGATAAGCAGAATTAACATCCTATATGTGCCTTCATTATTGATGTTTCAAGTAGTACAAGTTAGTATATATAGAGGATAATCGTTTGTTTCAATGTAAGATCGATTTATATTTCATTGAGTGAACAACAACAGCTTTATTTTCACGAGTGGCAGAGCCACGAGTGAAAATATAGCTTTTGTTGTTCATGAAATGGAAATATTAATCAATCTTACTCAAAAACAAACGATTGTTCTATTTCTTTTATGCAAAAATGAGACAAAATGTGTAATTTCTAGGGCTTATTTTCGTAAAGCGCGCATTTGGCTCTTAATTGCTATGCAACGTTCATTGTCACGTCACTTATTTCCACCCGCATAGATGACGTCAGAAAGGATGAAATGCACAAAAGCAGGGTATAAGTTTTTTGATAATTTCACTGCTTTTGCAGTGAGATTATCAAGTGATTATCTACTGTTAATTTCTCGATAAACCAACAAAAAACACTAAAGAATGAGCATTCTTTGTAGGGTGGTCGGTGGCACATCGATCAGACCTGCAATCTTCAATTATTGGATGTCATATGTTGAATCCCAAATGGTTGTATTTAAGACATTTGTCTCTCACCAATGAGAGGATAGTAGCTGGAGACTAGGAAAGGATGCAATGTATTAATTTACGGAGGCAAAAACACCTGGAATCCATTTTAAGGTGCTCCAGCTACAGCAGTTTGACTGAAAAATGTCTTTATTGATCTCATTCTTAGTGCTTGGTTTTCCAAAAGCAAGGTTTATTGGTTTATGTATTTGTTATGTCCCCTCATAAATTGATAGCACAATCTGAGGTATAAATTTTACTTTTGTTTGTCTTTCTCTCTGTCCACCTTAATCTTTTTGAGTAAAGATAATCAATAGATCTACATGCAAATTACTTCAAGGCTTTTCAAGATACAAAGCTCATATTTTGCATGATTGCTGAAAAAATGTATAGGCAGTTACAACTGTTTAGTGCTCGGCCACATTCGGAACACCACTCAGCCTATCTCACGATCAACCTCGGATGTACATTGACAGACTATTTTTAAAAATTACCGGAAACCCCTGGAAAAACTTGATGACTTCAGTTAAAATGGCGTTAACCCTTGAAAGTGTGAGTGAAAAAATTGGACATTGTCAATACTTCTCGTTTAAGTCACTGACGTGAAACAATCGTATCCTTATATAAATATCTTTTGATTCTTAAATAATGGCTGAAAATCTTAATTTTGAGAATGATTGGTCACTCTCAAAAATTAAGATTTTTCAGCCGTTATTTACTGAAAAGATATAAATCCGCCTTATTTACATCCAAGGTCTATTGCAGTTTACGGAAATGGCCGAGTGATGTTCCGAATGGCTTAGACATTGAAATCTTACTGTTTTGTTTTGTAGATAATGATGAATGTGAGATGAATAAGTGTCCATACTCAGCTAATTGCTCCAACTCACCAGGATCATTCAATTGCACTTGTAAGGAAGGGTATGAGCAATTGAGTCCCACAAAATGTAGAGGTAAGTGGACTACTCACCAATCTGTAAATCTGAAACTTATTTACCATTTTCATTTTTTATAAGGTATACATTTCACAAGTCTTACAACAGAGCAATCAATGTCTGCAGGGTCAAAATTCTGCAGATCTTTAAAATTTTGGGGATCTTAAACATTGCAGGCTAATATTGAAGGACAAATCTATTAAAAATCTCAGGGAGAGTGACAGATATGTGACAATCGAACTTTTCAGGCTTAAATTGATGGACAAATCACCACATGTAAAGTAACAGAAATCTGTCACAGTCTCTGAGACTTTTTATTTACTTGTCACCCTCCATGAGACTTTTTAGATATTAATTTTTGATGATTTACTGGACATACACAGCTTTTTGCTCCAATTCACCCAGATCATTCAAATATAAGTGTGAGAAGGGGAATGAACAAATGACTTTGATGAAGTGTTGAGGTTACAGTAAACAACATCATGAGACAATTGACAATTGAGGGAGTGCTAGGAATGAATGATTTTGAGAACTGAGCTAGTGATTTAGAATGGTTTTGATTTAGTTGAATGTAAATTTCATAATGTTTTTAACTGTAGTCGACTACATACCAGCTGATATTCTATGAAACTTTGCGTTTCATTAAAAATGAATCATGTAAACCCACTAGATAGGGCATTTTATAATATGACCCAAGTTGCGGGAGTTAAATAACCCTGTTAAATATATATTTGATATTGCACAGGTGTTGTTACACTAGTGGAATAATTATGCAAATGAGCTAAGAATGAATGGCAACTTTATATTTTCAATGTTGAGAAAGTGACATCAAAATAGATTTGCTGACGTCATTTCACAAAGGGGGGCTTCATGTTTCATCGAGTAACTTGAATCGTGAGATATCATAATTTCTTTGATTTACCACAAAATTTAGGTCAATTTATAAAAAGAATATCAAATTTGTGCTCATCTCATAAGGAATTTACTAAACTTGTCATTTACAACAAATAAAAACTCAGCGCAGCCTCGTTTTTATCTGTTAATAGATGACTTGTTTAATAATTTTGGTATTCAATTACCACTCATTCAATGTCCTCTTAATATTGTATGGGTATTAAAGTTAGTAACAAAATAACTTGAGAATTTTATTTTCTTTGAAAATGTTTTAATCTCTCAACAACGGATAAATAAATGCTATATTTTCACTTAAAGCACATAATTTCATATCAATGGCTCAGCAGTGTCAGCACTTAACAAATGTAACTACGATGTTCTAATGTCAAAGCAGTTATAAATGTTTTCTGCTGAACCATTTACATGTTATTTTAAAATTTGCAATATTTCAACATTGTGGATATAATGCCTTCTGCATATTAATATTGTAAAAAACGATGTCAAAATTTGAGAAATGATGGAAATTAGGACATAATCCTTTTGTACTTTCCCTGAGTTTGGGAAAATTAAATAACTCTTTGGTAAGGATTAAAAACTACTCCTTTTTAGCTTACCTGAGAACAAGGTGCTCAAGGGGAGCTTTAAAAATTACCCTGAGTCCTTCGTGCGTCGTAAACAACCCTAAAAACTTCTTCTTCTCCTGAACCACTGGGCCGATTGAAATTTTGCTAGAAAGTTCCTTGGGTGACCCTCTTTAAAAATCGTTCCCTAAATTTTGATTGGCCTATAAATCAGGACTTGGGTGGGCTTGGCATTTTTCACTTTGAAATCTTTGAGCAACATCTCCTCCTGAACCACTGGGCTTATTTCAATGAAACTTTACAAGAATGTTCCTTTGATGACCCTTTTCAAAAATTGTTTTGTTTATTGTAATATGGGCTTTAGAAATTTTAAGAAATACAAAAATTCACTTAATTTTTCATCTGTTTAAAAAGACAGCTTTTGTGAACATTTGACACGACGTTGAAATATCCTTTGATTTGCGATATCTTGGCAGAATCGAATTTTACAAAAAATCAAACTAGAAGAAACATGGTTTTTATTTCAAAGATCTTCGGCGGAATGGTTTTGCAGCAACATACCTAAATTTCAGCATAGGTCACCTGACAAATTATCAAGTAAAAAGGCAAAATTTTCTGTAATTATACTCGAAAAACAGCAACACAGAAGGCATTAACATTTAATATGTTACACTTAACTGTATTTCTAACACTTATATCTTAACATCAATCAATACATGACATCAGGCATCTTTATATGAAAGCAAATGGCATTTTTGGGATAAAAACAGTTCGTTATTTTCGAAAAAAATTGACAATTACTGAATTTGGTCCTTAATAAGGGGGTCGGCCCCTTGATCACATCAGGTTGTCAACTCTACGTCATAAATCCCTTTTTATGACTTAAATATGTAAGCGGGTACTTCAAAGTTCAGTTTTATCACATATGGCATAATTTGCAGACAATTCAAAATTTGGACCTAAAATGGCCCTCCATGTGTTTGTAGTTACCTTAAGGTCAAGTTGGTGAAAAAAAAATGCAAAAACTTTGACATTTTGTGATAACTTTTGAATGGTAAGTAAAAGGACCTTCATATTTCACATGAAGATTGCCTCGGGCAAGTACTTTCTGTTGAGACTAAGTTCTCTGTCATCAGGCAAGGTCAAGGTCTTTTTCAAGGTCAAATTTGTGAAAAAAAAATGCAAAAACTTTGACATTTTGTGATAACCTTTGAATGGAAAGTGATAGGTCCTTCATATTTCATATGATGATTGCCTGGGATAAGCCCTTTTTGTTCAAGGTCTTCAGTCAAAGTCAAGGTCTTTTTTCAAGTTCAATTTTGTGAAAAAAAAATGCAAAAAGTGATATTTCTGGTTCTACTAAAGGTATTCATTTAAAACTTGGCACGCATATCCCCCCTTAAAAGAGCAACCTTCTCTCTCTAGGGGGGTAATTTAGAACCAATTTCCACAAATTACACCCCTTTGTCTACTAAGTTTTTTCACCATCCATTAGTTTTTGTCACCATCCAGCACTTACAGCCAAGCGTAGGCACCTGTTGGCGGTGCTCTTGTTGCATTTTGACTTACTTGCAGCTGAGCTTTGCAATGGAAGACAGTGCTCTTGTCCACTTTGAAACCATGACTGACATTTCTCTTAATCACCGAATTAAATCAAACTTTGCCAGAAAGTTTCTTTGGTGACTGTCAAAAGACGGCTGAGAAGTTGGCTTTGATATGGGTCATTAAAGAGTAAGGATGTGCATTTCCAAATTTTATTTACATAAACACCAAACAATCTATATATATATATATATATATAAGTCAAATCAATTTTAAATAAATTTCACTAATTGATTGTCAGAGTTCATTGCTACTTCAAATCGGATGAGTCCACAAATGTCCAAAGATGTTCTCATCACATCAAAGATTGGAAAATATTATACTTGCAAATTATTAAATATCAAGCTCAATGCTCAACCATTTACAGTTCAAGTTCAAGTTGCCTTACCCCACATACTTCTCGAAGATTAAATGTCTGTCCAGCTGTTTGATGTTTATTCTATTCCCGAGGTCACACCCTAGTGGTCCTTCCCAAATAATGCTGACGCGGGCACGAAACACCTCCAAAGTCTCCCGGTCTGAACAGCATGTTACCCACGCTCACAATGTACATGGTCTAGGCACCAGTCCTAATATTTTCTGTATTCGTAATTATTGGTTTATGACAATTGACCAAGCAACATAGAAAGCACCCAAGCAAGCAATCAACCAGGCAAGCAACCTATTGAAAGTATAAAAAAGACTATAGCAACTATCTAATAAGAGCCCTGATGGCTATACTTCCCGCAATGTTTTACCAACATCTCAAACTTATTGACAATTACAATTACCAAAATAACTATATTAAATGTTCATGTAACATCAGTTTTCACATACTCAACTTATTTACAGAACATTGACAATATAATATGCTAGCATCTTTTCCCACAACATGTTCTCAAATTAACAGTTGAAGTCAAAATACTGAACTGAGTTAATGACATTATCAAAATGTTTTTTGACAATACAGCTTTAGCATTAAAATACGAATTATCACAATGTTTGAATCTTCAAAATATTTACAAAAGAAATAGTTTATTAACCTACAGCCCAAATGATAAATAGATATAACATCCAACATCACGGTTCCTCAATATTACCAATGCAAGCCATCCAACATTCAAAAACAATGCATGAAAATGAGCAATTATCTAAGCAGCCATTGTCATTTCCGGCGTTATTTACGATGCATTCAGTAGACAGAAAAATCTGCACATTTAAGCAACAAAATACTGAAGACATAAAAAACATTAATACAATAAAAAGATGAAAATTAAAAAAATATTTACCCCAAGAAGAATCCAACTCTGACACATGATTCCCATATATAATTTTCCAGCTACAATGCTAAAAACTTCTACTCACCGAGTCATTTCAACAAAGGGTTTTTATAAAACCGATCCTATGAATAAAACTCACTAAGCTCCCAATTTCTATGCACCACGCTCAAATTAAGATTACTACTCACTCAACATGCATGCTAAACCTGTGCACCATAGTGAACAAAATGTAGATAAAAAACTACTATCCAATAGAAAATGGATTTAATTAACAAATTTAAACTTCATGACATACCAAAAGGGACGTAGTCACGCCTTAACTATGTACATTAACCAGATCCTAGAAAACTTTATGTGACAGTGACCTTTTTTCAAAAATTATTAATGACATCCTGCATGACAAGGTGGGTCATATTTCTATAGCATCTCCTTCTCAACAACATCCACTGGACCAATAAAATTTAGGTGAGAATTTTAGGGCCATTCTGGCTCTCTGGTTTTACCTAGTATTATAACCCAGTATTATGTGTAGCATCATTTTCACAGGTTAAAGAGCAGAGCTTCACAAAGAGGATGTGATTTTGCTTTCAAAATATAAGTTTCTTTAAGGTAGTGGATCCGTTAAAGTTCCACAACATTTAGGACCATATGTTCTTTCACAATGTTAACAGAGGTTTCCTTATGAAAGTCAGTAGAAAACCACGGATAATGCTGTGAAAGTTCATTATTCCTTAAACGCTGCAAAATTATTATGGGTCCATTACCTAAATTGTCCACAATAACCTATGTTTTGGGGGTACTCATTGGAATTTTCTCACCCACACAATTCCTATGATTACCAACAACTTAGATTTGGACAAGTCTTAACAGATTTAGATGGACAGCAACCCCTCTTAATTGTACTCTTTACTGGCACCTGGTCATGCTTTAATGGGCCTAATCCTCATAGTGTAAATCATAAATATTTCTACCAAACCTTTAGGCTACAACTAATAGATGAATTGCAACAAATTCAATAGGACTATATCAATAATAGTTCAGTGCTTTGCACATATAAATATCTGAAAGAGTCATTTGACTTGCCACCATACCTAGATAAATTACCCAAAAAATGGAGATTGCATATTTTGAAATTTAGATTGTCGTCTCACTCTCTTAGGATTGAAACAGGCAGGCATGATTTAAATAGAATTGATAGAAATCAACGTGTATGTTTAGCATGTAATCTAAATGAAATAGAAGATGAATTCCATTTTTTGCTTGTATGTCCACTATTTACTGAAATAAGGAAAACTTATCTGAAAAAAGTCTACTATACTTGTCCTAATATGATGAAATTCGTAACCTTAATGAATACTGAAAATAAAACCGATCTTTTGAAATTGGCTAAATACTTAAAAGAATTTTTTTCATGAAGACCTGGTCTTACTTATACTTCATAACTATTGTAACCTTGATGATGTAGAAATTTTGCTTTAGCATCTCTTCCAAGTTGGAAATAGATCTATTATGTTGATAATTTGTTAATATGTTTATGTTCTTTGATATCTTTGTGTGTTGTATTTCATTTGACGAGAAACTGTAAAGTTTAAGTCAATAAACTAACTTGAATCTTGAAAAATCTTTAATTTCCCAGACATTGATGAGTGTGCATTGGGTATTGATGAGTGTCACCAGAATGCCACATGTACAAATCTTGATGGGGAATACCACTGTCGATGTAACAGAAATTTCCGTGGGGATGGAAAACGATGTGATCGTAAGTAACTGTTATAACAACAATATTTTGCTGTTGTTATAAAGAAGGCTTGCTGAATCAGCCCCCCCCCCCCCACCAAAAAAAAAATGTTTTAAAATTTCTAGTTCTAGACAAGCTTTAGAATCAAAATTAAGCTCTTGAACCTCTTTATACAGTGTTTGGGATGTGAGAAAACAACTTTTGACTTTTAACTTTACTACAAAAAAAAACAAAAAAAAAAAAGATACCTAAGAGTAAGGCATAAAATCAGAGAGTTGTTGACAGAGTAAAATTTCAAGATACAATGCTCCATGATCAAATGGTGATAGAGACTCACTAAGCTAAATATTTTGATTCCAAGGTCAACAACATGTGACAAGGTCAAGGTCATTCATTAGAGTCTGTAAGTCTTTTGTAGGGAGTGTGAACCTTTTTGTCTTCTTCTATCTAGGACATCAATAGCCAAGCATTGGTAATTGCATGTGTTGATCTTATCTATTTTCCAGCTATTGCAGAATGCTCATGTTTTGGTGACCCCCACTGTTTGACCTCTGACGGTGCCCGTCTAGATTTCCAGGGTACCTGTCAATATATCATGTCAAGGGATAATTGTTATGACCTGAGTAAGACACCCACCTATGAACTTGTGATTCAGAATGATGCAAGGCCAGAAGTTCCAGTTAAAAGACCAGTGTCATGGGTTAAGAACGCAGTTTTCACAATTTATGGAACTGTAAGTAATACTTGTTTGTTTGCATTAATGATTGGGGGCAAATGGTTTCATTATTGTCCTTTCATCTGTCAGCTTGTCTGCCTGCAAACCGTGACAATCTAAAATGTTTTAAGACATGGTTAACATAATCTTGACTTTAACACTGTCAAGTTACAGCTAGATTCCTTTTTCTTGCATATACACCAGTTTTGAATGTTAAATTTATTCATTGAATGCCAATATGAAACAAATATAGGGATAGGATGCGCGAGATATTACTAGATATTATTATGACGTCATTTAGAATGTGATCTTACTCATGTGTTAGACAAGCGTTTATAAAATGACCTACATCACATGAGGGAAATAACCCTGTTGAATATTTTTGATATTACGTGAGTGTTATTACACTAGTTAAATAGTTATGCAAATGAGCTATGAATGGACAGCAACATCATATTTTTGTTGTGAGAATGACGTCATAATGCATGTCTGAACCTCTTAAATGGCATTATATGTTTTATGGAATAACTGAACTGACTATTTCTGGAAATTGATTTATCAAAAAAAAAAACCCCAGGTCATATTACATATAGAATATCAAATTTGTGCTAATAAAATACCGAATTCATTAAACTCGTCATCTTAAAGAGATAAAAACTCGGCGTAGCTTGTTTTTATCTATTGATAGATGACTTCTTTATTCAATGACCACTCATTCAATATCTTCTATACTTCTGATGGCTGTTTGTTATGGAAGACAATGGGAGGTATGTGAGAAAAATAAAACACACAATAATTTATTCATCTACATACATTGAATTTATGTAGGAAAAAAGTATGCAACAAAGCAATACACAGAGCAATAGATAGAGCGGGTATTTTGGATTTTAATTTGAAATATTTTTGTTAATTCTAACTTAACTCTGTGATGTGGGTACTCATTTGAAATGTCTTGTAAAGACATTTCGAATGAGTACCCACAACATATGGTTTCATTGAGAAATATAGATTTTAGACTGGACCTTCCCCCTCTTATCTGGACCCCTGAACTCAACTTTTTCTACTGTAGAAAATCAGCCTTCTTCCTCAATCAGTGGTCTGGGTTAATGGTACCAGTGTGAACCTACCCTACAAGTTTGGTGATTTGATCTACATTTTTAGGCAAGGGAAGTATGTGGTAAGTTGCAAATTGGGTAATTCTTTTCAAAGTTTCGGGCTGAACTCTTGGTATGAGGGGTGACCGATTAATTGGAGTAAATTATTCATTGCTCATTTTGTATGAGGTGTACAGTAATGAAACTTTGAATACTGATTGAATGACTAAGTTCGAAATTTCAGATGACAGAAAACGTTTTTGTGACAATAAATGAACGACATGTATCAAATGTTTATAAAAGCTGTAATTGAATTATAAGACAGAATGTCAGGTCATTTAGAGGCCTGTCGATAGCTTGTTATAGGGATATAATTTTGGCATTGATGATGTAATGACATAAATAGCGATTGTTTATAGTAAAATGTTAGTTTGGTGGTGAATTTATAGAAAAAGTTTGAATTATGGTTTGTGTTTTGAATATATTGACGTCAACAATGTATGTTAGAGACTCGAAATGTGTGTGACTGTCCACATGGTGCATGTCTTTGGTTGCCTCTAAATTGATTTTTTATTAGACGTACATTCATCATATTTGGTATATGAGTAAGGCAAAGATAACTAAAAGATGATATCATTTAACATTTCACTCTAGCAGCAGTGTTTGAGATATGATGTCAGTCCACAAACTTAAGAAACATCACTTGTATATGATTGTGGAAATGTCGTTTTTGTTTATCTCTCACGTAAAGCAAAAATTACCTTATTTCACTAATATGTCTTATTAGAATTTATGAAATTATCACAATCCTTGTGAGATTTTTCAAATGAAGTAGTCTTGGGGAAAACTATCGTCTATGGTGTCAACCATTGGGGTATTTTTTTGTTTGGTCATGAACTGGTAATCAGGTAAAGCGCTTGCTGTTTTATCAGGTCAGATTTCTTCCAATATTGAAACTTTTTTTCAACGCTGATAGTGTGTGTTTTGCCTTGAATTAAGTGTAATATACTTATTGAAAAGCCTAAAGTTCTATTCAATGCCTAAGTTGACCTATCAAGGACTCATATTTTGATTAAAATAGAGAAATCAATCACCATGAGTCGAGGCATGGCTGAATTTAGGAACTTTGTGTAACTAAAAAAGAGGTGCCTTGAACGACGTCATGTGATAGCCATTAGTGTGTGTCATGAACATGCTCTGATCAAAGTCAAATCGTGGGATCGGTGCAAGACTTTGGTAAGTGTTCAAACAATGTATATACACTTACTACAGTCTTGCACCGAACCCTTGAAATGTGCTTTCAATCAACAGAGTCCTATTGTGTGAAGGAACTAACTTTATTTCTAGGCACTTTTAACTATATTAGTTCAATTTGAAACATCGCAAATTTATTGATCACCCCTCATATTGACAATTTTTAATGTGGCCAGTTCGAACACTCTTGAAATATTCATTGATAAAAAGTTTATTCTTTAAAAATATTTCTTCTCAAATAATAGCTTACCTTGATATTATTCTAGAATTTAGTTCTAAATTTATATTAAAGTATATCCTGGCCTGAGGTCAAAAAGCTATTATCATTCTTAAGTCAAAATTTCCTCAAAGTTCAACCTGAGGTTTAAGCCATAATTCTGCTCTAATACTGATATATATGACCAAAAAGGATAAAATTAACATTTTTTTTATAAATAACAACTTATTAATAATACCTTTTATTTTTATACTTAATATTCAGAATTAGGGAGCACTAAAAAAGTTTCATTACCACAGATCCAGCTAACATTGTGAACAAAATAATCTATGAAATAGTTTTTCATTAATCCTTGGCTACCTAATACTAACTGTATGAAGATCTTGGGTAGTAAAGCGGTAAAAGTTCCCAAACAATTAGGAAGTCATAAACTTTACAGTATTAACCAGGGTTTCCTAATGATTTATTTGGAAACCTCGAATAACATTGTGAAAGATTATGTCTTCCAAAATGTTGCAGAACTATAGCAGGTCAACTACCTTAAAGATGCAACATAGAACAAAACTAAATTAAATGTTATCAAATTACGTGTACTGGTATTTACAAAAATTTCTTTTAAAAAAAGATTTTCGGTCTAACATTGATTACTTATAAGTATTTCAATTTAATATTTTTTCCTTATGACATAACTGTAGGAAGTTCTAACAGATGCTGGTATTGAGGTCATGTGGGATGGCCTTGACTTTATAGAGACCAGAATACCCGGAAGTTACAAAAATCAGACATGCGGTTTTTGTGGAAACTACAATGACATTAGGGAAGATGATCTTATACTGGGCCCAGCATGTGAGGGTACCGGAACCGTGGTGAGTATAGACCTTATCATGTTTAATTCATAGAGGATATTGAATGAGTGGTCATGGAATAATGAATTTAGTAAGCAAGTCATCTATAAACAGATAAAAACGAGGCTGCACCTAGTTTTTATCTATTTATAGATGACGCTTTTAATAAATTTGGTATTTGATGAGCACAAATTTTATATTCTATATGATATGCTCTGATTTTTTGTAAAAAATTGCTAGAATTCTTGAAATTCAACATTTCAATTTTCCGTGAAACTTATACCAGGGTTGTTCAAATATTATCTGGATTTTGTGTCGCAAAGTTTTATTTTTTAAGCAATTTTACTAAATTTTGTAACATTTGCTGTTGGAATTCAATCCACATATGTCTATGTAAAATCCATAAAATTCACAAACACAATGAACACGTGTTTGCCATATACAATGTAAGGAATACCTGGCACAGTAGAGGAAATACCTCACCGATTTGGTCTTTTTCCATGAATATTTGTTCTCCGCTGTCAGTTGAAAACTTGAAAATTCTAATGAGTTGTAGGAATAAGTATTGCGTATGCCCTGTCTTAGTTTAAAGTAATTTGATCTTAAACTTTTTTTATAAGACTTGTATAGATAGTGGCGAGGCGATCGTTGGAAATGTTCTACAAGCCGTCACCTGATAGCTGGGAATTTAGGCCTATAATTATTTTTTTCTGAAATTTAGAAGAAATACCTCAAAGACATAGATTAAAAACTGGTCACACTGAAAGGGAAAGGTTCTTTCTTTCAAATACTTTCTTTTCAAACGTGTAGAGGCTTCGAAGCTCTGTTAAATAGTACAAAAGATAGGGGAATATTGGCAGAAAAAAGCTTATTAAGGCATCTGTTGGTGCATCAACTTCCAAATCTATGGTGATTGACAAAGGGGCTCCATTCTGAGGAATTTGAGTTCGTACCATTCAATTCTAGTACTATACCAACCATTAAAACACACCTTAAGGACATGAAGATTCAAGTCCTCCTTTGTCTATGAATTACGAGCTGTGAGAATTATAGGATAACAAATTCTTACCGTTGTTTATTGAAAATTTAACCATATAATTTACAATAAATAACATTTAGAATTTGTTATTATGATTCTATCATGACTAAATCTTTACTATTCCATGGGAAATAATAGCAAAGATACCAAGTCTACAACAACTGCCGATTAGTTTCATTTTATACTTCACGATATTCTTTTTCACCAAAGTAAGCATTTACAAGCTCTCGATTCTTTTAAATTTGGCCCTAAATTTGAATAAGAAAATTAACAAAATTACAAACATGATTATTCTTATTTCTTTTTTTGTCAATATTACGAGGGTTGTTCAAAAATTAACCGGATTTTGCCTCGCAAAATTTTATTTTTGAAACAATCAAACTAAATTTGGTATCATTCGCTTTCGGAATTCAATCCACATATGGTTATGTAAAATTGGTATAGTTATCGAACATAGTGCTCACGCATTTGCCATATAAAATGTCATGGAAACGAGTACCCGGCGCAGAAGATAAAATAATCCATTTATTCGATCTTCGTGTGTAAATATCCTTTCTTTTCTAACTGTTGAAAAACTTGAAAAATAAATTGAGTTGCTGGAATAAGTATTACAAATGCCTTGTCTTAATTTGAAGTAATTTTGCCGTAGAATTTCTCGATAAGATTCGTTTAAAATGTGGCAGGGTAAGTGTTTCGGAACGTTCTAGACGACGCCAACTGAATGCTCGGAATTTTGAATTTTAATTATTCTATTCGAAATCTACAAAAAATATCGAAAGACATAAATCAAATACTTGTCACGCTGAAAGGGAATGGTTCAATCTTCAAAATGCTTTATTTTCATTGTTGAAGACGCTTCCGTGCCCCTTGAGATAAGAGGAAGAACGGACAGAGAGAACCTTATCCAAGCAACTGTAGGGACGTCAATTGCCGAGTCTCTGGAAGATAAAGGCGATTTTCTAAGGGGCACCTTTCTGAGAACTCTGATTTTGCACCATTTGATTTTACCTTTATACAAACCATAAAGGCACAGCTTGATTACAGGAGCACTGAATTCACCCTTCTTCCATGAATAATGAGCCGTTAAAAGCTAAATTACACAACATCAAATGTCTCGATTTGTTTGCGTGTGAAATTAATATCCATCGTTCAAATGCTTCAGATTTTGGCAAGTTTGAGCATGTAAAGTGTCCTGTTAATATGAGTATACTTTTTTCACATAGCGATAAATCAATGATGATTTATTGACCTAATCCGGATAAAAATTGAACATCCCTCGTAGAATACAAACATATGCATCTTACCGGCTATCTTCAATCTAAAATTTCAAGTGGGCCAAGGATTCATTTTTCACAGCATCAAGTGAACTTCAGTGGGTGCGTAGGTAAGGGGTAGGATAAAGCCTAAATTGTAATGGCTAAAACCCTCAAATACCTAAATAAGAAAGAGTATTTAACAAATAGTGTTATTTTCAGAATTGGAAATAACATGGATTATTTTTGCGATGTGCGTGGCTGGTTTCCTTGACGACGATGGCCGAGTGAAATCGTCAATCTCCGTAATCCGTGACCCGTATGTCGTCTGCTATATAAACCCGTGCATCGACGAAATCATTCTCTTTTTACTAACACGCGATACAAGATATTAATCAACACAGGTAAACGTAAACCAGAGAATGCCGCCGAAGCGAACACCTGGTATAAAGAGAAAAGCGGTGGGTAGCCAGACAGAGGACAGCCAGATGCAGGGAAGCACAGCAGATTCCCAGCTCTTACAGCCAGATGCAGGTATAGTCACTGGTCAAGGAAATAATATGATTGATTTTGAAAGGGTAACACGCGTTCCCTCTTGCTCTCGCGACACAGCTTCATCTCTGACCGCTGTCGATCACAACACTCCTGTATTGTCATCATCGATGCCCTCGCGTATTACTCCTACCCTCCAGTCGGATAACCCCTTGCGTACTAATACGTTGGAGTCAAATTGGCACTTGTTAAGTTCTGTGCAGGAAGCACAGCCTCAAAACGGTCCGGCACTATTAAGATTAGCAGACGAAGATTTGGCTGTTCACGTACCTGCATCCCTCAAAAAGCAAATTTGTCAAGGTCAATACATCAATCTGAGTCTTTTGTTAAAGGGAGCCATAGAATTAGAAAATTATGCCGCGGGCTCCGTACTTCACATCACGCCTGCCGGGCACATTGAAACAAAAGCGAAAGAATGCCGCGAAAAAGTTCAAACCATTGAAAAATGGACAGATGCCTTTTTAATTTACGCATCCATATATTTGTCTACACACCCGGACAAAATTAATGAAATTCTCCACTATATGTGGTCAATTCGCGAGTGCGCTGCGCGACAGGGTGGTATGGTATGGCGCGAATATGATGAACAGTTTCGCTTACGCCAAGCTATTAATCCTTCATCTTGGGCAAAACTAAACGCAGATCTCTGGTGGCGCTGCATTCAGGTTGCATTCAAGCCAACGCTCGTCAATTCCGTGTCTGACACTGGGGCGAAGCGCGCATGTCGTCTATTCAATGAGTCCGTTTGCACCTGGCAAAACTGCCGCTTCCGCCATGTTTGCTCACATTGTGAACTGCCACACCCTGCAGCACACTGTCCATATACGTCTAGGCCCGCCGTACAAGTCGGGAATCAAAACGACAAGCGGTACAACAATTCCTTTCGCGGTAGTGCGTTGTCAGCAGGGCGCGGCCGCGGTGGTAGGGGTTTCACCAGGAATTACGACCTCGTCCAAAGAAACCGAAACAATAAAATTTAATACTAATATTCGGTTGGCCAAATCGCCAATCAACATCGAATTCATACAAAAGTACGTAGAAGGCTACGATAAAAAAAGTGTCCAAACGATATTGAATGGCTTTAAACATGGTTTTGAAATGCATTATAATGGCAGCAGAGAGGCTCGACTATGCAAAAATCTAAAATCGGCTTCGTCTAATCCTGAAATCGTGCGTCAAAAGCTACGCAAAGAAATTGAAGCCGGTCGAATGGCAGGTCCGTTTGAAGAAAAACCTTTTCCGAACTTAATTGTGTCACCAATCGGACTGGTTCCCAAGAAAGCGCCAGGCGAATTTAGATTAATTCACCATCTATCTTTCCCCGAAGGTGAATCTATCAATGATGGTATTCCGCGAGAGCACTGTACCGTAAAATATACAAGTTTTGACGCGGCGGTAAACCTTATACAGGATTTAGGCAAAAACTGCAAGCTCTTTAAAATGGATATCAAAAGCGCATTCAGATTACTGCCGATCTGTCCCCAAGATTTCGAACTACTTGGCATTCAATTTGATGGCAAATACTTTGTAGATAAGGTCTTACTATTTGGTGCCGCGGTCAGTAATAAAACCTTTGAAATTTTCTCAACATTCTTGGAGTTCTGTGTCAAATCACGAATGCATTCAGGCGGACTGATTCACTACTTGGATGACTTTCTGGGTGGCGACAGAAACACGGAGAAATGCATCGCCCTTATGTCAGTATTCTTGGCTTGTATGAAAGATCTAAACGTACCGTTAGCCGAAGAAAAAACCGAAGGGCCCTCTGAAATTCTCTGTTTTTTGGGACTCGAACTTGATTCAAATAAAATGGAGGTCCGTATTCCTGTCGCTAAAATCCAAGAAGTAATCGCGAAGATCACCGAAATCATGGAGAAAAAGCGAACCACTCTGAAGTCGATGCAATCTTTGATAGGCTCTCTCAATTTTTGTTGTCGTGCTATTCCGGCAGGTCGCCCCTTTTGTCGCAGACTTATTAACTCAATCTGTGGTCTTACCAAGCCTCATCATCATTTGCACGTTACTAAGGGCATGAAAAAAGATTTAAAAGTCTGGCTTACGTTCTTCCGCAATCATAATGGCATATCGGTATTTAACGATCGCTTCTGGGTCTCGAACTTCGACGAACAGCTGTTTACGGACAGTGCTGGCGGAGAGGGGCTAGGTTTCGGAATATACTTTAATGGTCACTGGTGCATGGCAAAATGGCCTGACTTTTGGCATACTTCTGGCATTACAAATGACATCACTACTCTTGAATTATTCCCCATTTTCACAGCAATAAGCATTTGGGGTGAAGTACTGAGAAACAAGAAAATTATTTTCTATTGTGACAATCTTTCTGTTGTGCAAATACTTTGTACTTTATCCGCAAAGTCAGATCGTGTTATGCAGTTAGTAAGGCCTTTAGTATTAAAATGCCTGGAGCTAAATATAGTATTACGAGCTAAACACTTGCCTGGTTTTAAAAATCGATTATGTGACGCATTATCCCGCTTTCAGGTCTCCAAGTTCAAGGCCATGGCACCGGATGCCGATCCGGATCAGACTCCTTTCCCAGTCTACCTTTGGAACACATTCAAAGAAAGGCAGACAAGCTGACATCGGAAGGATTGGCACTGAATTCTAGATATGCATATTCTAACGGCATCAGTGCATTCAATAGGTTTCGGACAGAATACTCATTAAATTTATTATGGCCAGCAGAGGTCAATCATATTATTTGGTTCATTGCCTTTTGCTTTGAGAGAGGTCTGGCGCCGCGGACGATAAAAAATTATGTGTCTGGGATCAATTTCATGCATAAAATCCATGGTTGGAATGATTTGAGCCAATCTTTTATTATATCTAAACCTTACAAGGTTGTACACGTTTAAGGAAGTCTTCAGATAATAGAGCCCCTATCACGGCTTCCATCCTACATATATTGTTACCACAGCTAGAATTCGTATGCTACAATTCATACGAAGTCAAACTATTTACAGCAGCATGGGTTTTGGCTTATCATGGCTTATTTCGGGTCAGCGAATTAGTTTTGTCATCAAAAAGATTGCCTAATAGTCATTTGCAATTTTCGGACATTATCCACCAAGAAAAAGATAACACGCTACTAATAACATTGCGGAAATTCAAAACTAACCAGGATGCGAAACCCGTGATTTTACGCATACCTAGCGAAGAATCTTTTTTCTGTCCAGTCAAGTGCATGAAAGATTTATTAAAAAACAGAACGAGATTAGCCGGCTCCTTATTTTGTCATGCGGATGGTACCCCTTTAACGAGAACTCAGTTTGCTTTGGTACTCGATAAATGTATTTCGCGTACACAATACAGAAATATGCGCTATAGAACGCATAGCTTTCGCATCGGTCGAGCCACTGACTTGGCGCGTAAAGGGGTACCTGAGAAGTTGATTATGGAATTAGGCAGATGGCAGTCAAATGCATACAAAACATACATTCGTTAAAGATGTTTTAATTGTTTTTCTTCAATTTTACAGACGTGTGGGTCATTGGGGATTCTATACCATATTGGGCTGGAGTTCGAGCTAAATCGACCAACAAACCTAATCTTAAGCTGGATACCAAGATAGCATGGTGGGGCCGGCGTGGAATGTCGTGGACTCAATTTCGAAAAGCCGTGGAATGTCATGTTCTTCTACGGACAGAACCAAAAGTTGTAGCAATCCACCTAGGGGGGAATGACTTAACTTCACTAACATTGACGTCCATCCGTAATATAATGCTTCGCGAATTCAATTATTTACGCGCGGCGATTCCGGGAGCGGTAATTATATGGATTGACATTCTTCAACGAGCCACTTGGAACTCAACGCTTTTTGATATTAATACTATTGAAAACAAACGCATAAGAGTAAATAGATTCGGTCGACAACAAGCCGCTCGTCATTCGCGGTCAGCTCATGTACGGATGGACGTCGATTTAAATACACCCGGCTTCTACAGGCATGATGGAATCCATCTGTCCGATGTTGGTCTAGAAATGTACCTATTGAACTTAAAGGATGAATTTGCAAAACACTTGGTATAAGTCATTCACAATTAAGGACTTCAGAATTTTGGGGGATAAATTTTTAGAAAATTTACAGTGGCGGAAAATTCTTCGTTAAATTATCTCAATTAGTAATCGACGATGTTTGGGTATTGTATAGCAGCGATGTCGGTCACACAAAAGCAGTATCGTCTGGGTGCTTTAATGCACAGCTCCGTTCATACTGCTCTAATCTCCCTACCGCGATCTTTCGCCAATTTTGAAATTCCATGTACATATGAGTCAAGCCCATAGTCCATGGGCTATATTATATGAATATATGACATACTGTGTTGTGTTTGAATTCGTCATAAAATAAATAGTGTTATTTTCAGAATTGGAAATAACATGGATTATTTTTGCGATGTGCGTGGCTGGTTTCCTTGACGACGATGGCCGAGTGAAATCGTCAATCTCCGTAATCCGTGACCCGTATGTCGTCTGCTATATAAACCCGTGCATCGACGAAATCATTCTCTTTTTACTAACACGCGATACAAGATATTAACCCACCCACCCATTCCCACATCATAATTTTTGGCAAATTCCACAATAAGGCAATGATTAATGCAATAATAACTATAGAACATGTTTGCTCTCGATTTTTGTATCGTTTCAGGTACAACCGTCGCCATTGTTGTTTTAGGAGAAAACTATCGAACTCTCGGATGCTGGTGGTGCTGTAATCTGAAAAGAGACCTATGACTAATTGATTATTTTATTTCATTTTAATGTCGCGGTAGGGAGATAGATATTATATGACGCGTCAATAAAAGAGATCGGGGCTCGTTTGGCAACTTGGGCCACTGGCATCTCCTTTTGTCAAGCAAGCAAAACATTCATCGGTAACGCGTACGTGCAACTCCTTTTACTAATGAATGAGCGTGAACGTAGTATGGCTGCATTATATGACGGGAATAGGAAGTTCGGTACTAGCATTAAGTGGTGAACTGCACACAGCCTTAACTCCTCTGTTTATTAGAAATCGGCGGATGGTCACGCCAAGTAATATTTTCATGCAAACCGGACCTTTGGTGTCCAGTGTAACGAGTTATGTTTATGCATCCAGAGTCTCAGGTGCTTTGGCTCTGCATATGTATTGTTTTGGCTAAAATGATGCTCTGTATTCTGCACACAATTGGTTTTTAAGCGACCAAGAATTATCGGTCTGCATGAATACAAGCAATATGTGGTGTCTAAGGTGCACCGTGTCCTGGTGTCTAAGGTTCACCGTATGTTTTGTGTGCCGTGCATCCTGAGTCCCAGGTGCTCTGGCCCTGCACGGCTATGGTCTTGGTTTAAGAGTGGACTGTATTCTTGAAAGACTTGTCTTGAGAAAACCGTGAAATAGTTTTTGGCCATCATGAATACAGGGAATGTATTGGTGTCTATGGTACACAAGGTCCTGGTGTCTAAGGTTCACCGTTGCTCATTTAGTGCGACGTGCATCCTGAGTCTGAGGTGCTCTGGCCCTGCATGTCAGTGGTTATGTTTAATAATGCTCTGTCTTCATGCAGATGATGAATTATGAGTGGCCAAATACATAAGGTTAACATGAATACAAGCTACAAGTGTCAAAGGTACACAGTCCTGGCGTCCAAGGTATGCCATACGTAGGTCTGCAGTTCACCCCTTAATACATGTATATAATGATGACTACTACACTGGCTGTGGTTTTGTAAGGTATATCAATCATGAAAAATAGTCATACATAAGAAGGTTCACAATGCTTGGCTTTAAGTGCCATTCATTTGTCTAACAAGCCTAGTACCGTTCATTCCATACCTTTTGCAGCTATTGCACAACTATTAAGTTAATTCGTATCCGATAATTTCAAGTAATCAAAATTCATATGCAAAGATCAAGTACTCACAATCATGGGCGGAAAATTCTTCGTTAAATTATCTCAATTAGTAATCGACGATGTTTGGGTATTGTATAGCAGCGATGTCGGTCACACAAAAGCAGTATCGTCTGGGTGCTTTAATGCACAGCTCCGTTCATACTGCTCTAATCTCCCTACCGCGATCTTTCGCCAATTTTGAAATTCCATGTACATATGAGTCAAGCCCATAGTCCATGGGCTATATTATATGAATATATGACATACTGTGTTGTGTTTGAATTCGTCATAAAATAATCAAATAAACTATCAAACAAAGTTAACCTACCTGAAGGATTAAAATCAAATGCGATGGATTTTCTTGTTGATTGCCCATCTCCACTTTATTTTCACAATTTTCTTGTTGTTAAGTTAAAAGCAAACATCAATTCAATGTCACCCTGGTTATTTATCTCAAGGTGAACATAGATTACGACTAGATTCAAAGTTTCTGTCTCTAAAAGTACTCCTCAGTCGAGTAAAGCACAATTTTTAATCTATTATTCTATCCGGATAAAGTAAACGTGTGTAAACAATACTTGTCATAGTTTTAAACTACGTCATGAACTACGTCATTGATGAAATGTAATTGGCCCAAGATAATTTGAGAGCCTTGAAAAGTATAATACCCCTACACTTATTGGACAGCCTTTAAATATTTTCAATATATAGACAAAATTGAGTTGGTTTTTTTTATCATGTTGCCTTACCATTATTCTTTACCTAATGGAATCATCAATGAAGATTTGTACATGGGCGTAATGGAACAGCCACTCGGAACTTATTTGGAAGATTGGTGCCCATTTAACCAGGATGCGACTGCATGCTTTGTATAGACATAAAATCACTAGCCATTATAGAATATTAATTGCACTACAGCAAACATCTGAATTTCCCACAACGTTACCAACTTTGTGTACTGTACTCCATGTAATAGAAAGCAGGTAGTGTAGGCAAGGAGCAGACTACCCAATATTGAAAAAGGTTCTATATCATTTTCATTATAATTGACAGTTAATTACACTTATTCAACCTTAAATTATACATATTTTACATGATGACAGATCTCAGAAATACACATTTGCAGATATCAAGGTCATGTGATAAGTTCAAGATATTATATCAGGATAAAAATTTCAGAAAACTTTACCTAAATACTTAACATTGCTTATTACTTCAATTATATGTTAGCCTATGTAATGATATTTGATATCATAGGTCTCGTTCATTCAGGTTTGATATTATCAATGTCAAGGTCATATTTCAAGGTTTAACCCTTAGCTGTTTAATTCCTGCTTTTAACATGCCTGTAATTTTATGATTGAGAAAACATTGTGAAAAAAGAAGAAATTGCTTCTGACAAGCAATTTCTCCTTTTCCACACTATTTTCAACCCTAAAGAATGGTTATTTTTCAAATGAAATCCCCTTTAAATTTTTGTCTGCAAAACCTTTGAATTTGGACAGGTCCATAATTTTGTAAAGCAGGAAAGGGTTAACTTTCACAAAACTTCACCAAAACATTAAATTTTGCAAATAACTTCAAGCTAATTTGAGGTACAATTTTTACAGACTGACAATTTCTATGTGTTTGGAAATTCCTGGCTGGACCCAAAATTTGCATTGGATAACCCAGAATGTGTGGCTAATTGTACACCTGCTGATGAGCCCGAGTGTGAAAACAAAGACTTTCTGAAGGCTAAAGAAGCATGCAAGATTATCTGGAACACCAACTGGGATGGTATCTTCAGGGTGAGTATTAATGGCGTCAATATATATATTTGAAGTGAACACATGTGACTGGTTACGCAAAAACAGACTATCTGGGTGGTGTGTAACATGTTGACCCTCCTCAGCCTGCACAGATTGTGCAGGCTGACTAAGGTCAAAAACTTTTCGCATGAGATTCATATTCTGAAACCAGATGAATTGCAATGGGATGTTCAGGGTGAGTATTGATGGAGTCAAAGCTATGTTAGAATTACATATCTGTGTGTGGTCACACGTAAAAAGGACCATCTCGGTGATACATTAAGTGTTCCTATATGATGGACATAGCTGATGGCAAGAGCCCTGTCTACAGGTGCCAAAGCTTGGTGGCAGGTGCTGGATAATGGCAAAAAATCTATGTCACAGTAGGGACATAACTCTTACAAAATTGGTTTCAGCCTTATCTCTCTTGATCATCTGAATAGTTTCCGTTATGATGAACAAGGGTGATGGAGTTCATGAAGATGTCTTTAAGGTAGTGGACCCATAATAGATACGCAACATTTTAGCAGTCATGAACTTTAACAGAGTTGACCAAGTTTTCTTAATGATTTTCATTAGGAAACCTTGGTTAACATTGTGAAAGATCATCAGTTCGAAAATGATGTGGAGCTATTACGGTTCAACTCCCTTAATTACAACATAGATATGTTCAAGGTTAAAGTTTTTCATGCCAATACCAACACAGATGCAAATGGCTCCTAGGTGATGACAATACTTTGGGTTTTTCCAAGCCAAGCTAATAATGCGAGTGATTTAATCTTCAAAGCAAAATATTTCGTGATTGGTCATATAGATTTCTATGTTGTGAGTAATCATTGACAGAGAGAATGATATGTTAGTTTCTTACAATATCAATGTTATCTGGTCGAGGTTGGGAGAATTTATCTTGACAAGGCTTTTCACCCCTTAATCATAGTAAACCTGTAAAAATAAAAAAAAAAATCATGTGAAAGTTTATGCAAATTGTTTCTAAAAATAGACTGCCTGATAACATGTCATGTTATCAGACAGGTGGTATCAGGTCAATACAGGCTTCGTTGCATGATAAAATTCATCATGCAGACAATTCCAAGGATTCAAACAACTTAGTGTTTGGATACAAAATACAGATTCAGATAATTCTTACTCCTTATTATTTTGAGTCCAGAGTTAGCTGTAAGTGATTGAGAGGATGCTTTTATTAAGAGTCTATTTCGTAAAGAAAAACATCTATGAATTTGGTTTCTAATGCTTTTTCCCTTGTAGGGTAAATTACTCTTAAATTTGAGAACAAAAAGACATTACTTATTCTGCAAAACTTAACTACAAAGCTTAAAATTGCCAGTTACTTCAAGCCTATATTTAGAATTCAATTCTCATATTTGACATGATAAAAGACCTCTTTGATATGCATCCTCTAGTAGCTTCATACTAAGGTTAAAGCCCCAGTCTGTGTTTGTGAGCCTTGCCGAAAATGATGACATACATCTTCAAGGACTATGTACACAAAAACAAGACTATTATTCTCAAAGTTAGCTTGAATTTGTCTCTCTAATATTCCATAATGCAAATGATTATAACGGGATGATGTATATTTAGGCCTAACTTGATGAATATTTATGATCCACAACATTTCAGACAACAATTTGAAAAGAGCACATTACAGCTCCTGCTAGTGGGTGACGTTCCATGTGACCAAAATCTTATTTACATATTTTACTGTATACAATGGATTATGCATTTCCCCAAAAAGGCTTTGTTTGTTGATTGATTTGTATTTTTATGTAATTCATCTTTCATAAGACTTAAAATCAAGAATAATTATTTAAGGAATGCTCACGAAATAGCATTTTTTTTTAGATTAAACACAGATGGAGGCTTTAAGGCTATCACACAGAGTCAAGTCCATGTATTTAGATCAAATTTATGAAAAAAAAAGAAATACATTTCTGTCAAGTGAGCTCATGGTGAGCAAGGCATGCTTGTAACAATGACAGTATGGTTTGTGTGTATGATAAATACGCTTCCCTTTGCTAATCAGGCCGTGCAGGCGTTGATTACTCCCAACATTTTTATGCCCCCGTATCGAGAGATCGGGGGCATATTGTTTTACTCATGTCCGTCTGTCTGTCCGCCCGTCCGTCTGTCTGCCTGAAAACTTAACCAAACTTAACCTTTGCCTTTTCTCCAAAAGTATTTGACTTACCAAGCTGTACACCAAAGTCAAGGTCATGTGACAAGGTCAAGGTCATGTGACAAGGTCAAGGTCATCTGTCAAGGTCAAACTTTAAAAAAAAATGCTGTTACACAAACACATCTTGTTATAGATGTAATTTTAAAATAACTTTGCATAATTGATTTTCATTCGGACATGCGCAGTTTGTGTAGACTATAACTTTAATGTTTTTGGTGGTTTATTTAGTAAAGGGTAGATTATCTCTTGATAATTTCACAGCCACATGTTCAGCCAAAGAAGACAATTTCATTGCCAAACAAGTGAAATTATTCAATAGAATTATGTTACTTTGCTTCATATCACTCTAATTGACACTATCTGAGTACAAACAAATAGAGGAACTAAAGATGACATAATGATGTTGCCTAGTTGCCGCGTGCAAAATTACAAGCTATAAATAAAATTTGTCAAAAAATGCTCACATTTTCATTCATTTTAAGAATGGAATAATTGTTAGCTCTTCATTTAAGACTTATCTCTTTCATAGAGTGAACAACAAAAGCTATATTTTACCTCATTGAAATATAGCTTTTGTTGTTCACTCAATGAAAGTAAAATCGATCCTTCACTTAAACAAATATCATCTATATCTTTTTTTCTTTAATTAATACACTAGGAATGCCTCCTGTCTGAGAGTCTAGACCCAGCTGTAAAGGATATGATATATGAAACATGTATATATGATGTGTGTTTCAATGATGGAGATGTCACTGATGGTAAGTATAATTGTTTCCTGTTTTTATGCACCACAGAAGGTGGTAGTATAGTCTCTGTCTGTCCTTGCATCTCTATCTTTCTTTATCTCTGTCTGTCCTTTAAGTCTCTGTCTGTCTTTGTCTCTGTCCTTGTGTACTTGTCTGCCCTTGTGTCTCTGTCTGTCGTTGCATCTCTGTCTGTCCTTGTCTCTGTCTGTCCTTGTGTGTCTCTCTGTCCTACTGTCTCTGTCCTTGTCTCTGTCTGTCCTTGTCTCTGTCTTTGCATCCATGTCCTTGTCTCTGACTGTCCTTGCGTTTCTGCATTTCTGTCTGTCCTTGCGTCTGTACATAAATAGGCATATTTTGTGACACAACTTCTACATCTATGGGCAGGCTTGGTTGAAAAGTTTGCAAAATTTTTATCTTAACTTTGTATTACTCATACTTTTGAGGATAAGGTGACAGTATGCCATGTCACATAAAAAGGGGCCTTCGTGTAAAATTTTTCTTTGGTGGCTTATTTTCTGATGATAGGACTCTTGTTTTAAGTTTTAGACTGGTTCAAATTTTAAGTGGTTGATGATGACTATTAAAAGCCAATGCAATTTGAAAAGACAACAGTAGAAAATATTATTGCAATAAAAGAAATTGCTTGGAGAGTACAATCACATAGGTGTAAGATCCCAGGACTGATAAAAAAGGGTTAAATCTGTTCTTTATTTGACTAAATACAATATTAAATACAACAGTCATAATTCTAAAATGACAAATTTAACAAGGACAAATCCAACAAGCTATTCAAACCCGTAATTTGGTGTTGGGTTTGATTAACAATTTAAAACAACTACAGGTTTCAAGGTACTAAATCATTAATAATGTATTTTTATGCCCCCGATAGGGAGGCATAATAAATTTGACTTGTCCGTCTGTCCGTCTGTCCGTCCGTCTGTCCGTCCGTCCGTCCGTCATTCCGTCCAAAAACTTTAACATTGGCCATAACTTCCTTATTACTGTCAAAGCGGTGTCGGGGGCATTGTCATCTTACAGTGACAGCTCTTGTTCTGTATGCTTAACTATGTCTGTCTGCATATCAGTTTCAAAGACACACTTATATCCCCCACCTACCAAGTACATGGGGTTATATTGGATTCACACCATCTGTCTGTCTGCCCATCCATCTGTCTGTCCATCCATTAATCTTTTTTTTTTCCAGTCTCTTACTCTAAAAGGAAGTGACATACAATCATGAAACTATACAATTATTACCTTTAACCCAAGGAGTGCCATGAAGGTTTAAAGGTCAAGGTCACAATTGACATATGGGCAAAAACCATTAATGTAACTGGGACAAAGCATTGATGTGGATATTACAGTAAAATTCTTATTCAGGGACTACTTACAGACCCACCAAAAAGCGGTCATTTAAGAGAACAGTTGCTTTGTACATGTTTTGATTATAAAATAGAAATACAATTTTGATTGAATGTGTATGTTATTGCGAAATTGATAATTGATCATGTGTTGTTTTAACTCAATAAAAAATTCTGGTTGGGACAATTGTTACGAATTAAAACAACATTAGATTGATTTAAAATAATTTTTTGACCAACAATTTCTCCTTTTTGAGATATTTTTATTTGAGGAAAGGGACTTTGAAAATGGTCGCTTAACAAAAATGGTCCCTTAACCCTTTGCTGTTTAATCACTGCTTTTTACGTGCCAGTGATTATATGATTGAGAAAACATTGTGAAAAAAGAAGAAATTGCTTCTGACAAGCAATTTCTTCTTTTTCCACATTTTTCTACCCTTCTGAATGGTTATTTTTCAAATTAAATCCACTTTAAATTTTCATCTGGAAAACCTTTGCAATTGGACAGGTCCAAAACTTAGTAAAACAGGTAAGGGTTAAAAGAAGTGGTTACTCGAGCTAGATTGACTGTAGTCTGTTTTGTAAAAAACAAGTTTGAAATTGTCATCTACATCTTTCTTGAAATTGGAGCAGTCTAAAATTTTGATGTTTTGTATTTACTTAAAACAACCTTGTTTTATTTTCAGCTGTGTGTAAAGTAGCCCAGATGTTGTTTCAAGAGTGTCATAACATAGGGATCCTAGTGGAGGGGTTCAGATCAGAACATTGTGGTGAGTAAACCCACCCCTTGATGCAAAACTTATGGGCTTTTCAAACTTAATGGCAATATTTTTAAGTGAATACTACTTTGACTGCATATGGTTAGCAAAAATTCTTATATAATCCCACCCACCCCCCTCTTTCAACGTCAAAATTGACCAGTTTTGCATGATTTTTAGCTCCACTGGCAGAAGGCCAGCAAGCTCTTGTCATGGCCTGGTGTCTGTCGTGCGTCCATCTGTGTGTGCGTGCGCAAACTTTTCCTTTAAACATCTTCTCCTACCAAACCAATTTGTGGATTGTAATGAAACTTGGTAGAAATTTTCCTTGGGTGACCCTCTTCTTAAATTGTTAAAGAAATTTTGATTGACCCCCAAATATGGGCGTGTCAGGGAGGGGCTTTTTTCACTTTGAAATCTTTAAAAAAAAGTTCTCTTCCAAAACCATTGGGTCAATTTCAATGAAACTTGGCATGGATGTTTCTTCAGTGACCCTTTACTTAAATTGTTCAATAAATTTTGATTAGCCCATAAATATGGGGTGGCCTATTTTGAGCCTGAAATCTTTGAACGACATCTCCTCTTGAACCACTGGACCAATTCCAATGAAACTTTACCAGAATTGTCCTTGGGTGACTCTTCACTTATATTGTTCAAGAAATTCTGATTGGCCCATAAATATGGGCGTGGCAGGACAGGGTCTAATTTAATACCCAAATCTTTGAACGACATCTCCTCCTGAACCTTATGTTTTAATAAGGGTAAAGGGATGCATATTCATTGTGATTGAGTATTTTGGTGCAATTAGGACCAAAACCAGTAAATCATAATAAAATAGGTCTCAAGAGGTTAACTTATTCATTTATAGTAAGCTTTATCTAATGAAAGTCTAAAGATGTTAAAGCAAGTGGAGCAATACTGGCCCTCTTGGGCCTCTTGTTGGAAAAGTGGTTCCCTTAATAATCCTCCACCTGCATCTAATCAATGCCACAATGATTCCAACAGAGGGTCAATACAACTATTTACCGACCAAAGTTCAGTTTTTTTGTTTATTAATTGCTTAGATAAATTATAAGCTTAAGGTTATCTTTAGTTCTTTTAGTGTACTGTACCTTAAATTATGTCAAATGAGCAGAAAGCCTCATTCCTTCATTTTAGTATCTACTATTCATTCATGATTTAAACTTTACACACATAGTAAATCTCTAGTACCGAATTTCTCCTAAAAAATGCTCCCGGGAGCTTTTATTTAGTAGGCAGTTACTAATGTAAGATTGATGTCTTTGAGCCCCTTTTCCCTTTAATTTTAGGTGAATTTCCTCTAAATAATCATATAAACCATTTTCAACATTTTAACATTTCTAGCCTCTAATATCCCCCCCTTCTTCAAGAATGAATGTGATGTTTTGATAATACCCCAGAGTTGTATTAGAGCTTGTACTGTATAATATGCTCCAATGATCTACATACACAATTGAAAAATATTAATGAATTTCTTTTTCTTCAAGCGTATTGGCCAAAATACCACCAGAAGCCAAATCACCTGAAAAATGTCCAAAAATTACTACACTTACATCCAAGGCACTTTCCAGTTAATAGACAAATCCAAGCATGGTTTTGAATGAGAATTTATTCACTACCAGAGACTTCCTCTCTTATTTGAGATGAATTTCCACTACACAATCAGAAAAATTACCTCAAATTAAAGGGAAAAGGGCCTAAAAGCCACCAAATTAAATATTTTTTTAAACAGACCATGCTTATTAAATAAAAGCTCCCTGACCATGTTATGTATAGCTCCCAGAAGCATTTATTAGGAGAAATATAGTACTTAACCCTTTGCTGTTTAATCCCGCTTTTTACGTGCCTGTGATTTTATGATTGAGAAAACATTAAGAAAAGAAGCAATTTCTTCTTTTTCCACACTATTTTCAACCCTACTGAATGGTTATTTTTCAAATAAATCCACTTTAATTTTTTGTCTGCAAAACCTTTGAATTTGGATAGGTCCAAAATTTTGTAAAACAGGTGAGGGTTAAACTCTGTGTACTGATGTTTTGTTACAGTAATGCCCTGTGAAGAGAACATGGTGTACATGCCATCTGGTCCTAAAGACCAGAAACAGTGTCGAGACTACATCATTGGTAACGAGACAAGTGTGAAAGACGAAACTCAAGCAACAGAAGGATGTTTCTGTAAAGAAGGCTTGTACATGGACGTGGACAAGTGTGTCAAAGAAGAGGATTGTGGGTGTGTCTATGAGGGATTATATTATTCTGTAAGTTGTTAGAGTTTGTTTTAGATGTGAGAGTACATTTGACTTTTTAGCTTAAACATTGATTTATAGCTCATCTGAGCACAAAACACTCACGTGAGTTGTTTTGATCTGTAAAAGAATCCAACAAAACTAGGCCATTGAATTTCAATTGATCTTTACAGAAATTTACCATGGGTGAAGTCATTTCATTGGAAAAAAAATAATCAAAGAACCATAATTACTATGATTGCTTTGGCAATCAAAAGAAAATGGTAAGAAATTGAAAAATTAACCAAGACTTACCTTCGAAGATGGGAAGTTGAAGGTTGATTCCAATTTCACTGACCATAAACTCCTTGAGGGCTCACACAGAGAGAGATAACGCAGCAATCCAGCAGCCAGTAATCAGGTTTTAGAGATAAATTAATCCAAGTTCTGCAATATTATTATGGAGCTTGGTTGTCATTTATTTTATATATTGATAATTTCACTTGTAGAGCTTAGAAGTAATTACATCTATTGATAATTTCGAAATACTTTCCCCATTGGGTGGGTTTAGGGAGGGTGTTTGAGCCCTCAAGGAGTTTATGGTCAGTGAAATTGGAATCAACCTTCAACTTCCCATCTTCGAAGGTAAGTCTTGGTTAATTTTTCAATTTCACTTCCCATAAACCCTTGATGAGCCCAACAGAGATTTGAGAGCTTGTATTTTGAAATTACAATTTTAACTAACCAATGATGTTTTAAATATTCATTTACACAAGCTTTAGACAGCATCATCAGTAGAAATCATATAAAAGAAACATACATATGTACAACTATCACATTCCATTAATTTCCCGCCATTATTGCCTTTTGAACTGTTGCTAGGTTTTCAATGACTTTGTCATAAAAGCGGGCGAATGTTTTAGCATTTGACCAGCCTGCAGTCTTTATGATGGTATCCAGATCCACCCCTGTTTGATTTGCCCTTGATGTAGCGGCAGCTCTAGTACTGTGAGGAGCATAGTTATTCCCTAATCCAGCTTTTTGCATAACAGATTTTATCCAGCGGCTAATGGTACTGCGAGAAACCCCTTTATGAGGGCTCATTGTACTAATAATTAACCTCTCGCTTTGTCTTAGAGGTTCTGTCCTTAGTAAATATTCCTCTAAACACTAAAGACTGTTTGTAGCTGAAAACCTGGTCTTGATTGTTTCAGAACGGAACTATTTTGAATCGTCACTTGATTCTTATCATATTTAAATTTTACATCATTCAAATTTAACAAGTGTAAAGTTTGACAGCATTGAGCTGTTACCAATAAGTACAACATACATAATTTTTGTGAAAGTTGTAATAGTGTTACACAATTTTGTTGTCGAAAAAATCGTAGTACAATGTCAACATCCCAAATAACTGTATATTTGGGTAAAGTTGGTCTTAACTTAAAGCATCCTTTCATAAATCTTGAAATGTGTCCATTATCATGGATATCTGTATTACTACAAAGTTTAATAAAAGTACTAAGAGCAGATCTAGCTGTATTCAGAGCACTATAACGAGTCCCCTTTTCAAACAATTGTGAAAGAAATTTTAGAATTAGGTTTATATTTGCTTGAGTGGGATCATGGCATTTCCCACAGAAATGTATCCATTGTTCAACATATCGGTTGTATTGCAACTTTGTTGATTTTTGCCAAGATTGAAGGATAAGTTCCCGAGCTTTTGTAGGTACTCCTTGTGCCTTGAGTGCCTTCCCGATATAGGAAAAACACCTAGCCTCAATTTTTTGAGGGGATGTTGTAGATGAGGTTTGTGAGGCAATGACAGGATTGTCTGTGTTGGTGGGAGTAGGTGGCATGGTCCCCATATAATATGTAGAAGGCTGGGCCACCAACACTGAGTTGGCCACAGAGGGGCTATGAGTACTCCTGTGGCTTGGTCTTCTTCCACTTTTTGTAGAATTCTTGTAATCAGACTGAAAGGAGGGAACATATAGAAAAAAATTTTGTCCCAACAAAAACTAAATGCATCAATCTTCCATGCTTGAAAATCAGGGTACCTTGTGCAGTATTTATCAATTTTGTTGTTTATTCTAGAAGCAAAAAGATCCACAGTCATGTTAGGATAAATGTTTTTTATCTTGACAAAAATTGACTTATCTAGGGACCATTCCAGATCATCATTGCATTTGCGCGAAAGCCGGTCGGCTTCTTTATTGCAGGACCCAGCCACATGAGCAGCTGTCAGATGAATTTGTCTTTCAATGCACCAGTTCCAAATTGATCGGGCAATATTATTTAATTCCATCATTTTCCCCCCAAATTTTGATATGTAAGAAACACTAGTTGTATTGTCCATATAGACCTTGATATGAGTTTTACTGGTGTTCTGACACAATGCCATTAAAGTCAATTGACATGCCTTTAATTCTAAAATGTTTATGTGAGAATCTTGTTCTTCTATTGACCATTTTCCTCTAGTTTTCCTACCATCAGTCTCACAATAGCCCCCCCCCCCCAACCTACCATTGAGGAATCAGTGTAAATGGCCAATTTTGGTTTACCATGTGAGATCAATTTGTAGCTGTCCTGAACTTTTTTTATCCACCAATTTAAAGAAAGATGACATGACTGATTAATTTTCATGTAACTATCAAAATTTCCTTTATTGACTTTCAAGTATTTATCTCTCTCTTTCTCGAGGGGCCGTATATTTAAAGTGGCATATTCAACCCCTGGCTCTGCAGCCACTAGTTTGCCGACTAATTTTGAGAACAGTCGAATTGTTGTTCTTCTTTTTAGTATAAAATTTTTACAAAGAGAGACAAGTTCTATTTTTCTCTCCTCTGTAAGGGATATTGTCATTGAAATAGAGCAAAGGACAAAACCAAGAAATATTATTTTTTGGCAGGGTATAAGCACTGATTTTTCTAAGTTTATTGTCAATCCCAAAGAATCTAGTAGTTTTACAGTATCTAAAATATTTTGTTCGCATTTTTCGTATGTTGAGCTTTGTAAACATGAATCATCTATATAGGCCGAACTTACATGACCTTGTGATCTTAGGGTTGCAAATACTGGTTTAAGAATTTTTGAGAAAACCCGAGGACTTGAACTTAAACCCATCACGAGCGCGCAGTATTCATATTTTTTACCCTCATACCAGAACCTGAGATATTTTCGATCTTCCTTTGCTACTGGTATAGAATAATATGCATCTGTCAAATCAACAGATGCAAACCAACAATTTTTTCTCATAGAAGATACAGCTGATTGCAGTGTTTCCATTTTGAAATGAATAGGAGAAATAAATTGTTCATTAAAACTTTTCAGATTTAAAATAAGTCGAATATTTCCATTACTCTTTTCTCTGTAAAAAATGTTAGATATATATTCGTTCTGCTCACTATGATTTTCCACTTGTTCAATTATTTTTGATTCTAAGAACTTGTTAATTTCTACATTAATTTGATTGTTTTCTTGTAGGTTAAAGTAATAAGAGCTAGGAATCTTTATTTGTTTGGGAGTGTCTATTGTTTCTAATTTGTAACCACAAATTGTTTTTAAAATCCATTGATCTGATGTTAATTCTTGCCATTTTTCTAAGATCAGTTTTGTTTTTCCTGCTACAAAATTTTCTTTGGTGTTTTTTAATGTGTAAGTGTTATTACTTACACTTATCGTCGTTTGAGATATTTGGTTCCCTGATTTTGTGGCCTCCTGGTTCCTGGGTTGTGCATTGTTTTGAACTGTTGTCTGCTTGTTGTCTTCTTCCCCCTGTAATTTTGCCAACCCCCCACCTTTTTGGCTAAAAAAGGCTTCTTGTAGCTTTTGCTGTTGTTGTTTCTTGGACTGGTTACTATTGGAAGTTTTGAATCTGTGAGAGATTTCACTGCTTCCGGCCCAAATAACTTGTTGGCTGACATCTCCCTATCTGCCAAAGACTTAAAACAGTTATCCAAATCTCTTTTCACTTTTTCTCGTCTGGTCTGATTGGTAGTTTGGATTCCGTCGGCGAGTAGTTTGAAGGTGTCCGTGATCAACACTCGCAACTTTGGATCTGCTTTTTGTGCCATTCCTAAAGCTTTTACCAGAGGAACAGCTACTTGTGTCAAAATACCAAGGGACTTTTGTGAAGCAAGATCAGAAAATTTTGTTTGAGGAGGTAATTGACGCCAGATGCATTCTTCAATTTTGGCCACCTGAAGCCATTCAGCGTTGACAGGCCGTTTGTGTGTCTGTTTAAGGTCCTTTATTTTTTCAGCGGATCCTTTGAATCTGACCGTTCTATTGACAACGTCTGCCAGTTTGGAGTCAATTTCTGGACCTACTTCTTGTTCTTCGGTGAAGAACTCTTCAAAATCATTGAATTCAGAATTATCTCAGTCAGTGCATTGTTGTCCGGGGCCACGTAGGTGTCAATGTCGATCCATCCTTCGTTATCGTTTGTTTCCTCGTCGTCGGACACGCTTTCCTGTCGCTTTCTTTTAGAAGTGCCTGGCATATTTTCTGTCGTCTTCATTTTGTTTACCTCCGATTTGAGGCCTTTCATTTCACATGACAACTCCCCGACTGTCTTGGCAATGCCGGAAAACTCGGTCATTCGCTTTTCCAGCTGGCTAAAAATAGCCTCACCCCTCTTCACCATCTTTTCCACGGGGCTCAAAGCGGGGATTTCGTTTTTCTCAGAACTCATGATTCTGTAATAAAATCGAAAAAACAATATACTTTACTCACCCTTATTGTTCAATATCCTATTTTTCCCGAAACGTGTTATCCATTACACAGAGAATTTAAAATTCTAAAAAAAAAAACAAAAAAACAATCGATATTATAAACACAATTTCTTTGTTATCGAGAACACGCGCGAAGAGTTAGTCGGGATCCCAAAAAACCCAGCAGCCCTGGACAGGTGTACTGCAAAAGCAAAACTTTCCCATGAGAAATCAATAAGTTAAGTAAACAGGGACCTGCCATCCCTCGGAATCTCGATATTATCTTGATTTGTTTATGATAATGATGGTTCTTTAGTCCATCTTCCCATAGGAACTTAACTGTAGAAAAATTCGACAGGTAGTCAACTACGTGGCGGACCGAAAGCTACCCTCCGAGCAATTTTTTAACTTTAAATCTACCAAGTCCGAATATAAGTCATATGCCATATTAAATGACAAAGCCAGGTCTGCCTTTGTAAAAGACAAGCAGTTCCGTATTTTGAACGGTTTCCAAACGACCAAGTTACAAATAATCATATTAGTTGTTTGTGTGGATTCTGCGCAATCCGCGCAAACTGAGAATTTCACACTACCAATGTAGCCACGACAATCCAAAGAATTATATCCGTGTTTTCTTGGTCGCTTCTCATGTTTTTCACTACCGATGTATTGACGGCAGTCAAACAGAATCATATCAGTGGCCTGTCGGCCGATTCTTAAATAATGGTTTCCGATGCCGATGTTGTGATGACGGTCACAAAGAATCATATCAGTGGCTTGTCGGCCGATTCTTCAATTTTTCACTACCCATGTAGTGACGACGGTCACAAAGAATCATATCATTGGCTTGTCGGCCGATTTTTCACTACCGATGTAGTGACGACGGTCACAAAGAATCATATCAGTGGCTTATCGGCCGTTTCTTCAATTTTTCACTACCGATGTAGTGACGACGGTCACAAAGAATCATATCATTGGCTTGTGGGCCGATAACTTCAATTTTTCACTACCGATGTAGTGACGACGGTCACAAAGAATCATATCAGTGGCTTGTCGGCCGATTCTTCTATTGCTAACTACCGATGTAGTGACGATGGTCTCAAAGAATCATATCATTGGCGTGAGACGATTCTTCATAAATGGTCTTAAAACACGAATTTCTCTGTTTTGCACCATTGGCTATTTTGGAAATATTGCACCGCAACACTTCCAAGACCCCAGGGGATAATGCATCATCCCCCTGGACATTTTATGGGGTACCCCATTTTATGTCCGAGACCGTGACCGTAATGATTTGTACTTTCTCCGTCATCCCGACATAAAGCAATCCTGTTCCGATTTTCTCGACCGTTTTAAATGTTAATGCAGTAGATGTCCAGCTATTTCTCTATGTTTTAATCGCGATCGCATTGTAGGTACTCCAAAGAAGGGATCCAGCTTAATTTTAAATCTTAATTTTTTAATAAAATGAATAAATTGCACTATTAATTTGTCTTAAAAAAACGCCGTGAAATTTAAATCTTCGCGAGAGAATTTAATCGTACTTACGGCAGCAGAAATTGCTAAGTCCGTAAACTATAATTAATTAATTTCCTGATCCACAAAAAACACGTGTTGATGCTGGCTGAAGGACGCCTCGTTCTGATTACTGGCTCCTGGATTGCTGCGTTATCTCTCTTTGGGGCCCATCAAGGGTTTATGGGAAGTGAAATATTTTTCTCAAAGTATGGTAACAAGCCTAAAACTTTTTAATTTTGTATGTAGGTTTGATCTTCTGGGTCAATGGGTCAAGTCTCAAAAAAAACTTTTTTTACTACATTAAAACTTTGTGCATTGCTTTTATCTCCCTATTTGGTTAAAAATTTGGGCTGTTTCATGCTGGAACCCTATTCACTGATTTTTGGCCTTCTTTAAAATACTAAACACATAATTTCAAGTCCTTGAAAATACCAAAATATTCTGCAATAGATACAATGAAATCATTCTATAAACTGTGTTAAATGTAACTTGGATAATTTTAATGAATGAATTTCAAACATTTTGTTGACTTTTGTCAAGTCTGTGCGACATAATTGAGACAAAGTCATCACTATGACTAGTTAATGCTTTGCAAATGTTATCTCTTGATAAACTATCTTGTTTGCAATAATTTGCTTCATTTCATAAAAAAAAAGAAAAAAATATTGTATTGAAAAAAACAAACAATTTTTTAACATACCACCAAAAACAGATGAAAAACACAACAAAGTCATCATTTTTTTTTTTTCGGTTTATGATTGACTTGTTTCATAAATTTGATATTTCATGACATGTCATTTTATCTTATAACTATACAAATATCTGTGTGATAACAACCCACATGATATTTTTTATGATATCACATAGTTATTTTAAGAACAATGATATAATGCGATTGTTTTTAGAAACATTGCATTTCAGTAAAAAACAACGACGAAAACAAGAAAAATTGAGGTTATAAGATAAATATAATACATACTTAGTGTACTGTATGAAAAAATATTTAACTCGGTTGTGAGAATTGATAATTGTCTTGGCAGAGCCTAGACAATGATCAATTCTCCCAACCTCGTTAGATATTTTTTTTCATATAATACACTAAGTATGTATTATATATTTATGTCCTCTTATCTGCAGGTTGGAGACAAAATCACACTTGGTGATTGTCGTAGCCTTGGAAACTGCACTGTTAACCACACCATGGAATTTGACAATATAACATGTGACGAGAATGCAGAGTGTAAAAACAAGGACGGTCACTATGGATGTCATTGTAAAGATGGTTACTATGGTGATGGTGTTGATTGTAAAGGTGAGTGCTATACAGGTGTGCAGAGAACTTGGGGCTGGTTCTACTAAATATCTTATGAAAAAATTAATCGAAAGTCAAAATCACAAATTGTACCTGGTGTTTTCATTCATTGTTAGATTCTGTCTTGCAATTTAGCCAATTCTAATGAGATGATGCATGGTAGAATTCCAAATTTAGTAACTTCTTTAGAAGCAACTTTAATGTTTGACTTACTCAAAAAATGATCATAAGGTGTTTAGTAAAACAGGCCCTGGAGTATAATTAAAGGACAATTACTATGGATGTTTTTTTGTTGTTGTTTTTTGTTTGTAAAGATGGTTACTATGGAGATAGAGTACATTGTGAAGGTGATTAGGGCACACAAACAAGCTTAGAACCTATGAATCAGGAAGAAAATAGAGAAAACAAACTTGAAGGCAAGGACTTGAATCCTGAAAACCTGATGAGTAAGAAGATTAAAAAATGAGTGCCAATGTCATCTGGCAAATCAAAGGTTATCGATCAATTTCAAGTTCAAATATCTTCTTATATATAAAAGATTGTTATGATGAGTCCCACTAAGTTACAAATCATAGTGTTTGATATCACTGGAGCTATTCCGTGGCTCTAATTATGCCCCAATCCAAGAAGAGGATGTTTATTGCTTTGCACCTGTGGGTTGGTTGGTTGGTCTGTCCATCCATAGACCCTTTCTTTCCAGAGCATATCTCAAATAGTATGCAAGCTAGAATGATAAAACTTCACAGGTGGTTAGATCCCATTGAGGAGAAGTGCAGTGCACAAGAAACATAATTCTTATTTTGGATATTGTCCTTTGTAAAACATCTCTTGTTGTTCCATATTTTGGTGCTTTACATCTAGAATGTAAAAGAAACAGGCAGAAGTTTTTACCTGAACCTAAGCATTGTACCCCCTTAAAAACTAAGTCTCCTGGGGTGATGCATAGATGTGAACGAGCTATAGTAGGGCGAATGGACAACAGGAGATTCAAGTTAATGGAATTTTCTTTTCAGATGATCCATGTGACCCATTCCCATGTGATGAGGACAAGGAGGAATGTGTTTTCACTGATGAGAAAACTGAGGGTTATGAGTGTTTGTGTAAGATGGGATTTATGGGCAACTGTTCTCAGTGTGAAGGTAAGGTTTCTGATGAGAAAACAGAGGGTTATGAGTGTTTGTGTAAAATGGGATTTATGGGCAACTGTTCTCAATGTGAAGGTAATGTTTCATACACAAGGAGGGGGGTATTTACTTTTGGATTTCAAATTCAAATGTTATACGATAATTATTTGACAAAGTTGATGCCATCTATTAAGATCAATTATTTGCAAAACTTAACCAATACCATCAAATCTTTGTATGAGTCTGTTCCATGAGTAATACTCATTCTTTAAACATTAACATTTTTTTTCTTTTTGATAATTGGTGAAATCAAGGTTATTTGTCAATGTCAAGGTCTATTTTCAAGGTCAAACTTTTAAAAAATATACTGTTTCAGGAACATTATTTATCATAGGGTTATTTCAAAATAGAGGATATTGAATAAGTGGTCAGGGAAGACAGACTTAATTAAACATTTCATCAATAAATAGATAAAAACGAGGCTTTGCCGAGTTATTATCTATTTTAGATGACAAGTTTAATAAATTTGGTATATTATGAGCACAATTTTTATATTCTATATATATTATGACCAGAATTTTTGGGAAAAATTGTCAAAATTCTTGAATTTCAATATTTCGATTTTTCTGCAAAGCTTATAACGGCATAAAATTAATAACTCATTATATACATTATAATGTCATTTTCACCATTGCTAATTGCTCCGGGCTCATTTGCATAGTTATTCCACAAGTGTAATAACACCCATGTAATATCAAAAATATTCAAGGGGGTAATTTCATTCTGGCGACATAGTTCATATTATAATGCTTCTTGTAGCCCTGCATTGACAAGAGAAGTTCTACTGATTTCCACATGTCAAACTTTCAGTCTTTCTGTCTGCAAAACTAATGCCCAAAAGCACTTAACCAATTAATTAAAGCCTATTGAAGATACAATGCTCATAGTTTGCATGATGATATATCTCAACAATGTACATCCCCAGATACCAAGGTCATTTGACAATGTTATCTGTCAAGGTCAAAGATATGAAAACAATGGCTATGTATGGGCCATTAGTGTTTCACAAACACATGTTCTTAGTTTTAAATTTCCTTTTGCTATTTTACTTTACATTGCACACTCCTTTACAGTTCAAGTTAATGTCACTGATTTTATTCTGGAAGGAGATTTTGGAAAAAAGAAGAAATTGATTGCCATACTTTAGAGATTTACATATCACTGGCTCAGTGGGAAGCAGTTGTAACTGCCTATATGTTTATAGGCAGTTACAACTGTTGCCCACTGAGCTAGTAATATTTAAATATAAGATAACTTACTATCGGATATTTCAATGTAGACCAGGTTGAATCTGAAAAAAAAATATATGAAAAGTTAATTCTTTCTGCCACTTTTTTTTCCCAGATATCGATGAATGCAATACAGGCACAGCCGGCTGCCCATACCATGCTGAATGTTACAATAGCATTGGAAGTTTTGAGTGTAAATGCCTTGATGGATTTTATATGTTTGAAGGAAAATGTCATGGTAATTTTTAAACAATCATTTTTCTATGCTGATCATGTAAGGTTTTCTTTTGTTCATTACACACTATTTTACATCGTCTAAGCCCATTATATATTTTGGCATTAATGAAATTGATTTGATGACATCAAATCAATATTTTTTTTTTCATCTAGGGATTGACAATAGCTATAATATCACTAGGGCTTTGCCACTTGTAAACATACATCTTTTTTTATTGAGTACTGAACTAAAGATTAATTAATCTAAATAGGAAACAAAACAATTATCCTCTATATTTTCTTATATCTATTTTGGCTATTTTGGATCAATTTAAATAATCATTGTCATGACCACTATGTTGTTGTTGTTATTTACATAGCCGTCATGATACACTTTAAGGTAGTTGACTCAAATTGAATTCCACAACTTTTCTAAACTCAATCGCTTTTACAATGTTTACCAAGGCTTCCTAATGAAATCATTAGGAAACCTGGGTAAAAACTGTTTACGTTTATAACTTCCCAAATATTACAGGTCCACTTCCTTAACTTGTGTCATATCTCTATCATTATTGAATATATATTAGTGAGACTAATATAGTGTCTTCACTTTCAAATGTGCATCTTATATTAACATGAGGGATAACTCTTCAAGTATATTGTCAAAATTATGCCCCTTTAATAGCTTGGCTATTTCAGAGAAAACCTGAGGTATATTGTTGTTGTGCGAGAACTTTGACATAAATTTTGTGCAATCTCTAGTATAACTCACTTGAAACTAGGCACACAAATCACCATAAAAAGAGATACCTGTTCTATCAAATAGGATAACTCCATATGCTTTTTGTGCAAATTTTGTCCCTTTTTTTCATCCCCCGCCGTTTTCGGTAAAAGGATAAAGTAATGGTCTCCGTCCTTTGTTCCGTCATTCAGAGGTTCCATCACTAAACATGTTCGGAGCATATCTCCTAAAGTTTAACAGCTATAAACTTGAAACTTTATGGGTGGATAGATCTCATAGAGGAGAAGTGCACTGCACAAGAACTACAACTCTTGCTTGCATAATTTGGAGTTATTGCCCTTTGTTATTTTAAATACTTAGATTTTGTCTGGAGCATATCTCCTAAAGTATAAAAGCTATCAACTTGAAACTTTTTGGGTGGATAGATCTCATGGAGGAGAAGTGCAGTGCACAAGAATTACAACTCTTGCTTGCATAATTTTGGAGTTATTACCCTTTGTTATTTTAAAGACTTAGATTTTGTCTGGAGCATATCTCCTAAAGTATAAAAGCTATCAACTTGAAACTCTTTGGGTGGATAGATCTCATGGAGGAGAAGTGCAGTGCACAAGAATTACAACTCTTGCTTGCATAATTTTGGAGTTATTACCCTTTGTTATTTTAAAGACTTAAATTTGTAGGGTGTTAATCTCTTAAAGTACAAAAGAATCCTTAATTTATAAGGCATCAGTTTACTATCAAGCTTTCACGGCAGGGGATGGCCATGTCTGACATCGCTCTTGTTACTAATATATTTATCCACTACCAAGCAACCAACAGCCTCTGGTAGTCAAGTGAAAGCAGTACTCTTGTTCAACAATTTTATCCTTTCCCAATCCCAGCATCAGGAAGCTGTAGACATAGAGGATAATCATTTGTATCAGTGTAAGATCGATCGATATTTCTTTGAGTGAACAACAAAAGCTATATTTTCACCAACGAGTGAAAATATATCTTTTGTTGTTCATGAAATGAAATATTAATCGATCTTACTCGAAAATAAACGATTATTCTATATCTTTTATGCAAAAATGAGACAAAATGAGAAAATTCATAAAGCACATCATTTTGCACGTGATTGCTATGCAACGTTCATTATGACGTCACTTATTTTGCTCCGCATAGATTATGTCAGATAGGATGAAATGCACAAAAGCAGGGTATAAGTTTTAAATCATTTCACTGCTTTTGCAGTGAGAGTTTGAAGTGATAATCTACCGTTATTTCTCGATAATCCACCGAAAAGCACCAAAGAAAATGTTCTAATTATCACTTAAATGAGTCAAAAGACAAAAATATTCATTCATGCTCATGTATTATTCTTTATCTTATAACTATACAAATATCTGTGTGATGATATCCCATATGATATTTTGTTATGATATCACTTGGATAGTTTTTGAACAATCACATTATGCGTTTTTTTTAAACTAGCATTTCTGTTAGAAACATCAACAAAAACAAGGCAAATAGAGGGTATAAGATAAACATAAAACATACTTAGTGTATTGTATGAAAAAAATATCTAACTTGGTAGTGGGAATTGATAATTGTCTCAGCATAGCCTTGACAATTATCAGTTCCCCAAACCTCTTTAGATATCTTTTTTCATACACTAAGTACTTGTCTGTATTATATTTATTCCAAACATTTTCAGATTTGAACGAATGTGACCTTGAAGGCGAAGATGCTGTCTGTGGAAATAACTCTCGTTGTTCTAACAAGATCGGGACATATCACTGTCCTTGCTGTGATGGCTTTGAGAAGGATGAAAACGGAACTTGTGTTGGTAGGTAAACATTTTACTTGGGTCATTTTGATACTGGAATTTTCCAGGTTAAGGTGGAAGCATGAAAATTGATCAATCTGTGCTTATTGTGCAGTCTAGTTTTGTCTTAACCACAGTCTGTTTTTGTGGCTCAACATAAAACAGTAGAAACAGCCTATATGTTTATAGACAGTCACAACTGTTTTGCACTAAGCCATCGAAATGTTCTGGAGATTCTTCACTTGATTTTGGAGGGTTTTCTTTTATAATTTGAGAATATTTTAGGAATGCTATGAATGAAGAGCTGAATGATAGGTTGGGAATGTTTTAAAGAGGGAAGAGTGTCAATTTCAAGATGCTCTTATTTTTATGAGTTAAAAATAATACAAAGGCCAAGGTCAAAGCTTCAGGTCAGAACTTTATAAACTGAAATAAGCAGGAGCAAGCTCGTAGATAAATTTATGCATTCCAAAGCAATTTAGTACAATATTTCTCAATCATGCATCATGAGAAATTGGAACATTTTTATCTAACAACTAATGTGAGTATTTGTTTTGGTCCATTGTCCATTTTCTGTCAGTCTGTCAATCCACTAAACAATCATTAAAAAATCTCCTTCTAAAGTACTTGGCAAAATCCAATTGAATTTCATATATAAATAAATCCTTAGCTTATGCTCTTTCAAAATGGTTCGAAGAATTCTACTTCGGGTCAAAATGGATAAAAAGGAGATCTTACCTTTTTTATTCTCTCTTCTTAGAGGTCATAGTTTATACATAATCCTTGTCCAAATTTGTTAGAATATCTATTGTGATGATTTCAATGTCTTTGTGAAAAATCGGTCCTGTTCAGTCAAAAAGTAGGTAACCAGAGGTGTGTTTGTTAGAGCGAGATTCTTAAGATTCTTATTAAGATTTTAAGATAAAGCATTCGGTAGAGGGAGATTTTTAAGCAGCTCAATAAGAATCTTAAGATATCTCAAAGAGGAAACGAAGATGGTTTTGCATTGGCTTTAAACAAGTAGTCATGACGACGTAGAATCTTTTCACCCAAAACACCGAAAATCATTCGTTACCACGTCTTCATAATCACAATTAGATGGAATCTTCATCTTGCTTTTAAGACCACAACTCTGGTCAAATATAAAAGCTTATTAAGACCGCAGATGCAACAATGTAATGTTGAAAGTGGCATTAAACCTCATGCAAACAAATTTATGAAGAATAAACTTTTTTCCTGATGAATTTCAATTTTGATTAAGATGATTTTCAATTCCAACCAGTCTGGATTAATTAATCTTACAATAAGGAAGAGGATAGCCTGCAGTGTTGGCTAAGATTAGACTGTATGTCTGTGCAAGCTGATCAAGGTCTATACTGCCTACTACATCTTTGTATTCACCAATAATGTGTTTGAAACAGCATAATAAGGGAAAAGATAATGAGTAAAGCACTGTTTTTAGCTGCACTGGCCAAAGACCAGCGAGCTATTGTCATGGTGGAGTGTCCGGCATGTTTCCGTCCGTCTGTGTGTGCCTAAACTTTTTCTTTAAACATCTTCTCCTCCCAAACCAATGGGTGGATTTAAAGGAAACTTGGTAGAAATGATCCTTGGGTGGCCCTCTTCTTAAATTGTTCAAAGAATTTTGATTGGCCCCCAAGTATGGGCGTGGCAGGGCGTGGCATTTTTATGCCCCCGCATTGATAGATCGGGGGCATATTGTTTTACTCGTGTCCGTCTGTCTGTCCGTCCGTCAGTCTGTCTGTCCGAAAACTTAACCCAAAAACTTAACCTTGCCAATATCTTCAAGCCTATTCAAGATACAAAGCTAATATTTGGCATGATGAAAGATCTCAATGATCCGCATCCGCTGGTACCAAAGTCAAGGTCATGTGATAAGGTCAAGGTCATCTGTCAAGGTCAAACTTTGAAAAAAAATGCCGTTACGGGGGCATTCGTGTTTCACAAACACATCTTGTTTCACTTTGAAATCTTTAAAAATCTTCTCCTCCCAAACCATTGGGCCGATTTCAATGAAACTTGGCATGCATGTTCCTAGGGTGGCCCTCTACTCAAATTGTTCAAGAAATTTTGATTTGCCCATAAATATGGGCGTGGCAGGACGGGGCTTATATTGAGCCCAAAATCTTTGAACGACATCTCCTCCTGAACCACTGAGCCGATTTCAATGAAACTTTAACAGAATGTTTCTTGGGTGAGCCTTTACATAAATTGTTCAAGAAATTTTGATTGGTCCTTAAATATGGGCGTGGCAGGACGGGGCCTATTTTGAGCCTGAAATTTTTGAATGACATTTTCTCCTGAACCACTAGGCTGATTTCAATGAAACTTTACCAGAATGTTCCTTGAGTGTCCCTTTTCAAATATTATTTGCTTAATTTTGATTGGCCCATAAATATTGGCGTTGCAGGGTGGGGCTTATTTGGAGGCCAAAATCTGTGAATGATATCTCCTCATGAACCACTCAGCCAATTTCAATGAAACTTTACCAGAATGTTTCTTGGGTGACTATTTACTTAAATTGTTCAAGAAATTTTGATTGGTCCATAAATATGGGTGTGGCAGGCTCGGCCTATTTTGAGCCTGAAATCTTTGAACGACATCTCCTTCTGAACCTTATGTTTTAATAAGATGGATAAAGGGTTGCAGGTTCATTGTGAATGAGTATTTTGGTGCAATATGGATCAGAACCAGTTTAATAGGTCTTAGGAGATTTCGGAGTGTTAATGTATTCATTTAAAGTAAGCTTTTTTAATGTAAGTCTTAAGATTTTAAAGCCAGTGGAGTGATACAGGCCCTCTTGGACCTCTTGTTTTTACAAAAGTATGCTTTACTGCTCTTCTTGAGGTGATACGGTAAAAGCTCAAATAGAACCCTTAGGTTCTATTGGAATCATCGCGTTTCCATTAGTGAGGGAGGGACCTTCATAAGAGGCTAAGCTACATATTGATGGCTCAGTTCAAAACAGTTGCGACTGCCTATAAACATATAGCCAGTTATAACTGTTTTGCACCGAGCCATCAATATTTTATTTAAGACCTTGAAAAATGGCAAAAAAAAGTTTACATTATCCACGCAAAATATTATCATTTGATTGGTGAAAAGGTGCTTTTAACTTCTGTTGAATTTTAAAGATGTTGATTTTGTGTGTATGGGCCTTTATTAGAGGCTTCATTCATTTGTAAAATCACATCAAAAATGGTTGATTTCAATCCCTGAATAGGGGGATGGGGTTTTATAAGAGCATTGGGCTTTATAAGTATTTTTACGGTAATTTATAATACAAGTATGACCTACATTGCAAGAGTGAAGTAACCCTGTTGAATATTTTTATATTACACCAGTGTTATTACTCAATCATTTGACGACACCATCTAGCATTTGGCGTTATATGTTTTGCAAAATAACTTTGATAGATAAATTTCATGAATTTCCTTGAAATATCACAAATATTTGGGTCATTTTATAGATAGAATATCAAATTTGTGCTTATAAAATACCAAATTTATTAAACTAGTCAGCTCAAAGAGATAAAAACTCAGTGCAGCCTTGTTTTAATCTGTTTATAGATTACTAATTTAATATATTTTGTATTCCATAACTACTCTTTCAATATCCTTGAGATATTACACAGATTTAATATTGCTAGTGAAATAACTATGGATGCAAATGAACTGACTGGGTAAACAAAACTATTTTGTTACCTGAAAAATAAGAATTTAAAAACTATGTTGATTTTCCACAAAACTATGTGTCAATTTTACAAATGAAATATCAAATTTTTGTTAATGAAATACAAAATTTATCAAAATTGTCATCTAAAATAGAAAAATCCATCAAAGCTTTGCTATACTCAGTTTATAGATAGTGCATTTAATAAATTTGGTATTTCATGGCACAATAATTCATGTAAAATACTCAATCTATATTTCTTTTAGAGAAAGAAGGAGCAGAATCCAATGTAACATGTTGTGTAACATGTTCAGTTTATAGATAATGCATTTAATAAATTTGGTATTTCATGGCACAATAATGCATATAAAATATTCTTTCTATATTTCTTTTAGAGAAAGAAGGAGCAGAATCCAATGTAACATGTTGTGTAACATGTTAAGTTTATAGATAATAGATTTAATAAATTTGGTATTGCATGGCACAATAATTCATGTAAAATATCCTATCTATATTTCTTTTAGAGAAAGAAGGAGCAGAATCCAATGTAACATGCTGTGTTTGTGATATTGCCATCTGTGATCAACCAGGAGCTGTAAGTATATAATTGTCAATGAATAAACCAATTTGATGGCTCAGCGCGAAACAGTTGTAACTCCCTATATGTTTTTAGGCAGTTACAACTGTTTCGCGCTGAGCCATCAAATTGGGGTCAATCCATAGAGAATAATACTTCTGTATCTCTAAGTGAGTAGCTGCATTATAGTTCTGTAAAGTTTCGGAAGTAGTGAACATTAACAGTGTTAAACAGAGGTTTCCTAATGATTTCATCAGGAAACCTAAATTAACATTGTGAAAGATCATGAATTTTGAAATGATTGGGAACTGTTACGGGTCCACTACCTTAAATAACATTGTTGTCTGGTCCAAGTTGGGAGAATTAATCATGAAAAGGCTTTGCTAAGTCAAGGTAATTTTCTCACAGCTAAAGGAGCAATTTCTTCATAGACTCTACAACACTTGACATTCATTTCACCTCATTTGGACATGTTTTTCATGTTTAATTCCACTTTGAGTATTCTGCATTAACCCTTGTCAAGCTAAAGCCGGAATATTCCTGTTTTGGCAGGACCTATAGACAAACATCAGCCTGCACATATGTGCAGTCTGATGTCAATCTACACCACCTGTTTCTCACTTTCAAACCAGAATTGTCAATAGATTTAGTTTTTCCAATAAAAATTGACCTACAGTTGGTACTTTCAGTGCTTTTTGCCCTTTGATTTTGATAAAAAAGAAATAGCCAAAATTTATTCAGCATGACAAGGGTTAATAATAAACTAGCAGGGTGGGGCTTAGCAGTGACATAATTTGGCAAGTTAACTTTTAGATACTTTGAATTCATTGAAAAGTAAGTTAACAATTAATCCTGAACCAGTGCAAATAACTGTATCCTAAAAACAAACCATTCACATGCTTAGAGAAAGTGAACACATTTCATCGTAAGGTTACCAAAGCCTCGTAACTTCGGCTAGCTGAAGTTACAACGGTTTGGTTACTAACGGTCTCAAGTTAATTATGTCGACTGTCTTTAGAAATAATTGATAATGAATAAAGGCTGATTTACCTTAACTTAAATAAAGTGCATTGACCCATTACTTAGGCTCCGCCCTGCCAGGGTTAAAATCCTGAATTATACTTCAGAGAAATAACTGTTAATCTTTTGGATGTCCAAAATCATATGGTAATTACAATATCCTATATTTCAGGTTTGTGGTAGAGATTTTGAAACATATGATAGCATAGCTGACATGATAATAGCCAACTGTGAAAAGAAGATGCATGAGAACACATGGGAAAATGTCAATTATTATGGGGAATGTGTAGGTATGTGATAGCATAGCTAATTAATAAATGCCAATTGTGAAATAAAGATGCATGAGAACACATGGGAAAATATCAATTATTATGGGGAATGTGTAGGTAAGTGATAGCATAGCTGATATGGTAATAGCCAATTGTGAAAAAAAGATGCATGAGAACACATGGGAAAATCAATTATTATGGGAAATGTGTAGGTAAGTGATAGCATAGCTGATAAGTATGATAATAGCCAACTGTGAAAAGAAGATGCATGAGAACACGTGGCAAAATATCGATTATTATGGGGAATGTGTAGGTAGGTGATAGCATAGCTAATATAATAATAGCCAATTGTTAGAAAAATAGGAAGAACACATGGGAAAATATTCATTTCTATGAAGAATGTTTAGATATGTAATAGCATAGCTGATAAGTATGATAATAGCCAATTGTTAGAAAAATAGGAAGAACACATGGGAAAATATTCATTTCTATGAAGAATGTTTAGATATGTAATAGCATAGCTGATATGATAATAGCCAATTGTTAGAAAAATAGGAAGAACGCATGGGAAAATATTCATTTCTATGAAGAATGTTTAGATATGTAATAGCATAGCTGATATGATAATAGCCAACTGTGAAAAGAAGATGCATGAGAATACATGGCAAAATATTAATTATTATGGGGAATGTGTAGGTAAGTGATAGCATAGCTTATATGATTTAAGCCAATGGATTGAAGAAAAGAAATAAGAGCACATAGAAAAATATTTATTTCTATTGAGAATGTTAAGGTATGTTATAGCATATCTGATATGATAATAGCCAACTGTGAAAAGAAGAGGCATGAGAACACATGGCAAAATTCTACTTAATATTGGGAATGTGAAGGTAAGTGATAGCATAGCTGATATGATTTAAGCCATTGGTTAAGAGAATAGTAATAAGAACACATCGATGGCTCAGTGCTAAACAGTTGTAACTGCCTATAAACATATAGGCAGTTACAACTGTTTCACACGGAACCATTGACATAGGAAAATATTTATTTCTAAGAAGAATGTATAGCAAATGTATAGCAGGATGATATGGTAGTAGTCAATTTTCAGAACAGCTCTCATGAGAACACATGGAAAAATATCATTTATTACCGTAAAAACTCGCTTAAAAGACGCCCTCGCGTATAAGACGCTACCCCTACTTCCGAGGTTCAAATGAAGGATTTGGTATTGACCCTCTTATAAGACGCCATTAATTTTTAGCTCCACTGGCCGAAGGCCAGCGAGCTATTGTCATGGCGGAGTGTCCGTCGTGCGTCCGTGCGTAAACTTTTCCTTTAAACATCTTCTCCTCCCAAACCAATGGGCGGATTTTAACGCAACTTGGTAGAAATGATCCTTGGGTGACCCCCTTCTTAAATTGTTCAAAGAATTTTGATTGGCCCCCAAATATGGGCGTGGCAGGGCGTGGCATTTTTTCACTTTGAAATCTTTAAAAATCTTCTCCTCCAAAACCATTGGGCCGATTTCAATGAAACTTGGCATGCATGTTCCTTGGGTGACCCTTTACTTAAATTGTTCAAAAAATTTTGATTAGCCCATAAATATGGGCGTGGCAGGGCGGGGCTTATTTTGAGCCCGAAATCTTTGAACGACATCTCCTCCTGAACCACTGGGCCGATTTCAATGAAACTTGGCATGCATGTTCCTTGGGTGACCCTTTACTTTAATTGTTCAAGAAATTTTGATTGGCTCATAAATATGGGCGGGGCAGGGCGGGGCTTATTTTGAGCCCGAAATCTTTGAACGACATCTCCTCCTGAACCACTGGGCCGATTTCAATGAAACTTGGCATGCATGTTCCTTGGGTGACCCTTTACTGAAATTGTTCAAGAAATTTTTATTGGCCCATAAATATGGGCGTGGCAGGGCGGGGCTTATTTTGAGCCCTAAATCTTTGAACCACATCTCCTACTGAACTACTGGGCCAATTTCAATGAAACTTTATCAGAATGTTCCTTTGGTCACCCTTTACTTAAATTGTTCAAAAAATTTTCATTGGTCCATAAATATGGGCGTGGCAGCGCGGGGCTTATATTGAGCCCAAAATCTTTGAACGACATCTCCTCCTGAACCACTGGGCTGATTTCAATGAAACTTTAACAGAATGTTCCTTTGGTGACCCTTTACTTAAATTGTTCAAGAAATTTTCATTGGACTAAAAATATGGACATGGCAGGGCAGGGCCTATTTTGAGCCCAAAATTTTCAAATGACATTTTCTCCTGAACCACTTGGCTATTTTCAATGAAACTTTACCAGAATGTTCCTTGAGTGTCTCTTTTCAAAAATTATCTCCTCCGGAACCACTCAGCCAATTTCAATGAAACTTTACCAGAATATTTCTTGGGTGACTATTTACTTAAATTGTTCAAGAAATTTTGTTTGGTCCATAAATATGGGCATGTCAGGTGGGGCCTATTATGAGCCCGAAATCTTTGAACGACATCTTCTGAACCTTATGTTTTAATAAGATTGGTCAAGGGTTGCAGGTTCATTCTGATTGAGTATTTTGGTGTAATATGGACCAGAACCATTTAATCATTACTAAATAGGTCTTAGGAGATTCTGGAGTGTTAATGTATTCATTTAAAGTAAGCTTTATTTAATGAAAGTCTAAAGATTTTAAAGCCAGTGGAGCGATACAGGCCCTCTTGGGCCTCTTGTTTTCTTTGCTGGAGATCAACAACTGGCACTTTTTAGTGACCAATCGTGAAGGGAAAAAGTTCTAGTAACGAAATTTCAGACAATAGTGTAATCCATCGTAAAACCCACCAGGGAATCTCGGTTGTTTTCATTTCCAAACAGTCGTAAATAATGGCGGTGCTTTAAACAAGGGACACAACTTTATCTAAATTAGTACAAGTATAAAGCCCAAAATATGAATATTTAGGAAATTTGTATTTCTAAAATGTGAATATATTTTATTTGGATGGAATATTTATCTGTTTCTTATAATTAGATAAAAATAATCATTGCCAAAAATGATCTCAGTCAGCTTGTATTTTAAATCAATCACTGTTATCATGACTGGTTTACGATCTTTCACCAAATTTTATTGTAACCAGTCTGTTATTCAACTGCAGATTTACATGCATCAGTAAACACACTGTGTAGTGGCCACCTGGTTTAAGGTCACGTGAGGTTATCAAGTTAGATAGATCTGCCCAACAGACGATATTATGTCATCCGAGTAATTTACACGATGGATGATAGGAAGGCTTTATAACAATTTAACAAAGGATCTTTACTATTTCATTGGAATTAAATCAAGAATTGCAAGTATTGAAATAATAAAAGGAATAGGTTAAATGTTATTTTGGATTGAGGGAAACCTTTTTTTTTTTACTTTGCTTGTCTAGCACAATAAGTCACCAGAAGATCAGAATTTTGGCTAAATTGACCAGAATTTTTTCAAGGTCTTTTTCTTGACCCGCTTATAAGACACTCCCCCGAAATTTCACTGAAAAATCAGTGAAAAATCTGCGTCCTATAGGCGAGTATCTACGGTATGGGAAATGTACAGGTGTATTGTAGCAAAGCTGACTTTATGATAGGTTGATGTTTTTAAAGATTTCATAAGTAATTACATGTATACATATAAATTAATAATTTAGTCTGAAAAACAAGCATTCTAAACATTGAATATCTGTCCAAAAGCACAAAGGTTTGACCCTAAGCAGTACAGAAAATCTGACAAATGAATATGTATACAAGTAATGCAATAAAAGAAAGAAACTACAAGAAATATAAACCCTTGTCATGCTGAATAAAAAACCTTGAAAAATTATATATATAAATCAAAGTGCTGAAAGTTCTGTATTTCCTTCTTGTGGGTTAGCATTTGATTTTGTAAATATAATTTCTGAAACTTCTGGTTTAAAAAAGATAAAACAGATGGTATAGACGAAGATCAGACTGCACATATGTGCAGGCTGATGTTTGTCTTTAGCTCCTGCCAAGGCAGGAATATTGCGAGTCCAGCATGGGTTAACAAATTACATCAGTCCAATGCAATGCTAGTGTGCAAATTGAAGAATGATTTAATCAAATTTGCCTTTATCTCCTGCAAAAGCAGGAATATTTGGGGTTCAACATGACAAGGGTTTAACTTGACAATGAGCAATCTAGTGCAATATTGACCATCTTTTTCTGTTAATGGTAGCGCGTTGGGCTGTCAATCTAGAGGTCCCGGGTTCGATCCCCGACCGCGGCACTCATTCTTTCCGACTATTTGTCTCTCACCAATGGGTTGATTATCGTAGACCTGAGATAGCAGCTGGAGGTAAGGAAAGAATGTGATGGTTGTACTGGTGAGAGAAATACCAGGAATCCATTGTTAAGTGCTCCAGACACCGGGATATAACTAAAAAAATGTTGAAAGCAGCGTAAAACTCCATTAAATCAATAAATCAAATCTTGTTCTGTTACAGACAGCTGTAAGCCCAATCCGTGTCCAGACTACCAGGAATGCAAAATAGACGAGAAACATAAAAAGCCAGTTTGTACCTGTAAGGAATGTACCACAGAAGAATTGGAGGATAGAGGTCAGTCATCAAAACCCTATCTCACTGAATGAATTCAATATTCATTTTATAAAACACTCTGTATACATAAGAATTTTAACTGATACAGCCATTTTTTAACTGATACAGCCATTTTTGAAAAAATGGCTGTATCAGTTAAAATTATTATGTAGTAGTGTTAGAATATTTTTCATTTTCTTGAAAAAGGAAATTTTTGCCGAAATATTGAATACAGAGTGTTTTATTAAATGTTTATTCTATTCCCTTTAGAAAAAATTTGTGATATTAAATTCAATATTGTATTTAACCTTTGTCATGCTGAATAAAATTATTTTCAAAATATATGTAAATTCAAAGTGCTAAAAGCACTGGAAGTTACCAAATGTGAGTGAGTATTGATTTCGGAAATGCATTGTTTTACACCTTTTTGGTTTAAAAATGAAATTCAGGTGGTATGAACTAAGGTCAGATTGCACATATGTGCGGGCTGATCTTTGTCTATACCTCCTGTTAAAGCAGGAATATTCTGGGTTCAGCATGATAAGGGTTAAGGTAGTGGACCTGTGATAGTTCTGCAATGTTTTTTAAGTAAAGAACTTAATATTGTTAACTGAGGTTTCCGTATGATTGAAATTGAGTTAGATTATGAGTTCAGAAATGTTGCATAAAAAACTATTACAGATCCACTACCTTTAAAAGTCAAAGGAATATCTAAACTTCCTGAATATATAGATAGTAAAAGTCATGATACTTTTTTCTTCACAGCTGAGAAATACACGAAAGTTGGTAAAAGAGCCTTCCCATAAAATATACATGAATAGCATTGTTGGCCTTCGATTTTCAGTAAATAATTATATACTAGTGAAAAATAATTAAATATGTGTCTCATCATTTTATATTTACAATGAACTAAGTGTTAAAAAGTGTTGTTATTTTCCCAAAACTAAGTTTTGTGGTATATAGAAGTCAGCTTGTCGGTCGGTCGGTAAGTCCGTCCGTCGGAAGCTTTTTTTTATCCGGCAGTTTTCTCATACACATTAACAGCTACAGCTTTTAAATTTATACATAATGTGTATTTGCATATCAAGGTTCAGCGAAAAAACAGTTTTAATTGCCTTTACATTTATAGGCAGTTACAACTGTTTTGCACTGAGCCCAAGATATGGAGTTGTGCACCTGCAACTTTTGATTTTTACAGAGCCAGTGTGTACTAAGAAGAAGCAGATTTACCCTAACCGCTGTACCTTTGAGCGTATACAGTGTGAGATGGACAGAGAAGATGAGCTTTTCCCTGATATGAAGCCCTGTCATGATCAGGAAGGAAGTAGGACATAGTCTTTTTTTAGCTCGACTATTCGAAGAATAGGGGGGCTATTCCAGTCACCCGGGCGTCGGCGTCGGCGTCGGCATAATGCTTTGGTTAAGTTTTTACGTGCAAGTGTTTAAAATCTCTGTTTCTATTAAAGCTATTGCTTTGAAACTTTGCACATGCTTCTGCGACTATAATATCAGCATCTAGACAAAAATTCATTACTCTGATATTGAATTTAGTAGAATTTTAACCCTTTTCGGACTTAGAAATCTTGGTTAAGTTTTTACGTGCAAATGTTGTTTATCTGTAATATTTCTGTTTCTATAAAAGCTATTGCTTTGAAACTTTACACATGCTTCTGGGGCTATAATATCAGCATCTAGACAAAGATTCATTACTCCGAGATTGAATTTAGTGGAATTTTAACCCTTTTCGGACTTAGAAAATCTTGGTTAAGTTTTTACGTGCAAATGTTGTATTTCCGTAATATCTCTATTTCTACTAAAGCTATTGCTCTGAAACTTTGCACATGCTTCTGTGACCATAATATCAGCCTCTTGACAAAGATTCAATACTCTGATATTCAATTTAGTGGAATTTTAACCCTTTTCGGACTTTGAAATCTTGGTTAAGTTTTTACGTGCAAATGTTGTATTTCGGTAATATCTCTATTTCTACTAAAGCTATTGCTTTGAAACTTTGCACATGCTTCAATGACCATAATATCAGCCTTTTGACAAAGATTCAATACTCTGATTTTGAATTTAGTTGAATTTTAACCCTTTTCAGACTTAGAAATCTTGGTTAAGTTTTTAAGTGCAAATGTTGTACATTGTATATCAGTTATAGCACTATTTCTACCTAGCCTTTTGCTTGGAAACTCTACACATGCTTCTGTTACCATGATATCACCCTCTTGACAAAGAATTGAATTTAGTGGAATTTTAACCTTTTTCAGACACAGAAATTTTTGGTTAAGTTTTTACGTGCAAATGTTGTACATCAGTTATATCTCTAATTCTATTAAAGCTATTGCTTTCAAACTTTGCACATTCTTCAATGATCATAACAACACCCTCGTGATAAAGATTCAATTCTCTGGTATAGAATTTAGTGGATTTTTAACCCTTTTTGGACTTAGGAATTCTTTGTTAAGTTTTTACGTGCAAATGTTTTATGTTAGTTGTATCTCTGTTCCTACTAAAACTATTGCTTTGAAACTCTGCCCATGCTTCTTTGACCATAATATCAGCCTTTAGACAAAGATTCTTTTCTCTTGACTTTCATTTTATTGAATTTCCAATGTCGATATTGATTTGCTGTTACTATCCAGCACTAGGAATAGTCGAGCTTCGCTGTCCTCCGACAGCTCTTGTTTACCCTTTCTTGTTTTTATTGGCTCACCTGTGATTGGATGCTGTCCGGCATCCATCGTCCGTCATCCATCATCTGTTGTCAACTTTTACCTTGTGTGCACTCTAGAGGCCACATTTTTGGCCCAAATGTCTTGAAACTTGGTCAGAATGTTTGTCTCCATCAAATCCCAGTCAAGTTTGAAATTAAGTCAAGTGGGGTCAAAAATGGGGTTAAAGTGCTTAATTTTAGAAAAACCTTGTGTGCACTCTAGAGGCCACTTTTTTTTTGCCCGAATGTCTTGAAACTTGGTCAGAATGTTTTTCTGCATCAAATCTCAGTCAAGTTCGAAATTTGATCAAGTGGAGTAAAAAATGGGGTCAAGGGGTCAAATTTAAGAAAAACCTTGTGTGCACTTTGGGGGCAACATATTTGACCCAAATGTATGTCTTATTGATATCTTTGACTTTTGTTAAACCAGTAATGAATTTCAAATAAGTAGTTTTGGCACTTTGCTACCTTTTTAAACCATATGCATCAGGTGAGCGCTTAAGGGCCAATGGCCCTCTTGTATGCCACAGGAGGTTGTCCTACATTGGTTTTATCTTCTCCATCTGTTCGTTTGTCCATATGTCCATTTGTCATTACAGTTAACAACATCGTGAAATTGACAAGATGATTGATTTTGGAATGATTTAAGAATGAAATTGATTGAGTGTGTGGAGTGAGTTTTGAGTGAATTTAATGGGAGGTAATCATATATCCCAAATTTTGTTCAGGATGAACAAAGTTTGCGATATTAATAACCTCCCTTTAAAAAGATTGCATATATGTTCTATAAAAAGCTTCTTTTTATGCCCCCGATAGGGAGGCATCATAAATTTGACTTGTCCGTCCGTCCGTCTGTCCGTCCGTCTGTCTGTCCGTCCGTCCGTCTGGCCATCCGTCCGTCATTCCGTCCAAAAACTTTAACATTGGCCATAACTTCTAAATCAAAGCGGTGTCGGGGACATTGTCATCTTACAGTGACAGCTCTTGTTTCTTCAAGATCTAATCAGACCCTTTCAATTTCAATTAAATAAAGTGTAATCCCTATTTTCCAAGATATTTTATTTTTGAACAAGGTTGTTGTTATATGTTTTTCAGTGAGCGTTTATGAGTGGTTTGAGTGAGTGTTTAGAATGAATGAATGGAGCGCTGAGTGAGCGATTTAGAATGGTTTTGGTTGAGATGAATGTCAATTTTACAAAGTTGTTAACTGTAACTTAACTCCTCCTTGAATAGTGGTTGAACTATATGAATTTTTCTCTGAATGTTTCTCATCATATGGCCATGTGCAAATGGTTGCCAATTTGAGATACCATGCTGCGTCACTGAAAAGGGGGAGCCTTAATTAGAAAAAAAATCCTGCTGCAGCATATATTGTGACTATGGCAGTATTTGACGGAAAAAAAATGTGGTGTTCACTGATCAACAGTTGCAATATTTAAGAATTATCAAGTGGTAATGATATGATTTAAGTTGTGTCCATCAATATTGATGTGTTCTGTTTGGCTGAAAAGTTGGTTTTATTACCCTTTAAAAAAAATCTTGAGTACTCAGTTGCTTTGTAAGCTTCAGTAAAAAATCTTAATATTTTTGCTTCATTATATCACATTATAAGATATGAAGATAATATTTATTGGTTCATAAAGTAATGAAACTAAAAATCTAATCACACTCATGTATGTATCTGATTTGTGTGTTAAAAAGGTTGATTTGGTAGTTTCATACCTAAATGAAATCATCATATATTAGCTTCATCTCTTGATTGAAGAAAAACTTCTTAAAATTTTCCATGCAAGTTTCAAGCCAATGTTTTATTCATGGTTGGTTGTCATACTTTAATGCTTGGGAAGAAATTCAATATGCAAGGAATTTGAATAGCACTATGTTGAAGTAAAATTTTAGTAGTAAGAAATAAAAATAGAAAAAAAACTAATTTCAGCAAACTTGTTTGAGCCCTGGACTCCTTGGTCGCCATGCAGTGTGACCTGTGGTAAGGGAGAACAAACGAAGACTCGTACCCCAACACGACCTTTAACCCCAGAACAAGAGGAGCAATTCCCCCTACAAGTATCAAAACCTTGTTACGAGCCACCATGTCCTGACAGTAAGTGTTAACCCTTAGAATTAAAAAAAAAATAATAACAAATTGTCAGCTTTTTATATGCCTGTTGAAAGACAGAAAGTATTTTTGGGTAGCCTGTGGCAACCAGTGGGAGGGTGGCTTCCACTTCTTTGTCTGGAGCATAACTCAATCACCTTTTGTCTAATTGACTTGAAACTGGACAGTTATCTTTCTCTCGTGATTACCAAGTGCACAAAGTAACTCTGCCTAGTTTATTTTTTTTGTCATTTCCCTTTGTTGTTTTACATACATGGGCAATCAGCAGAGTAATCAGCCTATTTTGTGACAATTTGCCACCTTGTTAGACATTGTGACTTTTCTGGCTCAAGAGTTTTTCACATTGAAAAGCAGAAATTAGGCATTATAGACTAAGATGTCTGTGCTGGCTTATTGCAGTCTACACTGTCTGCCAAAGCTTTGTGTAAAGCATGTGACTCGGGTTTTTCTCACGATGATAAAAGGAAAAAAGCCAAAGATCAGACTGTCTGTGCAGACAAATCAAAGTCTATACTGTCTGCCAAAGCAGAAATACACCAAAACAACATGAGATGGGATAGAAATTGAAAGAGCATTTTCATGCAACTGCATTAATAAGATCGAAGTCTGTTGGTTATCAATTTCATCTGTTTTTGATAACAGATAATTTAACATTAACATTTCTTCAAGCCTGCTCAAGAAGATCATATTATTGAGGTAGTATTATAGGGCTGAATGTCATTTTGATTTCTTTTATTGAGGAACATACTGTATAAAACTTACTAATGTGAGGAGAAGAAGAATCTATTACTTGATTTTGTTCGACATAAGCTAACCTTCACCTTTAATTTATACCTTGTTTAGTATAGAAATGTTTTTAGGCTCACCAAGGCTCGCTTAATAGTATTTCTCCTCTAGACTTAGTTTAGATTAGCTTTTCTCAAACAAAATTGCATGACAGATCCTATATGTAATTTCACATGATATATATTGTAGGCATATGCTTCAACAAAACATGTGAACCAAAAGCCTCAGAATGTGTAGAAAATGACAAGGGTGATACCACATGTGAATGTCGAGACTGTACAAATATCGGTGTCAAGCCAGTTTGTGGATTTGTGACGGACATCAAGGGCGGTCCTCGACCAATTACCTGGGAGTCGGAGTGTATTTTCCTAGCGTATGTCTGCCACCACAAAATCTCTGACTTTGAGTTAATGCATGAGGGGCATTGTGGCAGTAAGTACTCAAGTCTAAAAAGTTGATGTGGAATTTCTTTACTAAATGAACTTTCTGATTCATTCTTTATTTACAATTAGAGTATACCTGTGTTCTTTGTTACTGACAAGGCAAGAGGTAGTCAGTGTTTTACAAAAGCAGGCATTTACATAGCTTAGGCTGACATTTTTATTTGCGAAAGCATACAAAATTATATCAAAAGCTGCAAAATGTACTTTCAAAAGAACATTTTCACAATTTTTAAGGGAAATTTGCACATATTTCATGTTAAATCAAAGTATTTTTTTGCAACAATGATCTGGTATTCATAGAATGAGTATATTTGCTAAGTGACAAGAGATAAGATAAGCAGTAGCTATGATGTATAGGATCACTTTATAACTTCTCAATTCTAGATTCAATTAAAATCAGCCGCTGTCATAGCACAATGGTAGTCCATCAGACTGTCATTCAAAAGGTCCCGGGTTTGATTCTAAATAGTGGCATTCATCCTTCCCAACTATTTGCCTTCCACCAAAGAGTGGATAATTGTAAACCTATGTTGGATAGCACATGGAGGAAAAGGAAAGGATGTAATGTTAGAACTAGTTTGATAAATACCAAGAATCCATTGTTAGGTGCTCCAGCTGCCTGATATAACTGAAAGATTGTCGAAAGAGGCGTAAAGCCCCATTTAAACAAACGAAAATAAGTTAAATTCATCTTGTCTTTATTTGAAATCTGATGGCAGATTTTATATCGATGGCTCAGCGCGAAACGATTGTAACTCCCTATAAACGTATAGGGAGTTACAACTGTTTCTTGCTGAGCCATCAATATGTCTGATCAATAATTCTAGCTGAACCCAAGGACTGTACAAGAGTTCCAAACATGAAGTACTTGAAAGGGAAGGACGATCCGACATACATCAGTGACAAGAAATACTCGTTAAACGAATGTCGTGGAGGATGTGATGAGATCAAGGAGGACTGCTGTAGACCCACAAACACAACAACCATCACTATACCACTGGAGAAAGGAAGTAGTACCATCTATGAGAAGGTAGCCAGATCCCTTTTTTATGCGCCTTAGACTTAGGAATTATGGCCCTTTTATGACAAATGTTGACTGCTCAACTTTTCATTAACTTTTTAATATCCCTGCAGAATAAAAATTTCGAAAATGATTTGTACCATGAAATTGCTTGTCATATCTCCTTGATTGTAAGTGCTCGGAACGTGAAAATTTAAACACCAATAGATCACAAAGTATCACTTGCAAGAATAATTACTCTAGCTTTCTTATTTTTCAGTTATTACCCTTGGTTATTTATACCATTGAATATTTTACCAGTGCTAGTGTTAGGAACTTGAAACTTTATCCACTTACAGATCATAATTTGGAAAGAATGCCATTTACAAGAACCATAACTAGCCTGTCTTTTCTGTACACCAATCAAAGACGGGACGTATTATGGGATCACCTGTGCCGTCCTGTGTCTAGCATCCAGACGTCTGGGTATCCGGTGGCGTGCACTTCTTTGTTGGGAACATAACTCTATAACCTTATGTCCAATTTTCTTGAAACTTGTCAGTTATATTCTTCTTCTCATCACAGAGAGCAGTGCACAAGAACCATAACTCTGCCTGGCCTTTTTTTAGTTATTGCCTTTTGTTGTTTTTATACGCCGCCGGAGGCGGATGTATATTGGCGTCTTCTTCTCCGTCTGTCCGTCCATCCATCCGTCTGTCTGTACGTCCGTCCACTTTTCTTGTGAACGCAAATCCTCCTAAGTTTCTGGCTGGATCTTCTTGAAACTTGGTCAATGTTATAACCTCAATTGGTAGATGTGCATGAATGAAGGATTTCATGGTTCATTGATTTTTGCCTGAGTTATGCCTCTTAAAAACTTAGTCTCTGGGTTCATTTTTCTTGTCAGCGCAACTCCTCCTAAGTTTCTGGCTGGATCTTCTTGAAACTTGGTCAATGTTATCACCTAAATTTGTAGATGTGCACGAAGGAAGGATTTTATGGTTCGTTGATTTTTGCCTGAGTTATGCCTCTTAAAAACTTAGTCTCTGGGTCCACTTTTCTTGTCACTGCAACTCCTCCTGAGTTTCTGGCTGGATCTTCTGAAACTTGGTCAATGTTATCACCTCAATTGGTAGATGTGCATGAAGGAAGGATTTCATGGTTCGTTGATTTTTGCCTGAGTTATGCCTCTTAAAAACTTAGTCTCTGGGTCCACTTTTCTTGTCAACGCAACTCCTCCTAAGTTTCTGGCTGGATCTCCTTGAAACTTGGTCAATGTTATCACCTCAATTGGTAGATGTGCATGAAGGAAGGATTTAATGGTAAATTGATTTTTGCCTGAGTTATGCCCCTTAAAAACTTGGTCTCTGGGGCTTATTGCCTCAGTTATGCCCCCTTAAAATTTAATCTCTGGGGTTATTGAAATGGCAGCCTTGTGAATGCAACTCTTCCTAAGTTTCTGGCTGGATCTAAATGAAACTTGGTGGATGTTATAACCGAAATTGGTAGATGAGCATGAAGTAAGGATTTTATGGTTCATTAATTTTACCCTAAATTATGCCCCCTTAAAACTTAGTATCTAGGGCTTATTGAAATTGCAACCTTTTGAACGCAACTCCTATTACTTTTTGTCTTTATTTAAATGAAACTTGGTCAATGTCATCACCATAATTTGTAGATGTACATGGATCAAGGATTTTATGGCTCATTTATTTCCCTGAATTATGCCCCCTTAAAACTAAGTGTCTGGGGCTTATTGAAATTGCAGCCTTGTGAAAGCAACTCCTAACTTTTTGTCTTGATTTAAATGAAACTTGGTCATTTTGAATTTGGTTCTGTCTAAATAAGTAGTGTCTACAATTATTTTCGTGAAACAGCAGGAAAGTGGCGACATATTTTGTGACGATGGCACTCTTGTTCATACTTTGATCTTGTCCAGAGCATATCTCGAAAAGTAAAGGTGCTATGATCATGAAACTTCATGGGAAGTTAGATCTAATCAAAGGAAAGTGCAATGAAAAAGAACCATAACTCTACCTGGCCTATTTTTGAGTAATTGCCCTTTGTTGTTTTTCATACTTAGATATTGTCCGGAGTATATCTCTCAAAGTATAGGAGCTATGATCATGAAACTTCATGGGTAAATAGTGCAAAAGAACCATAACTCTACTTTGCTTATACTTGAGTTATTGCCCTTTATTGTTTTTCATACTTAGATCTTGTCCAGAGCATATCTCTCAAAGTATAGGAGCTATGATCATGAAACTTCATGGGTTGATAGACCTCATCAAGGGGAAGTGCAGTGCAAAAGAACCATAACACTACGAGGCTTATTTCCTGAGTTTTTGCCATCTGTTGCTTGTCATACTTAGATATTGTCCGGAGCATATTTCTTAAAGTATAGGAGCTATGATCATGCATTTTCATGGGTAAATAGATCTCATCAAGGGAAAGTGCATTTCAAAAGAGCCATTACTCTACTTGGCTTATTTTTTGAGTTATTGCCCTTTATTGTTCTTCATGCTTGAATCTTGTCCAAAGCTTATCACTAATAGTATATGAGTTTTGGTCATAATAATTATATACTCCTTCAATTATTCATCTGTCTGTCTACACAAAAAATGTCCAAAAGATATTCATTCGAAATCACTTCAATTCTACTCTTAACCCAAAGTTACATCAAGCTGTATGACAGGCGTATCTTATGACAATTTGGCACCTTGTTTGAGTTATTGCAATTTGTTATTTTTTTACCTTTAAATTTTTGTCCAAAGCATATAATCTGAAAGCTTGCAGCTTGAAACTTATAGATTACAATAGAAGAAGTGCCATGTTCAAGAGCCATGACTCTATCTTGTCTATGTTTTGAGTTATTGCCCTTTTACCTTTTCATTTTTGTCCAGAGCATATTTCCGTAGCGGATAACCGACTTTGTCTGTTTTGGGTTATTGTGTATCTCCTAAACTGAAAATGCTAGGAACTTAAGATTGTATACACTTATAGATCACAATCAGGAGAATTTTCCTGTACAAGAACTGTTACTCTACATTTTTAGAGTTATTGCTCTTTTTGTTGAATAATGATAAACTTCTTTTATCTGATGTCTTTCAATTCTATCTACCTGTACTTGAATTAATTTGGTTAACCCTAAACGGCAAAAATTTAGACTATGCCATAATTACAGTGAAATAATTTACTATAAAAAATACTTTTCTTTAACAGTCTGAAATTTAGTTGTCTGGTGAGGAGTTAAGCTTTGTCAAACATTTTACTCCTCCTGACCCTCCCCCAACCCCCCAACCCAAAAAATTAGTTGCAGCGTAGGCTATGATCATGAAACTTCATGGGAAGTTAGATCTAATCAAAGGAAAGTGCAATGAAAAAGAACCATAACTCTACCTTGCCTATTTTTGAGTAATTGCCCGTTGTTGTTTTTCATACTTAGATATTGTCTGGAGCATATCTCTCACAGTATAGGAGCTATGATCATGAAACTTCATGGGTAAATAGTGCAAAAGAACCATAACTCTACTTTGCTTATACTTGAGTTATTGCCCTTTATTGTTTTTCATACTTAGATATTGTCCGGAGCATATCTCGAAAAGTATAGGAGCTATGATCATGAAACTTCATGGGTAGTTAGATCTAATCAAAGGAAAGTGCAATGAAAAAGAACCATAACTCTACCTGGCCTATTTTTGAGTAATTGCCCTTTGTTGTTTTTCATACTTAGATATTGTCCGGAGCATATCTCTCAAAGTATAGGAGCTATGATCATGAAACTTCATGGGTAAATAGTGCAAAAGAACCATAACTCTACTTTGCTTATACTTGAGTTATTGCCCTTTATTGTTTTTCATACTTAGATCTTGTCCAGAGCATATCTCTCAAAGTATAGGAGCTATGATCATGAAACTTCATGGGTTGATAGACCTCATCAAGGGGAAGTGCAGTGCAAAAGAACCATAACTCTACGAGGCTTATTTCCTGAGTTTTTGCCATTTTTTGCTTGTCATACTTAGATATTGTCCGGAGCATATTTCTTAAAGTATAGGAGCTATGATCATGTATTTTCATGGGTAAATAGATCTCATCAAGGGAAAGTGCATTTCAAAAGAGCCATTACTCTACTTGGCTTATTTTTCAGTTATTGCCCTTTATTGTTCTTCATGCTTGAATCTTGTCCAAAGCTTATTAGTCCCCTACCGGTGTTCACACCGGAGGGGACTATAGGTTTGCCCTCCGTCTGTCCGTCCGTCTGTCCGTCCATCTGTCCGCTCAAATCTGGATCCCGCGATAACTTAATAACTAAGCAAGCTAGTTTGATGAGACTTGGTATATGACTGTATGGCAATGTGTAGATTATGCACATCATTTTATTTTTGTTTTTAGACTAAAATTGTTGTTGCTATGGTTACGGTAAAAATGAAAATATGGCAAAAAATATTGGATCCTGCGATAAGTTAATAAGTAAGCAAGCTAATTTGATGAGACTTGGTATATGACTAGATGGCAATGTGTAGATTATGCACATCATTTTATCTTTGTTCTTTGACAAAAAGTGCGGTTGCTATGGTAACGGAAATAGTGAAAATATGGCAAAAAATGGATCCTGCAATAACTTAATAACTAAGCAAGCTAACTTGATGAAACCTGTTTTAAAATGTAAAAAAAATTATAAGCCATGTTAGTCAGGGTGGTGATGCAGCAGTATTAATCACCTCCAGTGAAAGTTCTCATTTCTTACCAACAAGACTGAAGAAAAACATCTTGGATCAGACAAGGTAACTGTTATTGATACTATTTCTTGCATCTGTCTATTGCTTGCATGAATTGTATAGTGGGCACAGCAGAGACAACAACTCATGTAAGTCTTGTTTAACCCTTTCCAAAACAAGACCTGGTTTTGACGTCCCTGATAGAATTGGCGTGGGAAAACATTGAGACAAACGAAGCCGGTAGGGGACTTTATGTGTTGCATACAACACCAGATACTTGTCACTAATAGTATATGAGTTTTGATCATAATAATTATATACTCCTTCAATTATTCATCTGTCTGTCTACACAAAAAATGTCCAAAAGATATTCATTTGAAATCACTTCAATTCTACTCTTAACCCAAAGTTACATCAAGCTGTATGACAGGCATATCTTATGACAATTTGGCACCTTGTTTGAGTTATTGCAATTTGTATTTTTTTACCTTTAAAATTTTTGTCCAAAGCATATAATCTGAAAGCTTGCAACTTGAAACTTATAGATTACAATAGAAGAAGTGCCATGTTCAAGAGCCATGACTCTATCTTGTCTATGTTTTGAGTTATTGCCCTTTTACCTTTTCATTTTTATCCAGAGCATATTTCCGTAGCGGATAACTGACTTTGTCTGTTTTGGGTTATTGTGTATCTCCTAAACTGAAAATGCTAGGAACTTAAGATTGTATACACTTATAGATCACAATCAGGAGAATTTTCCTGTACAAGAACTGTTACTCTACATTTTTAGAGTTATTGCTCTTTTTGTTGAATAAAAATAAACTTCTTTTATCTGATGTCTTTCAATTCTATCTACCTGTACTTGAATTAATTTGGTTAACCCTAAACGGCAAAAATTTAGACTATGCCATAATTACAGTGAAATAATTTACTATAAAAAATACTTTTCTTTAACAGTCTGAAATTTAGTTGTCTGGTGAGGAGTTAAGCTTTGTCAAACATTATACTCCCCCTGACCCTCCCCCAACCCCCCAACCCAAAAAATTAGTTGCAGCGTAGGCGGTACTATTATCTATGGGGAGCTAGGTAATTTCAGGTTTTCCATCCCTAATGAAATATATAGAAATGCACAAATTGTGTTCTTTTCAGGTGATGTCTTTTCTTTGAGATTGATAATGGAAAATATTGACATACTAATTGTGTCATTGATGACATCATTGCCATGCTTAATGTCATAAATTCCTTTACATTGTATCGGCACTTATGAAATAACAGTACTACTACAATGCTGAGCAGCTGTTATAGTGCAGTTGGTAGCACTTCAGTCTGTCAATCTGAAGGTCTAGGGTTCGATTCCTGACATTGGCACTCATCCTTTCTGACTATTTGTCTCTCTCCAATGGGTTGATAATCGTAGACCTATGTGAGATAGTAGGTTGAGCCTAGGAAAGGATGTGATGGTAGTGCTAGTGAGAGAAATACCAGGAATCCATTTTTAGGTGCTCCAGTCATCGCGATACAACTGAAAAATTGTTGAGAGCAACATAAAACCCCATTTAAACAGGAAAAACAAACAAACTACAATTATGACTTTGTTTGTTTTTCCTGTTAAATGGGGTTTACTACAATGATGACTCAGTAGCATAAATGTTTGGTCATACCAAAATGTAACAATGTCTTCTGAAGCTTTCAAACATCAATCCGACTTCAACATTTCTAATAAGAGGTTTACAACCTTAAGCTTTTTATGTCTTTGAACTGATAAGATGAGGGGCAAATGGTTTTACTTGTGTCTATCTGGCTGCAAAAGCTTAACCAAAAACTTAACATCAACATTTTCTCAAAGGCTATTCAAGCTACATTTTATACATTTGGATAGATCTTATTGATATTCCATGTATAGATACCAAGATCATGGTAGCCTGATTAGGCTAAGGTCATCTTTCAAGGCCAAGAAAGCTGGACATGCAAGGTAATGGATCATGGTGAAATGTTGATATCGAGCTTTCGCAGGCCTGTCACAAGTAGTTCTAAGACAACATCCAGTTTTAAGCCTTACCATGCTGAACCCAGAATATTCCTACTTTGGCAGGAAGTATATACAAAGATCAGATTGCACATCTGTGCAGTCTGATCTGAGTCTATACCACCTGATTTTCCATCTTAGACCAGAAAAAAATCTAAATAATACATGTATTTTCAAAATCAATACATGTATCAATTCAAAAATATTGCATCTGGTGCTTTGAGCATTCTAATTTTGATGAAATTTTGCCTAAGTTTTTGTTTTGCATGATTAGGGTTGATTCATCAATCAATGATAAGGTTCTTAACTTATCTTTTCTTTTTCAGTTTACACAGATCACAGAATGTGGCTGTATTCCAAAAGAGCAAGTGGAAGCTGAGGAGTCACAGACCACTACAGTTCAATAGACATCTTTATAATCAACCTTCAATGTTTCTGCTTTCATCTAATATCTGCATATTTAATGATGCCGTTCATCCTTCATCTATGTTTCTTACCTCTTCATTCATATGCAACTTTATTGTGTTAAAAAGATTGACAAGCAGATAGTACAAACAAAGATAAGACCATTTATATATGTAGCAAAACTTGTAACTTTTAAAAATCTTAACCTATGTCATTCTGAATCTGGAACATTTCTGCTTTGGCAGGAGGTTTAGATAAGGGTCAGCCGGCACATATGTATATTTGCACTTATGTATATTCGGTCTTCTATTCAATTAATTATTTGCATCTAGTTTGTTTCCCAGAACTTATATCTTGCATAATATTAAATGGAAATTTCACACAAAAATTGTTAAGGCAATGGGTCTTGACCAATGGTCAGAAAGATTTTGGTATAAATGGGTTAAGGAATAACATATTAATATGGTCTTTACTACACTCATTGTCTTGTTCTATCATTTTATTGTTTCAATAAAATGAAAAAAAGAATTTATTTTTCTAAATTAATCGTTAAGTTTATGGTTAAGTTTAAAGATATGTTAGTGAAAAATGTTAAATATCTACTCTAGTTACAAGTTGTTGATAATTATCCAAAACCACTTTCAGGTCAAGGCATGAAATTAAGAATTGCATTATAATATGTCATACCTTGCACAAAATTACACCATTGAATACTTTTGATATTACACTAACTATGCAAATAAACTCAGAGCATAAAGCAACACTATTTTGTTATTATAAAAATGACCATTTAATGTATAATGAATTCAGTTTACAAATCCAGGGGACAGTGCAATACTATTGTAAAAGCCTATTTATTTATGGACACTTAATGAAAAATGTATATGTTTGATTCTAAAACCTTTGTTATTATTAATGATTGCTATTGAATTACTGGTCCAATCCACCCACTTTTCAACACAACCGATTTACTCAGAAATGTTCATCTATTTAAATAATCACTTCATCACATCCTATGTGTTATTTAAATGCTTACAATAAGAAATTGTGACCCATCTGTCTAAAAAGTAGCTATCTAACATGGATAAGTGCACTCTCCATATTATTTTGATAGGATGTTTTGGATGAAAAAGCAGACTAATGTTTATGCAGCATTGTGGCGGCCATGCACAAAATCCTATAGCTTACGATGGTGTCTTTTACATCTGAAAAAAACGCTGCCAAAAGAACATTTCTACTATAAGAGAGGAGAGAATACCCTCTTTACCCGATTATTTACCCCCCTTTCAAGCACTGAAGTTCTATGTTAAACATGCTTGTTAAACCCTTTGTTTAAAGTTCCAAGCCTTAAACTAAACCTCATGACCAAGCTTCGTCAATGTTGAACTTATTTGATACAAATATTTTTAAACATCTCCATTTATTTTTTTTTTTTTTTTTTGGCTAGATGTGTCACAATTACTCTGCTACTGATGGGTATGGCTCTTGATTTATCGATGCTTTGCTTTGCTGTTTCTTTCTTGTCTCAAATTTTATTTTTCATTACTATTAAAAAAGTCTTCCATATGAAAGCAATTGTTACTTATATTTTAGCTCGCCCAACAAAAAAACAAATAATCTATCGTGATCGACCTTCTATGAATAAAATCCCCATTTCTTAAACTCTGAGTTGTACTTACAAATAGCTTCCGTGAGATCTTGTAAAGCAGCAATTACGATGTTTTGTACACGGGAATGGAATCCCATAGCCGAGCGTGTTGATATAATGCACCATAGACCCACTTATGGCTCCATCCAATCAGGATCTATATGCTATAGAATCAATGAAAGAATGGAAATACATGATGTACATGTAATTGAAATTTCTTTTCTGGTTAGCTGAAGTGATGGCGCGATAGGTTCCTCGAGTCTTTCAATCTCCTACTCGACCTACCTCCATCCGACATTGTGGCAATTATTTTTCATCTAAAAAAGGCAAATAGGAGTGCTTAAGATAATTGCGGACAGATACCATGGTCGAATTTTCGACTCTCTTAAAATCTCACAATAATTTATGTGATTTATATTTGAAGTGTGGGTATTAGCGAACACGCAGTGAAAAGGGTCTCAAGCTCGTTCATTTGACGTCGTGACGTCATTAGGGGGGCCAACCCCTTTTCGACCCGCCAAAATCATTATTTGCAAATATTTTCTGAATTAATCGGCCGATTTTCACGAAAAAAGTTTCATTTTGAAAGTCCAAGAACGCCCGAGCTATTCGTTTAATTTCTGTTCACATTCAAATTGAAAAATAGGCCCGAAACGCTAACTATTTCGCGATTTTTAAGTCTTGACGTTCCTTTTTTCATTTCAGATTTTGTAAATAAGTAGAGATTTCTCAAAATTTCGTCCGGTGACCTATGCTGATTTTTTGTTATTTTGTAGCGAAAAGAATATCATTTGTATTAATCAAATAAAAATGATATGTCTTCGGGTTAGATTTTTTATTAAATTCGATTTTGTGAAGTTGATGGAACAGTTTTCGTCGAATTCGACGTCGCACCAAAACCACCTACCCTATGCTTTTTTGGCGCCAATCTCCGTGCAATAACGTATTCTAAAATATTTGAAATTAAGCTTTATCGTAAAATATAGGATTCAAATGTATTAAATCTGAATGTGATTTTTAGATAAACAAAGATTCACTTCAGTTTTATCCATTTAAAAGGGCAGCTTTAGTGAACATTTGACGCGACGTTGAAATATCCTTTGATTTGCGACATCTTCGCGGAATCGAATTTTACAAAAAATCTAACCCGAAGAGACATGGGTTTTATTTCGAAAATCTTCAGCAGAATGGTTTGACAGCAACATATCTAAATTTCAGCATAGGTCACCGGACAAATTTTCTAGAAAAAAGGCAATATTTCACGTGACTGTACTCGAAAACAGCAGCGCAGAAGGGATTAACACTTGATACGTTACACCTAATTGTATTTCTTACACTTATATCTTCATATCAATAAAACACAACACCGGGCGTCTTTAAACGAAGCAAATGGCGTTTTCGGGATGAAAATCGGTCTATTATTTCCGAAAAAATGGACAATTACTGATTTTGCTCCCTATAAAAGGGGTCGGCCCCTTGACGACGTCATGACGTCAACTATACGTTATGAAATTCCTTCATATGATCGAAATATGAAAGCGGGTACTTCAACGTTCAGTTTTATCGCATTTGGCATGATTTGCAGACGATTTAAAATTTGGACCTAAAATAGCCCTCTATGTGTCCGCAGTTACCTTAAGTGGAATATTCAGCTTGTTGCTTGGATGATATTCATTTTTGTACTGGTATTATAAACAGTGGAAAGTCATTGAAAGTTACACCAAGCGTCATGATTTAACTACAAGTGTGTGGTATTGGTATTATCCCGAGATTTCGAGCGCTTAAAGGTTTCTTTTCTGGCACGTTTCTCTTTTTTTTAATGTTTGTACGGTTTCAAAACGGAAGTCGGTGGAAACCCATTCGAAATAGTCTGATCGACGACATGTCATTCGCTATAGTCTAGCCGGCGATATGTCATTCGAAATAACCTGCCCGACGGAATGTCATTTACTATAGTCTTGTCGAAGTTATGCCATTCGAAATAATCTGCCCGACGGAATGTCATTCACTATAGTCTTGTCGAAGTTATGCCATTCGAAATAGACTTGGTTCGATCCCCGGTGGCGGCACATATCCTTTTCGACGTTTGTCTCTCACCAATGGGTAGATAATCGTAAACCTATGTGAGATAGCAGTCGGAGGCTAGGAAAGGGTATAATGGTAGTACAGGTGTAAGAAATACCAGGAATCCATTGTTAGGTGCTCCGACCGCCGCGATATAACTGCGAAATTGTTGAAAGTGGCGTAAAACCCATTCAAACAAACAAACAAATCGAAATAGACTTACCCGCGATATTCCATTCTCAAAAAAACTGGCCGACGATATGCCAATCGCTTTAGTCTGGTAGACGGTATGCCATTTCCAACAGTATATCCGAAAATAATGCCTTTCGCTTTAGTCTGACCGACGATATTAAATTCTTCTATCGCAATATGTTCATGATTTACTGTGGTTGAAGATTTGATTGATAATTTCAGATTTTTTTTAGATTGTAGATATTTTGAGAGAAGAATTTTTTTTAAATTGTGGATAATTTGAGAGTAGATCTAGATTTTTTTAATTGTGTAGGGACGCCAGACATTGATCATCCAGAATGGCTCAGCACTACTTGCTCAAATGAGCTATAGACGACATTTAGCTTTTTTTACCATATGGCACCTTCCACATCTAATGTCATTTTGGCCCTAAGAAAACAAGCATGAGAACAAGTTTAAAGACACCAGAAGTGGCGAATAGAACATAAATGTCTTAAAGGATTTGCGAGATGACCTTAATTTTATACTTAAATATAGATAAGAAATGCAAGTTAGATTTTTTTAATTCAGGAAAAAACTATTATTATTGGAAATGAATTGTTTGCATCTAGTTTGCTCTGCAGCGTAAAAGATGGTACCTACAGATAAAATGACGCGCTTGGTAGTTTGGTAGTTTCTCCGGGGCATAACCATAAAATTGTACATGATTCAATACCAATTTTCAATAATTTTTAGCTCCACTGGCCAAAAGGCCAGCGGGCTATTGTCATGGCGGGGTGTCCGTCGTCCGTCCGTCCGTCCGTAAACTTTTACTTTAAAAATCTTCTCATTAAGTACTGGATGGATTCCAATCAAATTTCACAGGAATGTCCCTTGGGTGACCCTCTATCAGATTCCTTCAAAGATTTTAAATCGGTTGAAAATCATAGCAGAAGTGGGCGTGGCTAATTTCCATATATGGTATTAGGTGGCTTTTCTCAGAAACTAATTGATGGATATAAACCAAACTTCACATGAATTATCCTTGAGTAGCCCTCTATCAGCCTACAAAAAATCATTGTGATCAGATGAAAAATATGTATTTTATGGGCGGAGGTCATTTCTCTATATGTTATATAGTGAAAACTTTAAAAATCATTTTCTCAGATTCTAACCAATAGATATCAACCAAATTTCCCTGAAATGATTCTTGAGTGACCATCAACAATTCTACAAAAAATATTGTGATCAGATAGAAAATGTGTATTTTATGGCGGAGGTCATTTCTCTATATGTTATATGGTGAAAACTTTGAAAATCATTTTCTCAAAATCTAATTGATAGATATCAACCAAATTTTACATGAATGATACTTGAGTGACCCTTTATCAGTCCAGCAAAAATTATTGTGATCGGATGAAAATTATATATTTTAAGGGCGGAGGTCATTTTCCTATATGTTATATAGTGTAAATTTTGAAAATCATTTTCTCAGAATCTAATCAATTGATTTCAACCAAATTTTACTAGAATGATTCATTAGTGAAACTTTATCAGTCTATGAAAAAATATTGTGACCAGATCAAAACTATGTCTTTTATGGGCAGAGGTCATTTCTTCAGATAGGTTATATGGTGGAATATCCAATATAGGGTAAAATTAACTATCCTGAAAGGTTAAACAGATAGATTAGATATCATGGAAATTTTATTTCTGTGAAGTTGTATCAGTCTGCCAAAAAATATTTTGATAAGATGAATAGCATATTTATTTTTATTGGCAGAGGGTATTATAACATATAAAGTGAATATTTGATCTCCCTTTTGGTATCATCTCAATGATGATTTTTTTCTAGACTTGTTCAATTTATAGGTGTAATGATTATAGATTAGAAGGAACAAAACCTTTGTTGAAATTCAAATGTATAGAATCATTAGTTGAAATAAGTTGCATGAGAATACCCCCTCAGAATTGGTAAGTTTAGTTGAACGAAGGGTGAATCTGCACAGAGTGTAAAATGATGTTCTCACCTCCTGACATTATAAGTTGGGTAGAAAGTGTTGAGTTGACTGCACTCTTAGGCATTAGGCAGAATAAAATAAATATATTGGATTGAATATTTTACTTCTTACTATCATTAGTTAGAATTTTGTTTTGATGACAAACAATTGTTGTGAAGTAACATCTTTTAGAAGTGTTTAACTAAAAGTGGAAAGCTCTACAATCAAAATTTTGCTGACAAAGTACCAGTATATTGTGCAGTGACATTCTGTTTGTCCAAATTCTTATATTTGGATTTTAACAAAATTTCACTAGAATGATTCTTGGGTGACCCATTATCAGACTGCACAAAATTATTGTGATTAAATGAAAAATATTTGTGTAACAGGTAGAGGTCAATTTTGTTATTCACTGATCATGAGTTTTTTATGCAGAAATATTTCAGCATATGACCCTTATATACTTGAAATAAACATTCACTCATTCATTCACTTCAATTCTCATTTAAACAGATTTATCATCCTCTAATAGTCATTATCAGGATATTCAGGCCTGTGGAGCGAATCAGGCGCTCAAGCGCCTCTAGTCATTTAATTTAAACACAAAAACATGTAAGTCATATCACAGTCTAGGTATATTTCATCTTATGGTGTCATGTTGTTGGTACCTACAGATAAAATGACGCGCTTGGTAGTTTCTCCGGGGCATGACCTTTAAATTTTTCATGATTCAATACCAATTTTCATTTAATTTAATCACAACAACAACACAATCACAAAACATGTAAGTCATATCACAGTCACAGCTATATTTCATCTTATGGTGTCATGTTGAGGCCACCACTTTATTTGTCATGTGTTTCTTCACGAGAATACCGATTATCACGCCACCTGCGATCAACACGACACCGCCTCCTGCTGCTCCGGCTATGATAGGAATAGGAAGAGAATCTTTGGAACTTGTCTCACTTGTATTTGAGGAAATCTGTCATTAATATATAGAAATATGTTAAAACAGCTTAGATGGTAAGACATTAAGGTAATGGATCCGTAATAAATCCGTATCGTTTCGGAAGTAATGAACTTTAACAGTGTTAACCGAGGTTTCCTAATGATTTTTCATTAGGAAACCTCGGTCAACATTGTGAAAGATCATGAGGTTCGAAATTTTGCAGAACTATTAAGGTTCCACTTCCTTTTTGTGTAGATACAGTCAAAATGTAAAACCTAAATTATTACATAGTTGGCGATTTTCAACCAAGAAGTGTTTGCACGACACTATGGTCGAAAAGGAAGGTGTTCCTATACAAGCTGAAGTAACGAGGTCTTGGTAACCCTTCGACGAATCAGCGCTTCAACCCAGGAATGCAAATCTACAGGTTGTGATAATTGCATAAAATATTTAGCATCTGAACACCAAATTTCAACGACACATTACCTAAGCCCCCATTACCGTGCCAAAGATACTGATAATAACCGTTTATGCACGCCGTATTCGCTCACAGGCGGAAGAGCAATCTGGTAAAGTAAATTTTATTTTAGAAAATCATTGTCAAATCCTTCGATATGTGACTTTCCTGCAAAGCACGAACTAAAGCTATATTGGTGCTTGAAAACAGGGTGACTGAGATATGATGACATGGTCCAATATTACAATCGGTGAGCAGGTAACATACCTGAGTCGAATCGACTTTAGAGAACGAGATGTTGTCCGATGACTTACTCTAGAAACACCGATTTCCATAAGAACAGTTACTGTTGCCCCTATGCCACAAGTGATAACATGAAAAATTGTCATAAGATACTGTTTTTTGATGATTTAATTACGAATATAACTGACTTAAGTTAAATCTGTTGTCTGAAGACTTTCGTTGGATTTATGCTGACTAATTATCTAATGATTTACCACAAGTACAACTGATACGTCAGAACTGCTGTATTACGCCTTTCTATAGGTACCAATGACTCTTGTAAAAACTGCTGTCCAATGAATTACTTGAGTAGCACTGAGTGTTGTTAATTGATTTAGTGTAGCACTAAATGTAGTATAGTCCGTTTGTCTTCTATATGGACCAACCTTTTCATCAATTACATAAAATTGCGTTTGAATAAAAGATTTGTATATAGTAAAATCTTAATTTCAGCTTAATACCATTCCAAAAAATATTTTTTGAAAGTAAAATGATTTCAAATTAATGATTTTGTCTATCGAGTTAATGTTAATATTTTCGCATTATCCGTTCTTAAACACGAGGGGTGATGGAGGCTGTTCAATAGTAAGAAAATGTCAACAAATATAGTAAAAACACGTGGTTTTATTCTAAACTTTTGACAGATGAAATTCAATAATTCCTTATTTGGACATGCTAATTAGCATATCGACGGTCATGTCATCTTAAAACTTAAATAGCACGTGATTTTTACCGTTAGTACTCGCCTTTTCATCAAGTTTTCCTCGTGAAATTCCCAACTACTTCGTTTGATAATGCTTTTTGATTGGTCTTAAAATGTAAATATAGGGTTCATCTCAGAATGAATAGAATCAATAATCAATTATCTAGTCAACCAGTTTCAGAAAGAGAGAATATACACAGATTTGATATCCAACGGTAGCAAAAGTCTTAGACAAACTTAATTTTATTGAAAATCTCGATTTTATAGTAATACAATTCACTGAAAATCTTACTCTTTTGACTCGACCCCTATGCAAATCAGTACTATTTTTGGTTATACAATTCGCTGTTCCGTTTAATACAGTAACAAGTAGGTATGAAATGCTGAAAGTTAACATGTAGACGGACGGACAAAATCATTATTTTACATTCAAAAATTCTGAAAAACAAAATTCGTCATGGTATTAGCTCGAAAAAATGATATGACAAGAAAAATATGCGTTTCATTAATTAATTTCTGAGATTTTCGGCGAAATGTTGGTCCATATAGAAGTCAAACGGACTATAAGAATTGTTGTCCAATTACTTACCTGAGTAGCTCGGACTGCAGTTAGAACTTTGTACATTGCTCTACATGAGTAGGACTTACTGATGTCAGAACTGTTGTCCATCACCTACCTGAGAAGCACGGACTGAAGTAAGATTTTTTGTCCGATGCCTTCCATTTATAAGTAGCACTAGCTGATGTAAGAACTGTTGGCCATTGCCTTGCCTGAGTAGAACTATATGGACTAAAACTGTTGTCCATCGCCTTACCTGAATAGCAATAACTAACGTAAGAAGTTATAACTGCTGTCCATTGCCTCACCTAAGAAGCACTACCTATCGTATGCACTTTTGTCCATTGTCCTAGCTGAGTAGTACAAACTAAGAACTGTAAGAAGATCTGTTGTGAATTAACTTCCCTAAATAGCACTACACTACCCACAGAAATATTTGTTGTCCATTGACTTACTCGAGAAGTAATAACAGTCAAGTTTACTTACCTGGGTAGCACTTATTGTAGTTGTTGTAGGATACAGTACAGTTGTATTAGCGTGACATTGTCCTATATTACCAGCGATATCTATCAGGTTAATGTAGACATCTGTATGACAGCAGTCCGTACTGGAAAACAAGAAATGATATGATAGAAATGTTTCTATATCTTTTTCCTGATAAATACACAAGGATAGGTGACCAAAATGATGTAACTACAGCTTATCAAAGCTGTAGATACGGCATTTTCGTCACCCATCGGATGTAATCGGGAACCCTGGGCGATTCTATGGAATAGACTTTCAAGTTTACGAAAAAGTCCGAGTGATGTTCCGAATGACATCGATGATAAGCAATGAACTTCCATTGGCGATACAAGAAAAAATAGTTCCTTCGTTTTTGTTTATTCATTGTATGATGCAAAATGGTATATGCGTTTTGGATATTTTGAAAGTGGCATTTTATCTAATGAAGAGTTAAAAAAGTAAACTCGCATGTGACCTGAAATATTCAAGACATCAAAAAGAAGTTTCAGGAATCTAAGATATATTATATATGAATGATTCTGTAAATAGAAATGCATGATTTAAGAATTGGGATGCAGATAGTAAGGGGGAAGTGACCCGTCGAAAAAAATGGTAACTTAAGTAGGTGACTAGAACACCGTAACTTAAGCTTGAAGTACGCAATTTTTACATCCCCCAAAAAAAGGATGGGGAAACTTCATCTGAGAATTTTCAGTTCAACTGTTGAATGTTTAATGGGCTCTAGGCTTTTGTCACGTATTTATCATCAACGATATGTTAATCAGAATACCTTTTATTATACTGATAATATTTGTGAACGTGTCGCGTCCTACCGTAATTCAAAAGATTCATTCACAATAGTCATGCTTGATAATAAACTGAAATTCACCGGTAAGACCTGACTAATCGAATACCAGTAAGTATAATTACTAATTTCACCATATTCAACTAAATAAGCCATAATCTGATTTACTCAGAATATGGCTTATTAAAGATCATGGTAAATGTATATGTGCTCTACCTTAGTTCTATGGAATCATTTACTCTTGTCAGATTTGCTGAAGGACCAACGTTCACCGGCACGACTTGGCTGATCGAGTAAATATGATTAGTAATTTCTGCTCTCATGCTCCAACTCATATTCCTACAGAAAACGTCGTATGGACATGATCCGCCATTACAATTAATGTTCTGAAAGTCGCAGGAGCCAGAAACCTGGATTGTCTGACACAAAATCGAACTGCCTTTTCTCCCCTTTAATAAAAGTGTAAGTAAAAATTTATTGCAAAAATATATATAAAAATACAGAGGTGAATCTATTTTTCATATCAATGCAAATACTCCAGCGGTATGCCTATTCATTTTATATAGACCAAAATCGCAGATCTAAGTACTTTTTATTAGATTCATTGTTTGGAACACATGTATTAAAGTAGGTTTTCACTAATGTTTACAAAGGAACAATAATAATAATTCTTACCCTATGTATTAACGATAGATAAGTTATTGTGTTCTTTTTACAGAGACCTTGACAAATAATGAGGAATTTAAGAAATGTGTGTAATTGGGAAATCGCATCTTCATGTATATCCTCTGTTACGCAACCATCTAAAATTGGTATCATCTATTTCCAATTTAAAAAAGCAACAATTAATCTGTTACTTAAAAACAGTTGAGATATATTCTATTCTTATAACTTACGCCAGCACCTAAATTTGTTGGGTTTTGACAAAGTTTTGGGTCTGGAGCCACGAAGTTCGGTGTGATTGTAACGTTACACAGTCCAACATTTCCTGCTAGATCTACCGCAGTGATAGCTGCTCTTTGGTGACAGCAGTCAGCCCTGAAAGGAGACAAATATATCACTGTTTGTAATTGTGTCAGCGCTAAACAGTTGTCTAGAAACATATAGGCAGTCACAGCTATTTCGCACTGACGAATCGGTGAGCTTCAGAATAGGTCGGGGCCCGTACATTTTGCTAAAACATATCTTAGGCCCCAAAAAGAACTGAAACACAACAGGAAAGGCGATTTGTTAGTCTTTGTTGCGGAGTCGAAGATCAAAAATATTCTTAATATTTCAACCGTGCTGACTCAAAGTCAAATACAGGTACAAACTATGATGGACTGCAATGAAAGTAAATCAAAATTACTATTTGCTTTTTATTAATTTATGTAATTTCTATATATAAACGCTTGATTTTACGTATTATAATCAAAGCTTTATCGAAACATTCCGTCCCTCAATTACACTTACTTTAAAGTTGCTTTAATAACACCTTTGTTTAGAGTATGGCCAGCACCGAAGGTATCCACATGAACTACTGAATGGTTGCCCGCACCGCTTGCAAATACAGACTGAAGCCCGAAACCAACGTCCCCGATTTCCGCCTCCATGCTCCATGTTTGGTTGACACACGAACACAGATCAGTACCTATATCACATTTACCAGTAACCTTGGTTACATTACATGATGGTTCATGGTTGTCAACAGCCTGCAATTACATTAAATCATAAACAGATTTGACATTTTCCGTCTGGTTCAAACAGAAGATGCGCATGGCAGTTCATTGTCGGAGAAATGAATAAAACTGATGAAAATGCAATTGCAATAATAGATGTAACCAATGGCAAACATATGCAGTAACTTTTTTTATGTATATTCTTTTTTTAACAAACACCCAACTGTGGTAAGTGAAATAAGAAATTGACAAAAAGAATATGCGCCACAATTTCCGGGTGATCAGTCACACTGACGTACAGGCAACAGCAATCAATTCGTATCCTTTTGAAACGTTTATAGTTTTGCATGATTTTTGCCATTATGACAATCACAATGAAGAGATTGCTCTCAATTTTATGGTCGTCGTTAACCTTTACCTTACACCTTTCACAACTAGCAGCGAAAAGGATTTATAATTCCTTTATCATTTTGTAATTCAAATATCCTAAATGTCAGAAGTTTCGACTAAACGCCGGTGCGACTTAAACGTTTAAGTCGCACCGACAATTAGTCGACACTTTTGAAAGAGATACAACACAATTTATTACTCGGAAATATCGACGGTGTCGTTTTCTAAATTAATTTAAGTTAAGATTTGCATTTAATGAAACTCTCAGAAAATTCAACAACCAATAAAAGTATTCATTAACAGGTCATCTGCACGCTAAACATCTAAAGATGTAGTAGTTGCCTTTCAGAGAAGGTTCATCTAAGAAGCAGAACAAACGTCATAGAAAAATGTTAGATACCCTTGTTATATTCTCTTCGACTGTCAGCCTCTGAACACTGTACTGTACTTTGTTAGCAGGAGCACCTTCCGCATTGGCAGATACTGTTAATGTTCTGGAAAAATGATAAAGTACGTGTACGGATAGGTTATACACAATTGCACAACTCGATGATAATGTGCTTGAGATAAGAAATAGTTTGTTAAAAACATAGACATTGGACTAAAGGAACATTTGATTTTTTGTAAATTGTAAGTATTTTATGAATTTTTTTTTTTGTCAGATACAGTTAATTTCCAAATAAATGTGACCCGTCACGCAAAAAGGGACCATCTGGGAAATTGCAAAATGACTTTTTAAAAAAGAGACTGGAAGGAAGATCGAACATTCTATATTAAAAAATAAGCACATTTCGAAAAGTATCGACCCTAGTCAGTCTGCGAAAACCGCGCAGTCTGACTAGGGTCAACACTTTACGCACTACCCAGATGGTCCCTTTTCACGTGACGGGTCACAAATGTAAATTCATATTTTTAACTAAAAGGTTGTAGTATAAAGCCTTTTTAAGATACGAACGCGCATGTAAATCAATATTTTTGAAAAAAAAATGGGTTAATTTTATCAGTAATATCATTGCAAGTATTTACCCTGCGTTCAAGATAACAAAACGCTGCAAACAGTTTGCCAATTATAGCCAGCTTTGCACACAAGTGCACGTGCAAAGCGGGGTATAATTTGAAAACTGTTCGCATCGTTTTGTGATCCTGAACGCAAGGCTATTTTATGTACTCACACTGTTTCCCCTTTCTTATTTCCGGCTTTGATGACGAACGTCCCTGTGATATTTTGATGATTGGCCAGGCTGTGTCGTCTAGTGGTAGGACTTTGTGCAAACCCTTTGTCATCTGAGATCTTTACAACCACCGTGGTAGTTCCGCCCCCAACATTTGTTACCCTGTAGGTCAAGGTCACGGAACCTTTTACGTAAAGTGTACCTGTTATATCACGCAAAAAGAAAGTAAAAAATTGGAAGAACTATTTTAATTTTTTCCTAAAAATTGAAAGATATCTCTTTTAAAGAAACCTTGGTTTAAAAGGAAATTTATATGTTAATCATTTGATTCATCTGTTTCAATGCACTTATTTTTATATTCGTATTACTAGCAAATGTGTTTGTTCTTTTATTCAATACCCAAGAATCTCTTCTGAATCAAGCCACTTCCTATTAAAACGTGAGAAATAAAATTGCATTAAAATTGGAATACCTTGTTATTGCCAAAATATTAAAGTGTCCAGTTTAAAGTTTTGACAAAATAATAGGTCAAATCACCATTGCTCTATAGGCAATCACTATTCAGATTTGATATTTGATAATTTGATAAGTCTTACCCGAAACCTTTAGAACTTCCAATTTAACTGCTAACGTTGAAATAAGTCGAGGATCTAATCTTCTGAACGGATTGCCGGATTTATCTCTGCCTTCAATAGCAAATTTGAATTCCTGCATAAAAAATAATGAAGAAAAGATATTTTTTTCATTTTAGCACACAAATCTTAAAAAATATATGTGTACAGGAATGAAGAGAAGAATGAATTGAACCGTATTCGATTCCTTCGGAACGAAATGTTCTACACCGATAAAACATACGATTTTGCCGGATATAGCCGCGATTTGAGGGCAGAAAAATCTAAACCATAAAGTTTGATTAAAGTTACAGAATCGCATAGAGGAGCTCTCCATCTAGGTCTACAGCTAGTTGGTATGTCTGGGAAAATTCGTAATGAAGAGAATATTGCGTCCAACTGTGTAGATTTTTCATCTAAGTAAGACATTATACATATGACGTCATGATCGACGTTGTCATGCAATCTCGTGCGAAATGACGCGCTTTTAAGAAACTATCCTAGACTTCCTGCATTTTGTGTCATTTTTGCATTAATTGAATCTGATAGCCGTTTATCATGTCCGTTTAAGTTTTATTAATCCTTGATTTATTGAACACCAAACGCTATGTTTTCTTTCGAAAGCCCAAAACTCGTGAAAATATATTTTTGTTCACTCAATTTAAAATAAAGCCTTTTACTGATGCTCTGACGCTCTTACACTGAATAAAAATCCCTGTATCGTTTTTCTTTTTCGTTTCCCCTTTTTTCGCAAACAGTTATAAGTACAGTTATAAGTAAGATCAACCGTAATTGGGACATTTAAGTCATCTTCTCTTCATTCCTCTTCTGTGAAATCCTTGAGGTGTCGCCTACCTAGTACGATGTGCATATACGATGTACGGCATTATAACTAAACTATGTGCCTTTATACATAAAACTATACGAAATTACTGTTATTAAATGATCGGCATTTCTAAGTGTTCGTCAGTTGTTATTAAAGACTATTGATTTAAAAAAGAAGCTATGTGAGACCTTTCTTATACACATAAAGTGCATTTATAAAGATTAATTACCGGCTTTCTTAAGATACCCTCAGTTACAAATAAAGATAACATATGAAACAGATGAAAACTCTGGTGAGATACAACGGATAAGTCTACATTTGTGTAACTTTTGTAAATGTCACTCACCGCATCTGCGTTCCATAATATGAAAAAAAGCAATGGCTATGTCACATCATGCCAGTTCAAAAGTACCAGGGAATATATACAGTTAAAAATATCGTGAAATTGACAAGGTGAATGTTTTTGGAATGATTTCGGAATGAAATTGAATGAGTGTGTGGAGCGAGTTTTGGGTGAAAATAAAGGGGGATATTCCAATATTGCTAATTTTGTTCAAGATGAACAAAATTAGCGAAATCAATTACCTCCCTTTAATAAAATTTATTAATTTTTGTCTGTTTGTACGTCTTCGTGGACCAATCAGACACTTGAAAGTCCACATCAGCTAATAAATTCGTAGAATAAATGGATCGATTTGAATTTTTTGTTTAAAGTTTTGAACGATTTTTATATGTTTTCTAATGGATTCGGAGCGTTATTGATAGATTTTAGTGAGTGGTTGGATTGAATGAATGGAGCGCTGAGTGAATGGTTAAAATTGATTTTGATCGGAATGAGTGACAATTTCACGATGTTTTTTAACTGCATGTAGCCAGTCAGTCAAAATGAGACTATTTGGAAAGTACGTAAAGGTCAACCTTTGTCTAATTACGCGGACTGTGAAGGCCGGTTCAGGGCCCGAGGCTATAAAACTTTTCTCAGGCTCAATTCAAAATTTTCTCAAATTTCAATTTGAAGTTAAGGCCGTGATTATGTTTAAAGCTGCTCTTTTACAGTTTTTCATTGAAAAATACAAAACTTTTTCTTAGATTCGGAAATGTGTATATTTTTAGACGATTAAGAATGGCCCACGGTCAATGACACTTAAAACATCATATTTCAATAACTTTGAGAATTTTTTGTTTAAAGTGTCAAGATCAGTAAGGTATCCAGTCTATATATTTCCAGTCTATAAATTACAAAATCGTTACTTTTCGTAAATAATCTTTCATTTTTGCTTTTATTGGTTTGAAATTTCCAGCTGTCAAATACTTTAACCTTAATCTTTGATTGAATAAGGCAATAATGCGGAATGCACATGCATGAATAGTTTGCTCTAAATTGAAGAATTATTTTATAGGGCGTTAGTAGTTGCTTCATTTCTTCAGAATGAATTTCGCTAAATTCATGAATATCAGTCTTTCTTTCCACGCATTAGCAGATTGAATCTTATTATTTTAAAGGCTTCAACATGATGAGGTCGTTACTTCTGATTGATTTTACGAAAATTTAAAAAAAACCCACATTTTCCCAACTGTGCAGGAGTAGCTTTAAAGCCTGAAAATTAATAGACTCGATCCCTTACTGATCTAGCCGCTTCGAAAAAATAAGTTACAAAATTATTGAAATATGATGTTTTTAGTGCCAATCACCTTTGGCCATCCTTAATCATCTAAAAAACACACATTTCCAAATCTAAGAACTAGTTTTTAATTTTCCAATGAAAAACTGTGAAAGAGCAGCTTTAAACTAGAAATTACTTGTCCCTAACATACTTACGCTAGCCGGTATGGTGATATAAGTTTTATACAATGATTTTCCTCTTCGACCCCCTACATTATGTAATATTTCTGAACTCTTTGTTTTTCCACTTTGATCTAATACCAGGATTCTGTCAACAGATTTGACTTTATTGTAAAGTGGAACAGATACTTGAACAGACGTGTTGGCACCTGAAATTCAATTAATCCTCAATTTACTTTTCTATTATTTTCTGTTATTTTCAATAACCCAAGCGAGAATTGAGGTAAAATCAAATACTAGTACAGGGAAAGTAAAGTAAATTTACCTCATAGACAATTATTAATGAGCCTGTGCGTGAGATTTCCAACAATTTCAAATGTGCGCAAAGCAAAGACTCTGACCAGCCTGTGCATCTGCAGTGCCTTCACTTTATGCTAATAGAAGATAGAAAAGGTCTCAAAGTATCTGTAATGCATCAGGTTTGAACTTAATGTTTACAGTATGTGGATGTCGAATCTTGTCAACATTTGCTCCTTATGAACATTTCAAATTGTTTAAAATGTCACGCACAGGCTCAAATATAATTGCATTTTGTCTCAGTACTCTAAATTGTTCCACTTGGTTCTGAAATCACTGAACTGTCTACAGAGTTTTCTTTATCTTTCAGTGAAATACCAGAACAGACGTGTTCGTTTCGGGGAATTGTGGAAAATATTATTACTTTTTAAAAAGCAATAGACTCATTAAGATAATTGATTGAATGAATGGAGTATTACGTCGCTTTCAACATATTTTTTTCAATCATATCGCCGCGGCTGGAGCACCTAACAATGGATTTCTGGTATTTCTCTCACAAGTACAACCATCACATCCTTTCCTAACCTCCAGCTGCTATCTCACATAGGTCTACGATTATTAACCCATTGGTGAGAGACAAATAGTCGGAAAGAATGAGTGACGCCGTCGGGGATCGAACCAGGGACCTCTAGATTGCCAGTCCGAAGCGCTAACAACTGCGCTATGACGGCGGCTCCACATTAAGATGAACAGTTGAACTTTTTACAGAAACTCCAAATTGTCAGAAAGACCACGAAGGTGCGTTGTTAAGCTACCTATAAATGTCGTGCCCGATCTCGGGAATACTTAATCTCAAGAACGGGCAAGTGATGACAGGGGGTCGTTGCTCATTCTTAAGAATGGTCAAACCAACGTTTATATCAACACAACATGTCATAAAAGTATGATTCTTGCATTTAAATATTCCATTTTATTCATTTAATGATTCCAAAATAAAGTTTATTCGATTAATTCTACATATAAACTATAAAATCATGTTATTGTTCGATCTCAACTTTCGACAAACTGACAGACCAACTTCCGGTTGAATATCCCGGCTCACTTATCTAAATATATGAGACCTATCGTTATTAATTAAATTGTTGTTCGCATTATTTTCAGTTTGTAAACCTATATTAATTAAAGATTGTCTGGACATTCATGAAACATCGGGAAACGAGATATAATAGATTGTTAACTGTCAGAGTCTGTACAACCCGGATAACTATTCTGAATGATAATTCATCCCAATGAAAACACCTGGAGCAGTGCATCAGATGTTCTACCGGTCTGTTCAGGCTCTTCCGAATTTTATCCAACAAAATACCCAGTTATTTTCAAAACAGACAGCAAATGAAACGCACTCGAAAAAAAAATCCCCTGTCAATGGTGGTCATGAAAGAAGCCTATAGGGCAGCTAATGCTTTACAAAACGGGCTTTCAACTATACACCTCACCCCTCACATAATAAGGGGTTGTCTTGGAACTGTAAAATCAATAGTTGATTTGTGTGTTTGAATGGGGTTGTACATCCCTTCTGACAATCTTTCAGCAATAGCCTGGTGGAGTACCTAATAATTGATCCCTGGTATTTCTCACACCAGTTCCTCCATCACATCCTTTCCAAGTCTCCAGCTGCTATCCCACATATGTCTACTGTTATCGCCCATTGTTGGAAGACAAATAGTCAGAAAGAATGAAAGCCCCCATCAGGAATCAAACTCAAAATCTCTAGATTGACAGTCCAAAGCTCTACCGACTGCATTATAAAGGCGGCTTAATCTGTTTTTGAAAAATCTTTGATTTCATTAGAGGTTAGCCGGATTTGATATGTCAACATGGTGACAAATTGTCACGAGATAGGCCTGTTGCTGTGCTGGATGCCCAAGTTTAAAAACAACAAAGGGACATAATTCAAAAATTAAGCAAGTTAGAGTTACTTTTCTTGCCTACTGCAATTTTTAAGACTTCTTTACACCTTCTCGATTTCCTCTCTTATTCACCACGATTCACCAAGATTTCTCATGGTCAGAAAAATTGGAATGGATCGGGTTGAATCATGGCAAGAAGTAGAAATATTCAGTATCACTATGTTTCCAGTAAGAATGTACACAATATAAGTACGGTGTCTGTAAGGTATTTATACGAATGAATGACGATTCTTGACGGCAACGCTACAGTCAATGAGGATTGACTGCAGTGGCACAACGAATGCTCACAGTGCTTGTAAGGTTCAATACGGTACAAGTCTGATTCTAAGCGGCATTGGTCATGGCCAATCATGAAGCTCCGCAGCGAAACCTTGGATGATTTGTACGACAACTGTACTCATTTCATGGTGAATCGTGAGAATTCATAATGTGGGATTCCACGACTGGCTACGATCTCTCATGAATTGTCGCGAATAAAGCTTCAGTGTCAGTACGAATCAGCACAATTTCACTACGGTTGTGCTATAAATTAGGCCATGCCCAATAACCACCACAATTCGCCACGAATGTTTTAAACAGTTTAAAACTTCTGTAGCACCAACATAGAATTTCCTGAATTATCACAAAACATGAGTGTCACCACAGTCGTACTACAAATCACCATGGTAAATGACAGTTTTACAAATTGTTGCGAATCATAGGGGCACGGTAGCCAAAAATCGTGAATGTGTAAATCGGCCTTTAATCATGAAAGGAATGAATTGCCTAGGTTCAAGTCAATCAGACATAAGGGGACAAAGTTATGCTTCTGACACAGAAAGATCCACCCGCCAGTTGGATATTGGCACCATAACCAATCCAATATTACATCCTTTCTTTTAAGGGGCATTTGAAGAAAGGTAAATTGACCATACAAGATTAAACAAGTGCATGTCGTATTGCGATGCAATACAGGAGTCCCCCACCGGATAACAAAAAATCCTTTCTTATGATATATCTCCTACTTGCCACTTGTCCTCAATGAGATCAATAAGTGTACCAAGTTTAAAGTTGCTAGCACTGATGGCTCAGGAGATATGGTCCGGACAAAAATGTCAGGATAAAAAACAACAACGGACAATAACTAAAAAAGTGGATGTGGCAGAGTAACAGTTCTTGTGCATTACACTTCTTCTCAATGAGATCTACCAGTGTACAAACTTTGAAGTTGCTGGGGCTTATAGTTTAGGAGATAAGTACGGGACAAAAATGTCAGGATAGAAACAACAAAGGGCAATAACCTTAAAAAGTGGACATGGCAGAGTGACACTTCTTGTACATGACACTTGTCCTCAATGATATCTAGAAGTGTAGCAAGTTTGAAGTTTCTAGCACTTATGGTTTAGAAGATATGGTCCGGACAAAAATGTAAAGGTAAAAAAAACAAAGGGCAATAACTCAAAAAGTGGGTGTGGCAGAGTAACAGTTCTTTTACATGACACTTGTCCTCAATGAGATCTATACGTGTACAAAGTCTAAAGGTGCTAGCACTTATAATTTAGGAGATATGATCCCGACAAGAATGTAAGACTAAAAACAACAAAGGGCAATAACTCAAAAAGTGGACATGGCAGAGTAACAATTCTTGTACATGGCACTGGTCCTTGATAAGATCTATCAGTGTAAAAAGTTTGAAGTTGCTAGCACTTATGATTTAGGAGATATGATCCAGACAAAAATGTAAGGGTAAAAACAACAAAGGGCAATAACTCAAAAAGTGGGCATGGCAGAATAACAGTTCTTGAATATGACACTTGTCCTCAATAAGATCTATAAGTGTACCAAGCTTGAAGTTGCTAGCACTTATAGTTTAGGAGATATGATCCGGGCAAGAATGTAAGGCTAAAAACAACAAAGGGAAATAACTCAAAAAGTGGGTGTGGCAGAGTTATGGATCTTAATCATGACACTTCTCCTCAATGAGATCTATAAGTGTACAAAGTTTGAAGTTGCTAGCACACATACTTTAAGAGATATGTTCCGGACAAGAATGTAAGGGTAAAAACAACAAAGGGCAATAACTCAAAAAGTGGGCATGGTAGAGTAAAGGTTCTTGAACATGACACTTCTCCTCAATGAGATCTATAAGTGTACCAAGTTTGAAGTTGCTAGCACATATGGTTTAGAGGATATAGCCCGGACAAAAGTGTGACGGACAGACAGACGGACAGACGGATGGATGGACAGACGGAATCGAGCAAACCGATAGTCCCCCAACCGGTAACCGGTGGGGTACTAATAAGGTGGCAAATTGTCCCAAGATAAGCCAATTACACAGCTGGATGTCGAAGTTTGAAAAACATCAAAGGGAAATACCTAAAAAACATTAAGCTAGGTAGAGTTGTTGTTCTTGTGCTCTGCTATCCATTATCATAAAAGGAACATAACTTTAAAGTTTCAAGTCAATCCGACATACGGTGTCAGAAATATGCTGCGGACTAAGCAGTGGAAGCCAAAGGTGATCCCCCCCCTCTCCACAGAAAGTCCACAGCTAGATTTGTGTCGACAATTTAATCACTATCTGGAATATCGCTTTGTCTGACAGGTCACACATTTAATTATATAAGCCTATAAGAAACAATATGAAGTTTTATACTTGAGTCAAAAATAGCTTTTTCAACCTACATGTACATGTTTATCAGAAGTTTCATCCTAAAAAATACTTAGTTTTTTAGCCTGGGAATTAAACATGTGACCCGTCATGCAAAAAGGGACCATCTGGGAACTCTGTCAAATAAATATTTGAAAAGAGACTGGGTCCAGCATAGGTCAAGCACAGGTCGCAATTCAAAAATCCTTTTGATGAGTTGTATCAGATTTTCAATGACTCAAAAATAGGCCAGATAGAGTAATGGTTCTTGTTCTTGCACTAAGAACATCACTTCCAAGTTTTAAGAAATCGGACATAAGGTTATAGAGTTACGCTCTGGACAGAGCAGTGCACACCCCAGGATGGCCGTACACCACAGGTGATCCCATAATACTATCCTTCTTTGACAGGGGTATAAGATGGTAATATTTTCAACCCATATAAAGTATCCTTAGTTCAAAGAAAGAATAGATAAAACTTTAACAAGCAATTTTCAAGTTGGATGAGTGAAATTCAGCTACCAACTTGTCCAAGGACAAGTGAGAAAATTTCAACACCCATGTACAAATCCATGCTTCATGTGTGACATTTTCAACAACTTCTAAAGCTAAATAGTTGTCACAAATGCACTAATTACATCTTCTCTCTTAAAAATACTTGAGATGCCCAGTGCTGAGGAGAAATCAGTTGGCTGGACTGCATATCAAATGGTCATGGGTTTGATCATAAATATGACCATTCATTCTGACATAAGGTGTCTTTTGCCATTTGATAATCAACAGGATGATGAGCAGTAGGAACTTTTTTTCTGTTGATTTGTGGGATTAAGATGGAGGACTTGACTATCCAATCAAAATTAAAGGTTTTGGTTGGAATTCCTTCTGCACTACTGGACATATTGATGTACATCCTTGGGAAAAAAATTAGGAACCCAATCTAGTATAATGTGATACCCAGGAAGCAGTGAACAGCCCCATGATATGATCTAAATTGATATAAGTGGCTTTAAACACCTTTTTTTAACCCTTGTCATGCTGAAGCCGGAATATTTCTGCCTTGGCAGGAGCTATAGACAAACATATGTGCAGTCTGATCTTCGTCTATACCACCTGTTTTTTCCTTTTTAAGCCAGAAAAGTTTCAGAAAATGTATTTTCAAAATCAATTTCTGACTCACAAGTAGGAAATACAGAGCTTTCAGCATTTTGATTTATATATTATTTTGCTAGGTTTTTTATTCAGCATGACAAAAGTTAAATTTCAAAGCTAGAGACCCTTGTAATGTCTGCCCTATGGGTATGTGAAATTGATCAAAATATCTTGCTTTTTCTTGCTTTGATTTCTATTATTTAATGTTTTTAGTAAGAGATGATGGGAGTTTTCTTTTAATTCATTGCGGTATGAATCTAAAAACCTTATCACTGTATGCATATGTGAAGCAGATTTGTACATGATTTGTTTCCGTTTCAAACTTCCATATTAAAAAACCCTCTCTTTATCTCTTATAATTACATTTACAGCTTACAGTGTAAGATATTTCCTTAAAGAGACATATTTATATCTTTAGGACTTTTGGGTGTGCAAAGTAACATACTCAAACTTGATTTCATTGATATATAATCTCAAATGAAATAGCTAATCTAAGTGCATGAATCTTGATGGAAATAATTGAATTTAAATTATTAGCTGATCAAGTGTGAAAATGAATGTAAATGATATATTTGAAGAACAATATTTGGCAGGTAAGAAGTGATACAGACTTCTACCATTTCTGTTGTAAAGAGTACTGTGTTGATTTTTTTCTTGTAAGTGAAGGAAGTAGACTTATTACATAATCATAATTTAAGCAGGTTAATGTAATAAGCTGACAATTAGGTTTTCCTTGCTAATCTGACTAATCTGTATGCTATATGTTTGCACTATCAAAATTCATGTTTGATGTCTCACACAAAAAGAGACTCACTTTTGAAAAAACATATTTGATTCAGCAGGGATAATTTCCCATTTTTTCTTTTTCAATGGGGTTTTACACCGTTTCAACATTTTGCCAGCTATATTCCATTGGCTGGAGCACCTAACAATGGATTCCTGGTATTTCTCACACCAGTACTATCATTTCATTCTTCCTAGCCTCCAGCTGCTATCCCACATAGGTCTATGATTATTGACCCATAGGCTGGAGACAAATAGTCTGAAAGAACGAGTGCCCCTGTCGGGGATCAAACTCAGGACCTTTCAGCACCTCTAGATTAAGTTTGATGTGCTACCAACTGCGCTATGACAGCAGCATAATTTCCAAGTAAGGTAGTTTAATAATTCTAGATTCAGAAACTATACAGAAAACAAAAAAAGATCCCTGTCAGAGCAATTTTGGTTTTACCCTAAGGGTTGATACTTTTTGCACCTTGCAGATTGCCTTATTTTGCCTAACAGGTTTATCATTATTTTTATTTATTTATTTATTTATTTATTGTTGTGGTTTTTTTGGTGGTGGTGGGGGGGGGGGTTATATAATGTTAAAAAATACCCTTACAGAAATCCAGAATTTTCAGCCAAAAAACCCATAAACTTATCTGTTTGCAAGAAAAGTTTGCAATGATTCCCATTGCCATGTTCATGTCTTCCAAAGTATATCAAATTATAACAGTATCTTAAAATTGGTCCTATGTTGTAGAAGATAGATTTGTACATGATCAAATCTTTAAAAATATCCTTGTAACCCTAATGTATTGGATCCCATATTTGCCATAGATAAATTGAAGAAAGTCTTTACAACTTGAAACTCATAGTCAGGTTAGAAGGACAGAGCTACAGATAATTTTTTGTCTTAAAGGGTTTTTACCCCCTAAACTTTTCTGTAATGCTGATTTATAATGCAGCAATGCTGAAAAATATTTAAGGGTTAATATGAATTGTTCTCACCTTTAATTGTTAAAAAACAATTTAGCTATTAACATCCTGAATAATATCTATGAGAAATATTTTACGATTTTGAAAACCTGTGATGGTGTCACAAATTAAATTCTATATTTAATCGATGCCCTGTTAAGCTGTTGCCAGTCTAGAGTTGCCTTCACAGAAAGAGCATCCATGTTTCCTTGCCAAAGATTCGCTGGAGGGAAGGGATGAATTCATTATTTTGAACAACATATGATGAACAATAGCATGCCATAAGGTCCATTACCCTTTGATATTTTAAGAAAAACAAAATGGCAGATGATGACAAAGGACCCAGAAAAACTGTAAGGCAGTAGGCCTGACAGTCCTTTGTGGACTATAAAATATACTGTCAGACCAAAGCCAAACCTGTCAAACTGGACATTTTATTGGGCAATTAATATCATCCTTGATTTCTTCCCTCTTTGAGAGAGAAAACTTCTGAAATTGATAGAAATAACATTATAACAAGGTTGTCAAAAACCTCTAAATCTGTCAGTGCTTTCAGTGCTTTGATTTAAGACTGATGAATCCAAGGTTAATAGGGTCAAAAAATAGAAACTGTCTTTGTAAGCCACAATGTTACAATCACTTGTGTTTTTTTAGAAAATAAAAACGGATATAATTTGATGGGTCGAACATTCTTGGGTACGAATAAGCGGAAAATCAATTTAGTCTTTGTGCTTTTCAAACTGGAAAAATACGAAAAATTCAGATAGAATAAGAGTAGCTACCAATAATTCTTTCTAAAATTGATCCCCAAATCATATTTTCTTCCTCTTTATTGATACAATTTGTAAAAGAGAATTTGCCCTCTAGCGGTTCCGAGAGTCGAAGACATTGTTAATATATATATGAAATCTAGACCCATGTAATGTTGAAGATTAATGTTGGTTTCCGTGAGAAAGTTATTCAGATTGCTATTTTCAAAGGTGATAGAAATTTTTAACTGTTAAAACATATTGTTCGCAAAGAAAATAGTGTCGGACATTCGGAACGGAATGGTACTATTAACGGATCCGTTTTTTCACCATGACTGAATTTGTTGTGTACTTCTGTGTAACTTTTCGCTTTGAACTCGCCAATGTTTTGATGTCCTTCCCCATATTTTGTTCGGGAATATTAATTCCAGCCTTTTATGTGTTATTCGAATATCAAAATTATAGAAGACTGAGACCTGCACATGACACGCTCGATAAGTGTCATCTGTAAGAAATTTGAATTATGTTCAGGCGTCATATTTATGAAAATACGCATTAAGAACAATTGGTAATGCTGATCGGTGATTTGAAATGCGTTTTTTTACCCCCTAAAATATCATCAAATGCGTTTTTGTTGATTTTATATGCGTTTTCACGCAAAAACGCATCTTATCTGTAGCTCTGGAAGGAATTGTTGATGGCATACTTGACACTGTACCATAGACAAAGGACAAGGTATCACAAAAGCTCACCATAAGCACACTGTGCATGGATGAATTAAGAATCAAAAACAGTGTAAAATTATTACATTGATTGACATCTATCATAATCCTAACACATAAATGAACAACCCTTACAGAAATACAAAGTATGCTGCAAATTTGCCACAAACTAATCTGTTTGCAAGGAGTTTTAGGCTCTATTTAACATGTGCCTGCAGCAGAAAATCCATTTTCTGCAAACATCCTACAAACTCCTTGAATAAACAAGAGGACCATTGGCCCTTAAGCGCTCACGTAATACATGGATTTACAAAAGTCAGATATCAAGAGGTTAACATTTCAGACAAATATGTTGCCTCTAAAGTACTGTGAAAAGATTTTGAATCTCTATCACACTTGTGTAAGATTTCAAGACACACATTCTGACCAAGATACAGAATTTTTAATCAAAGAGTGCTCACAAAGATTTCAATAAATTTGACCCCTTGACCTCATTTTTGACCCCACTTGACCCATATTGTCTAGACTCTTGACCTAGATATCTTATCAACAAATCAAACTCCTCATTTGGGGACACTTGAATCTCATTGGTTATTGACTTAAACATGCTTTTCCACAATGGAAATGTCTCAGGCCGATCATCAAAATTCATTAGTCTTTGAAGGGATAAGTCTTTCTTAATCAAGAAATTTGATAACTGATGATAATTATCACCCGGAATAAAGGGACTCACTAGACGGTTAAGCCTGGTTTGTCGAACTTGAGGTTCCGACTGAACTTGAGGTTCAGACTGAGCTTGAGGTTCCTACCAAATTTGAGGTTCAGACTTCATTGGAGGTTCATTGTCAAAATTGAAGTCTAGTTGTAGCACCGGTTTTGGTCTTTCATGGTATGGTGTCGCGAAATATTTCGATTCAAATTTATCAGGCTCTGGTGCTTGAGGAAAACTATTTAACAAATCATTCTCAAAATTAAGTTCCAATTCTGACAGTTCCAATTCCTTCTGTTTGTTTGAAAGTTCAAGTTTGCTTTCTATCTCAACTTTTTGCCTCCTTAATTTGGCCTTCATTATAGTCTCATTTTCTTCCAAAAGTGCCTTATTTTGTTTCAATTCCATCTCTCTCTCCACATAAGCCAAGGTCAATTTTGAACTTCTTAACTTAGACACAGAGTCCTGAATACTATTTTGATCTGCATTAACCTGCATTTTCTCTGTGTCAGACATCAAAGTTCTTCTATTTATATAAGCTTCTTCTTCAATTGTTCGCAGTCTTTTACTGTCATGCCTCCAAATTAAGAACAACCTTTAATTTCTTGCGTGAAGTTTAATACCATTATGAAGTGTGTGGTAAAAGCTGTAAATACACAAAGGAAATTCTTACTAAGCTATTCTTTGAAGAGAAATATTCCAGGAAGTATATACCATGATCAATTACACATATCAAAGGTTGCAGTGTGCCTATGCTAATAAATGTGCAAACTGATCAGGGTCTACACTGTATTTTGAGACAAATTCTACATGACTTGCAAGTACAGTGCTGTCGGCTAACCCTGCGCACTTAAGAAAGTCAAGTACAAAATTCGTGAAAAGATATCGGCTGTACAAAAAAATAAATACACGACTGTACTCGTTTACCATTTTGGCTATGTAAAAGACATTTTATCTAGAAAAAAATGTCACTACAATTACACAATCCAGTTATGAACAGAGGCACCGTCCCGTATTATCAACACAGTTTTCGTCGGCTAAACCTGCGCAGTCGAGGAAAGCACCTAAAATTAATGTCTGTAATCTATTAATATTAAACTGGAAAATACTTGAGACAAAGCGGGAATCTTTTTGCTTTAAAATATACACATGAACTGTGTTGTTTAAAATGTTGGAATTGATCGAATTTTGAGTATGAAAAATAGCTTGTTCTGCTTTTATGTTCAGCAGCCATTTTCTTAGTTTACATGACGTCATATAGCTGCGCAGCTTTAGACGACGCGCAGGATTACCCGACATGAGTGTACCTTTATGTTCTACTTTCACTTTTATAAAAGCTGCATATTATTGTCAAAACTAAAATTCTGAGTGTGAATATAGGCCATAAAAGGCATTGATTAATAAAATGATAATAATTACTATGACAGTCTGAAATATTGTTCTTACAATGCATTCAAGCAAAAGTGAAAGTAAACAGAATTTGCGTGACAAGGGAGACAACTTGTGCAAATCATTGCTGCAAACAGGTCATGGAAGCGTATTTAAAGCCTCCGAAATGGCAAATAATCTTAAATGGTGAATTAAAAAGCCTTGTCTTTGTTGCATACATACACAGGTGGTGGAAGAAAGCTGCAAATTTTGAAAAACGTCGTGACGAAACCGAACAATCTAGCATGGCGTCGCCGAACTGATCACGCGAGAAAAACCTGGAAACAAAACAGCTAGTTTCGTTCCAACAATCTTTCGCAGGCACTCAGAAAATTGGACATAAGTGTGCTAACATGACAGTGACTTTACCCTTGTCATGCTGAATAAATTTTGGCTAAAAATTTTCATCAAAATCAAAGGGCAAAAAGCACTGAAAGTACCAACTGTAGGTCAATTTTTAATTTGAAAAACTAATCTATTGATAATTCTGGTTTGAAAGTGAGAAACAGGTGGTGTAGATTAACATCAGACGGCACATATGTGCAGGCTGATGTTGGTCTATACTCCTGCCAAAGCAGGAATATTCCGGGCTCAGCATAAGGGTTAACAAGTTCTGGTCAACCTGTTTGGGGGTTGTCTCAAAATGGAAAAGAAATATTCAAAAATCATCTTTGGAATAATACTTTTGAAGACTTGAGATATTTGTAGCATGGTAGGGGCTAAAATTCATTGAAGAAGTATCTCTAGAGATTTCTCAAATGATTTTGTTTCAAAACTCAATCCTTGTGCAAGTATCATTCATATTCTCAAAATTGATATTATTCATATTGAAATGCAATCATTCTGAGGAATCGAGTAAAAATCATTATTAAAATTATTCTAACTTTACAAAAAAATTTCAATACCACAAGTGATCATCAATGAATAGCATTTCTCAGATAAAAAAGTATTTTGAATCTTTCCCTGGCAGTGGTAATCCATACACCCCTGGCTCTTTGCTATGTTCCCAGCGTAAACAACGGTTCAAATCTATGATTTCAATGTCGAAATGCATCATGAAAGGCAGATACTGCCTACCTCCGAGGTCTAGGATGGTAAGAAATGGTAAGAAATTCTAAACTGGTTGAATTGGACCAGAATTGGTTAAATTTTGTCACTTAACTTAAGGCAATTTATTTATATCACACTTATTGTAGTGCAATTAACTATGGCTTATTTTGAAGAACAATATGATACAAAAAAATTGAGTCAAGCAGAGCTTTCAAAGGGAAAGTGGACCTGAACTGGTTAATTGACTGTATTTTCTGCAAGGCCCTTAAAATTCTATACCTATTTTTAGTACATGTCTACTACATATTGACTGTTGATGACTGATTTAGAATGTTATGTACAAGTACCGGTAGTTCTAATTTGTCAACGCTGTCTGCATGAAGAGAGTGTTGATGTTGTTGTTGTTGCTGTTGTTATTGTTATAGACTGGAAAGTCTATTCTGAGTCTATCATCATTTTTTCCATTCATTTGCCAGCTTTGATTGTTTGTTGTCATTTTTATTATCTTTAATAGATATATATCATATTTTATATTAAAAAACTGTAGCAAAACTGGCAATTTATTGAATCTTAACAGTTTCAAGCACAATTTGCTCAAATGTTTTCAAGTGAATTATGCAGGCTATCAATCCTTGGTTTTTAAAGTTTAAAGTGACTCAAGCACTTTTCACCTGAAACTTATCAAAAATGTCTTTATGGCACTAAATAAGTCTTGTAGGCCCCCTACATTGTACATAGTCTAAAAAAAAGGTAAAATGACAAGTTCTTTACCCAAGTTGAATGGAAGCTAGGGTTATATTATGTGACCTGTCACGCAAAAAGGGACCATCCAGGAATTCTGTAAAATGAATTATTGAAAAAGAGTTTTGATCCAGCATAGGTCAACCAGAAGTCTCATTTCTAATATTCCTTCACTGGAAGGTAGATTCAATATTCTAGATTCAGAAAATAAGCATGGTGCAATAAGTTTTGACCCTAATCAGTCTGCTCAGTACGGGAGGTCTGACTAGGGTCGACACTTTACGCGTAACTCAGATGTTCCCTTTTTGTGTGACAGGTCATATATATATTTATATATATGGTTGTACTATATAGAAAGATAGGCTCAACATTCATCACAATAAATACAATTGCCCAAACCCCATGTAAATGACAAATAAATGAACACTAAAAGATGCAAAAAAAAAAAGAAAAATGTTGAATTTTATTAAAATGATAAATTGGAATTTTAACCTTCATTTTGAAAAGTTTCAGAGGATTCTGCTTTAAACTGATAATAACCTCATTTAGCTTGTTTTCTATGCTTTATCCTTGACCTGTAATAACTCAAGTGATCACAAGTGCAACTACCATGATATCCTATTTAACAATTCAACTTCTTACCATAAAAATTCTAATAGAGCCCATGCTCTTATAAACCCCCATCCTTCTCATCTGAGGTTGAAATTGTTATTCAACCTTTTTTATGTGATTTTTCAAAATACTGAAGCCTATCTAACAAAAGCACATGTCCACAAAATCAATGTCACTAAAATTTCAACAGATGTTTTTTGCGCCTTTCCCTCAATCAAATGTTACTATTTTGAGAAAATTATGTTTATTTTTGGCAATTTTTCACCGTTGTAATAGAAAAGTATACAGGGTAGACTCCAATAAAAGCCCATCCCTTTTTAATGGAAATACAATGATTCTTATAGAACCCTGAGGTTCTTATAAAGCTTTGTACAGTATCCCCCATAGTTAATGACTACCAATCCAATTTGTAAGAACAAATACATGTCAGAAAGAATGTGTGCGGCTGGAGCATCTATCAATGGATTCCTTGTATTTCTCTTACCCTTACTTCCATAACATCCTTTCCTTGCCTTCAGCTGCTATCCCACAAAGGCATATGATTATCAACCCATTTGTGGAAGACAAATATCAGCTGATGATCCAAATCAGGCACACATTTTTTTTTTATTGGTGGAAGACAAATACATTTAATCAAGTGTCACATGAAAAAGGAGATCAAAATTTAGATTAACATGAAACTTTCCAATGAAAAGTATTTTATGTGTGTTTAAATTTGTATGACTGCTTTTTGATGTCATGGTGATTTCTGATTTTTTGAAGAAAAAAAAAAAATCCTGGAAATCTAATGTCTGTCCATTGAGGACTGTTAAGCCACCATGTCTTGTATTATAAAACAATGGGGCTAGCAACTTCCTTTTTATAAGGCTGTCAGAGGACAGGACATATTATTATGTGATCATCCATGATGTCCCAGCATCCCAGTGCCTGTTGTCTGTTAATCTGTCCAGAGTTTATCTCTGTCTACCTATATCCAATTGACTTGTAACTAAGCGGTTATTTTTCTATATTTTCCATGATTACGGAGTAAAAGGCACTAGAATCGTAACTTTACATTGCTTTATCTCTCATGATTATGGAGTGTAGTGCATAAGAATTGTAACTCTACATATTTTTCGATTTCTGAGCTATTTTCCTTTGTTGATTTTCATATAAGGAAATCCAACAGTTTAAAGGATGTATTTTGTGATTATTTACCACCTTTTTCCATATGATATCCAATATGAGAAGACTTAAAAAAGGGCAGAGGTGTACTTATTGAATAAGTTGTAGTCACAATACTTTCATATAACAGGGTTGACATATGAATCAAAGATGTAGGAAATGTAGTTATCTTTTATTCAAGTACGCAAACTTATGGTTCCTGAGCTTGATTGTCTCTTCAGAAGAGATTATATATAGACATGTTGAATTTATGTCTCGCTCACCATCACATAAATGACTACTTACCACCTAAAAAAGGTGCCTCTGAAATGTTGTTGCCTTCTTCATGTTATACTGGTCCTCAAATGCATGAAAATTAAGGTAACAGGTCCATTTACCCTCTTTACACTGTGTTTTGCCCTGGGTTTATTAAATGGATTGACCAAAAGGTGAGGCGATTCTGGGTCTTGATAATCACCCCGGGACACAACGGGCCACCCTGGGACATTTCATAACTAAAAAATAAGCTAACTAAAATAATTAGGCAGTATGAAATTGATTATATAAATGTACACTTGGTGAAATAAAAATAAGAATTCAAACCATCCCGGGACTCATGTAAAATTACCTTTTGTGCGTGTTTAATAAACCTCGGGACAAGCCGTTTTATCAGTGTAATGACATATCTCATTATATGATGTGTTCCCGGATGCCTCATTAAGTCCTGGGGTGTCCTGGTGCGTCCCGGGATGAATTTTAAGACCGGTCGATTCCCTCTATTTGTTTCTGCCCAACCAATTGAATTTATCAGACCACATGTTCTACACATTTTGTCGAAGTATTGTGACCAAAATGAACATCATCTTAGTAGTTTTTGCTTGTTTACCTTGTATCTGATAGATTAATTTTGCCATTTCTATCTGCTATCAAATGTCAAAATTTAAAAGAAATTGAATATTTTATTATTTTTTTACTTCATTCAATCTGTGTATGTTGGATTAACTATTATTTGATTAAATTTATTAAATACATATGTATTATTATTATTTTTATTATTATTTATCAACTAAAGAAAACAGAGAGTACATTCTTATGACATGACCCCCCCCCCCCAAAAAAAAAATAAATAAGCTTTGAATTAATATAGAATACCTATAATAATTTATTTTTCTTTTTATCAAATGAGTTATCCTAAGACTTGCCTCATTTTTACTTGAACCTAAAAAATGTGTGGAGAATTTCTTAACAGAGAAACAAGGATCTTGTTGATATCCTTTCTATTATGAAAATAATTAACATAAGAATTAACAAAACACCGCTAAGCAATTTATATTTTACTGAAAAGAGGGGTCGAACGGGATTTTCGGCGAACGACCCGGGGCGAACAGGAATTATTGCGAAATGGATGTGGGGCCGACGGACCGAGATTCATAATTAACAAAACTAGATAATACATACTCTGCGATGTCATTTACGAAAGATCCTGAAATAATAGATCTGTATCATTTTTTTCGTTTTTGTTGCCGAACTTGATTTCACAGAACACAGGGAAAAGTGTTCATTTTATCGTTATCAAAGTGGGTAATTTAAACTTTTTTTGTTAATCGAATAAACATTTCGCCTTGTTAATTTATGTTCGTATGATAAAAGCAGTTTTTATTATGTATTTCAATTGTAAACGAAGATATAAATATATTTGCTCAATCTTAAGATTTAGCAACCATTCTTAAGAACGGGCAAACAACGGTTGCTCAATCATGAGAATGGCCAATTTCCCAAGAACGGGCACAACATAAATACCGATGTATATCTAAAGCAATCAGCGTATGTCTACAGTGAAGAAAGGGCATTAGACGTCACTTTTTAAAAGTGTGAAGTAAAGACTCTGATCAGTCTATACAGGCTGATGTGAATCTAATCTTGTTGGAAATCAAAGGCGTAGCTTGGAATTTGAAATTAATACTCACTCAGAAGGTGACCAACATAGAGTAGCATAGGATAAATGTGATATCTGGAAAAATGGTGTAGGTACGATGTTATGATCATTTATCAACGACCTTTTTCGAAAGAGGATTTATTTCTTTTCCGCACTTGAGTACTGCGAATTACGCCCTTGGAAATGTCAAGCACAGACTCATTTATTTTTACCTTTAGATTACGTACCTGCGATTGGTCTACCTACGAGCGGATATTCTCCGTAACCACCAGGTCCAGTCTGCATAAATTTGTAGGAAAAGTCCAGATCAGTTTTAGCTGATATCTCAACCCCGTATTCATTACTTGATGTCCTGGTGAACTTCCAAATGCCTGGCTTCGGGTGCTTTTTGAAAAAAATATGAACACATTGTCAATGAGCGATGTAAGCGTTCAAATTATCAAGGTTAGCTCGGTAGGAAAAAAACTTATATTGTGTATGGGGCAATCTCATTAAAATCAAAGGCAGGGGCGTAGCGGTTGGCAATATGGTAAAATTTGATTTTAATGAGATTATGTATGGGGATATTATGAATTACGTTAATTAATTTCGATATTTGAAACTATATTTAATACATGATAATACTAATCAGTCGGTCATTTTAAGCACTAAATTACTGTTCCTTTATGAAGCCTGGGAAAATACATGAACAATATTTAAAAGTTACCCTTGAGAATAACGTCAACAGCGTTTCTTCCCAATTGTAGATATACAAGCTTAAGTGAGTGACCAAGGGTCAATTTTCTCTATACTTATATAGAGAAAATTGACCCTTGAATACCCACATAAACTTGTACATCTGTATTGATCAATACTTGTTTTATCTTAACTAAATTAGTCGCACACAAATGATAGCATACATGAATTACTCATTATCTATAATCTTTGACTTGGTAGGTCCCAATTGTAGATATACAAGTTTAAGTGAGTGACCAAGGGTCAATTTTCTCTATACTTATATAGAGAAAATTGACCCTTGAATACCCACATAAACTTGTACATCTGTATTGATCAATACTTGTTTTATCTTAACTAAATTAGTCGCACACAAATGATAGCATACATGAATTACTCATTGTCTATAATCTTTGACTTGGTAGGTCTTGGTTTGCTTATAACGTACATAATGAGCGACTTTTCTATTCAATATATCGCTCTCTGTAAAAAGTTAATCGGACATTCTGACTAGGTATCTCATTGTTTATAATCTTTGACTTGGTAGGACTTGGTTTGCTTATAACCTACATAATTGACGACGTTTCTATTCAATATATTATTCTCTGTCAAAAGGATTTCGGATATTCTGACCAGGTTCGACACTTTACGCACTACATAGATGGCCATTTTTTGCGTGACGAGTCACAAATATGAATAACAGTCAAAACTGTCAATAGCGGCCACCCACGGGACAAGGCAAAATCGGCCGCATACGGGAGTTGGCCGCTTAACGGAAAATACCCCCACCCACCCCACCCCGGCGGCCGCTGGCACGCACAAAAATTGGCTAATATCATAAGTCCATCGGATGGCACACTGAAAATGTAGTACTCGTATCAAAAGATTTTATATCAAAATCGGCGATAGAAACCAAAACAATGTAAATAATTCTTGGAAAGCGGTATTTACGATGTTTTAATCATTCACTATCAATATGTTCCCACCTGGGGAATGTAATCAGCGTATGTAAACGAGTTGCATTTTGTCACAGGGACCAAAAAGGAATTAAATAAACTTCATGCACGATAAAGTTGATGAATAAGATTTTGACATGAATAATATTCCTGATTGCTTAGAATATAATATTATTCATTAGAGAAAGTGACAATTTTGAGATCATTCCATGAAAGTATAAATGCGCTGGAGACACGACGCTTTTAGTGTTTATGGTTTTCACAGAAGTTGGTTCTGTTAAAGAGCAAATTTGCGCGGTCGGACCTGAACTGGCCGCATACGGCAGTTTGGCCGATATTCTCAGGTGACCGCTCGCACTGTTTATCAGGATTTACTTACAGTTAGTTTCACGACCACAAGTCTCGAGCCAAGTGTCTGTTTCGAAGCCCTATTAGGATCCCTGAAAGTCTCTTGTGATCCTAATCAAATAAAAACATTTGTAAAATACATACTTCGGAAAAAAATTGTATGCAGTGAAAGACAAGGGTCGCTGATTTATGTTACTTAATACAATAATGCGAACAAAGTAGATCCTACATTTTTGATGGTTATTTATTATTATAATTATTATCATTATTATTATTATTATTATTATTATTATTATTATTATTATTATTATTATAATTATTATTATAGGGATTAGTTTCTTTTTCATTTCGTTTATTGGAGTATAAAGTGCAATTGCCTAAGCCTAAGCACATAGCAAATTACGCACGATTTTGCACAGGACATGCAGATCGAAGGTCGGGAGTTTCCCCAAAAGACCAACGGCATTTTATACAGAAATAAAATTAAATGGATTTCTGCACGTAATACGATTTAAACCAATCAAAAATCTAAATTTTACTGAATTTACCTATAAATATATAGGTACTTACAATAGTGTTGCACCGACCCCTCTCTTGTACTGCAGAAGTGTTCTACAACAGCTTGTAATGCTTATGATGTTGATATGGATCAGACAAGCGGATACACTCAGTTTATTTATAAAAATAAGTTTTTGAATCATTTGGAATTGCTTTTGAGATATGATATCATGCAAAAGTCAGCAAAGTAATATCGCTTATCGGAATTTCAGACTTACTCTATCTACTTAGGTCAGCCTAACACACCACACAAAACTAAAGTTCGGTCCTAGCCAAATCCTCATGCATTTTTACTCATAATATTGTTAGCTTGTACCTTCGGGTTTTTTTTCACAAGGAAAAAAGTGAAGGCTTTTGAAATATTACGCATTTTAAAAGTGCACTCATACTACATGTACCTTATAGTTCACAACACTTTGCAGAAATGGCATTTGAAATCTGCCTTGAGATATTTTCGTGCAAAGAAGACTAGTTACCATTTCTCAACCCAGGTGAATCTTTTCAAATACAAAGATCCATTTTAGGATAGTTTTTTTTTAATTGTTTGAGACTTTTATTTATTCGCTGTATCTTTACTTGGAGTGTTACTATGATAATTCTGGGAAATTATCCTTAAACATCTGTACTTACCACCGGGCTGAAATAGATTAAAGACTGGTCTAACATTGATTGTGGACTGAATTTTTATGGTAAGATTGGATACAAGGTCGTCTACTGGTATAGTAAAAGTGTTGCTGTCTGTTCCTCTCAGTAAAAACTTCATAATCGACACAGGAGGTTTTGACGACACAGTTTCCTGCAAAGAAAAACAAGAGCCGTCAGAGACGGATTATGCTCCCCGAATAAGGCATTGTCACAAAAACAAAAGCCATGTTGGACATGGAAATTCCCCGCGAAGAAAGCTTGATAGTAAACTGAAGCTTAATAGATAAAAGATTCTTTTGTACTGTCAAAGTTTTGCCTCCTATAAAATCTAAGTAGTAAAAATTAACAAAGGGCAACAACTCCAAAATTATGCAAGCAAGAGTTGTAGTTCTTGTACACTGCACTTATCCTCTATGAGATCTATCCACCCATAAAGTTTCAAGTTGATAGCTATTATACTTTAGGAGATATACTCTGTGGTCAGATTGCAAGGACTCAAATAATGTGTAATCTTATACTTCAAACATAAAGGTAACAAACATTAAACCTCCTTTTTGCATGACATATTTTTAGACACAAATTTCAAATAGTTTATGGTAAAGGGCATCTGATTTGCTACTGAAATGTGAAATTTCATCAAATTCTGACCATAAGACTAGGAGAAATGAAAGAATAACTGTATTTTACGCGCTAGCGCAAAGGTAACAAACATTTAGCCCCCTTTTTCCATGATATATTTTTTTACGTTAATTTCAAATTGTTTATAGTAAAGGGCATCTGATTTGCTACTCAAATATGAAATTTCACTAAATTCTGACAGTTAGACAAGGAAAAATTTGGGAAAAACTGTTTTTTACCCTAAGTCCTCTTTTCCCGTGCAAGGCCTCAAATCCAAAAACCGTCACAGTTACATCATCACTATATCATAGGGAGTTCACATGGTAAGTTTAATTTGATTTGGCCCAAGGGTTATGGAGAAATAGGTGGGGACGGACGGACGGACGGACGGAATAACTATTTTATATGCTAACGTAAAGGTAACAAACATTTAGCCCCCCTTTTCCATGATAATTTTTTTACGTTAATTTCAAATTGTTTACAGTAAAGGGCATCTGATTTGCTACTCAAATATGAAATTTCACTAAATTCTGATTGTTAGACTAGGAGAAATTTGGGAAAAACTGTTTTTTATTCTAAGTCCCCTTTTCCCGTGACGAGGCCTCAAATCCAAAAACCGTCACAGTTGCATCATCACTATATCATAGGGAGTTCACATGGTAAGTTTCATTTGACTTGGCCCAAGGGTTTTGGAGAAATAGGTGGGGACGGACGGACGGACGGACGGACGGACGGACGGATGGATGGACGGACGGACGGACGGACGGAATTACGGACGGATGGACGGACGGACGGACAGACGAAGCGGCGGCTGTATGCTCTCCCTTCGGGGAGCATAAAAATACGAAAATAAAGTTATATACGCTTATGATTCAAGAGTTAAGGCATTTTGCTGTTGAGTGTCAATAAAAGCATATCAGCCATGCGTGCAAGGCGGAAACCATTTTAAAAGTCTGTAAACGTTTTTTTACACCCAGATACACTTCAATTGCACCAATCGAGAACCCTCGGCGATTCTACGTCATAGTCTTCGGTAAAAATACGGGCGCAGTCACGAGAGCGCGTGATTTCGCAGGTGGGGTTATATGACGTAACAAACATCAACGATCCCGCTAAGGGTGACGTTGCATAAAACGAAAGCGACGAAAGAAAATAAGTGGACATATTATAATTTGATAACGAAACGCAGTATTTTAATGTGTTTTGTCATCAGACTACAATATGCCAAAAAGTTCTCCACAGACGATCGGAAAGAATTAGCAAGATGCGTTTTTCTTCAAGTGTTTTAATTAACCGAAGAACCTCTCGAAGCCGCATTACTTAAAAATGACATAAATTACTACACCTACGTCCGTGGAACTTACCAGTTTACGGAAAAATCCGAATGTTGTTCCGAATGCAATCGTACACCATAATTACACGTTTAAGAAACTATCATTTTAATGTCCTTCTTGGGAGGTCTGCAAATCCTCTGGATTTTTTTTTTCAATTAACACAACAATGAGTATGATACTTTCGGCAAGGTAAATTTAATGCGCTGTTCAGGCCATGTAATTTGCCTTCAATTGACAAGGTCTAATAAGTAGAACGCAATATAATGTTATATATAATTCCGAAATTCGTCATTGGAATTAAAAGAATATACTTAGACTTAGGATCTCGTGACTTTTTGAAAATGTAGATTATAAAAAATAGCCATCGAGAAATGAGCCTGTGTGTGATATTTCCAACAATTTCAAATGAGTACAAGGCAAAGACACTGGCCATTCTGTGCATCAGCACTTTATAGATATATATGAGGTCTCAAAGTGAATTTGAACTGTCAGGTAATCTTGTAAATGCACTTTCGGTTCAATGTTTCTGTTTCACGCACATGACAAATTGTTGGAAATGTCACGTACAGGCTCAAATTATTTCCTACCTTGATAAGGTCTACAACTGCCCCAATATCGCCTTTATTAGTAACGTAAACACTTCCCCCAGACACCTGGGCTATGATATTATACAGGTTCATACTAGATGTTGTTGTTATCCGCCGCTTTACTCGAATTCCTGTACAAGACATAAAAAGTATTTCTGACAAGGTTCAAGACAGTCCCAATGCTCTCTTGATAGTTATACCATCCCGACTGTAATGATTGAAAATTCTTAATTCGTCCCTCTCGTTTTACTTTCTTTTCTCTACTTCTGAGCTATTTTAATGATTTGTTTTGTTTGTATATTAAGTCAACCATATTGACTTCCATAAGTCATTAAAGCCGACGGTGGTTTGACTGGCTTCAAACCATGACCAAAACTACTCACTTCTCACTCAATGTCATATCTGCATTGTATGCAATACGCTAGCTCACGACCATAAACAGTGATTTTGAAAGACAAATGTGAAATATATATCCTACAATTATACTACTCAATATTTTATAAGATTTATATGTAATATTTTGGGTATTTTTTACCCCGGAATAAATTATCGAAATTTTTGTTTTAATTCAGAAAAAATGGTCATTTGGCTATACTTTTTTTTACTAAGACAACAATAGATGGACGAGCAATTGAAGCGGAAATGTGCTTTAAACTTAATAGGGGCAATAATACCTGATAACTCTGGGTGGAAAACAAATTAAGATTTTAGAAGAGGTCATTAAAATTGACTAGCACAATTGCTTGCTTGGGCTATTTCATTAGATTTTGGGTCAAGAATAGCTTTTTAGACTTTCAAGTTTTCCAATGCTATCGATTCGAACAAATCGATCGCGTTGCGTCCTACAGCTGCAGAACCATGGTTAGCTTGTCCAGTAAACTACTGTTGAAGCCTGTCGCATATTCAAGTCGTGGTGAAGTGAATTAAAGTATTAGGACTTTGGTAGATAGTCCACTCTTTTTGAATTCCTTTGTACAGGTGTTCGATGGTGATCTCTGTTTCCCCGAATTCCACGCAAAATGTCAATGATGTAGACTGTTCTTTGAAACAATTCAGAAACCGTCAACATATAGGCTTTATGGAAACCTGACGACGAGCATTCCAATTTATATTATTGAAAAAAAACAAACAACACAGCTAATCAAGTTTCAAACAGTTGCAGTTTTAACGAAGATTTGAATTGAATAAGTGTGTTCCATTGCCGATTTTTGGAGAATCCAGATCTTGTAATAATGCCATTGTTAGAATTGTATTGTCATGGACTTCCTCTCAAAAGATATGATTGTTTAACTGTGGTTTTCCACCGCTTTCAACAAATTTCAGTTATAACGCGGCGACTGGAGCATCTAGTAATAGATTCCTGGTGTTTCTCACACCAATACTACCATTACCTCATTTCCTAGCCTACAGCTTTCATCCCACATAGGTTTACAATTATCAACCTATTGGTGGAAGACATATATAAAGGATATGTGCCGCCGTTGGATATTGAACCCAGGATATTTCAAATGATAGTGCGAAGTGCTGCCAACTTCGCTTTGACGGCGGCTTCTTCAAAAAAAAGTTCCGTATCTGTATTCTTTGTCGGTCATGACCTTTGGGTATGGAATCAATTACAGTAAGATATAAGAGTGTAAAGAAAATTGTACCTACTTATAGTTCGAAAAGACACAATTATTTATTCCACATCTTAAATGTGTATGCAGTCCTCTGGAATTGTTTCTTCGGGTTTGATTTCATTTAGTGGACAAAAGTATACGTCGAAAGTAGGCAGGAGGTCAACAAGGAGTATATGTAAACTGCGTTTTAAGATAAGGACTGTCTGCCACATTCCAGAGACCAAACTCACAAATGTATTTAAAAAGTAACAGGCTTCGATATTTGCCTTCCTAGTAAAGCCAACGACGGTTCTGATACAGCAAAGAACTATTGGTTAGCAGATTCAAATGTCATTATGAAAGCCTCCGAAAGATATCTTTACATGTAAGAGTCTGATCATATATGGTAAAAAACACTTTTATGACTTTAGCAAGCTCTTTAAAGGCAAAATTTAAATATCCTCTCTTTTTTTTTGTAAATAAAAAGAAAAGTCTTTTTCACCTTTCGTTCCGTGTCATCCGTAATTAATGCCCCTACTAAGTTTAAACCACAGTTCCGCTTTCATAGTGTGCTAACTATTTTGCTTTTTACCACAAACATATTATCTAATGAACATAATTTCATGATAAGGAGTTTTTTTTTAACTTCGCAATCTTGGGTAAAAATCTACCAAACTTTGAGAGATCGCGAAGGTTTTTATGACCTTGCGTCGAAAAATATTCTATAATAAACAAATTGTGAGATTTTTTATTGTTAATTAGCTTAAGGCTTAACTTAAAATAATGCTCATACTTGCGTTTAAAGTAATTTGAGCAAAAAGATGATCTTAATCCTAGTTAAATATTGCTTTTTGTTGCTGTCAATGAATTATTAGAATAGGAGGGTTTTGTTGCTGTTTATGAAGGTATCAAAATTATCGCATAAGTAAAAGAAAATAGTGATTAGGCCTTGGTTATACTAAAATATCTCGAACAAAATTCTAAAGTTGCACAAGCTAAAGTGGTTGATCAAAGGTCAATTCGTCTTTACTTGAAATTTGAAGACTCATGCAAGCTTTTGCATCTATTATTTACCTTGTTTAGTTTCCGGTACAATATAAAACACGTGAACATTTTCATCAATACATTCAAGTGGCGTTGGTTCCCTTGAAACGGAAGTTTTGGTTTTGATTATCACAAGTTGATTTTGCTCTGAATATTTACAAGCTGAAAACAAAGAATTTGATAATTGGTCAAAATGTAAAGAAAACACATCAATGGGTTAACGAAAAACGGTTGTAAGTACCTCTTAATAAAGAGGTTCTTACAATAGTTTTGCGTTAAACCTTCGAAATTGAAGTCAAACGATGTGTTACCTTGTTATAACGATGATTCAAAATCAATGATTAATATGTTTTATGAAGTTTGGAAAAGACATTTTTGTTTCACTGAATATAAAGAGATGATAAATATTGTTGGTAGAGTTAGAATTAAGGTTTAGTTTGCATCTTTGTCATGTACTTTCGGTGGTCCTCTCTGAAATAGTTAAAAAGTCGGATCGACGAACATTCCATATGAACAGAGCTTAAAAGATCGAATAAGACAAAATCTCCTTTTCTTGGATGAATAGACAGACCTATGTTATGGAGCTTTGGTCTCAGAGGAGTGACCAAGGGCCAACGGCTCCGCTCTTGTTTGAAATGACGGTACATTTACGCCGTGTCATAACGACGTAACGACGTCGAAACAGAATAGATATCAAATGAAATATAAAAGCGCTGGGATAATTATATCTGTATTTCGATCCTAAGTATTTTTATCCTAAGATCCATTTTCAGCTCACCTGAACACGAAGTGCTCAAGGTGAGCTTTTGTGGTCGCATGATGTCCGTCGTCCGTCGTGTGTCGTGCGTCGTCAACATTTACCTTGTAGACACTCTAGAGGCCACATTTTTGACAGATCTACCTCAAATTTGGTCAGAATGATTGTCTTGATAAAATCTCGGACAAGTTCGAAATTGGGTCAAGTGGGGTCAAAAATGAGGTCACGGGGTCAAATATTAGAAAAACCTTGTAGACACTCTAGAAGCCATATTTTTTGCTCAATCAACCTGAAAATTGGTCAGAATGGTTGTCTCGATGAAATCTCGGACAAGTTCGAAATTGGGTCAAGTGGGGTCAAAAATGAGGTCACAGGGTCAAATATTAGAAAAATCTTGTAGACACTCTAGAGGCCATATTTTCAGCTCAATCAACCTGGAGATTGGTCAGAATGATTGTCTTAATGAAATCTCGAACAAGTTCGAGATTAGGTCAAGTGAGGTCAAAAATGAGGTCACGGGGTCAAATATAAGAAAAATCTTCTAGACACTCTAGAGGCCATATTTTCAGCTCAATCAACCTCAAATTTGGTCAGAATGATTGTCTTGATGAAATCTCGGACAAGTTTGAAATTGGGTCAAGTGGGGTCAAAAATGAGGTCACGGGGTCAAATATTAGAAGAACCTTGTAGACACTCTAGATGCCATATTTTCAGCGCAATCAACCTGAAAATTGGTCAGAATGATTGTCTTGATGAAATCCCAGACAAGTTCAAAATTGGGTCAAGTGGGGTCAAAAATGAGGTCACGGGGTCAAATATTAGACAAATCTTGTACACACTCTAGAGGCCATATTTTCAGCCCAATCAAAATGAAAAATTTGTCAGAATGATTGTCTTGATGAATTCCCAGACAAATTAAAAATTGGGTCAAGTGGGGTCAAAAATAAGGTCATTGGGTCAAATATTAGAAAAATCTTCTAGACACTCTAGAGGCCATATTTTCAGCTCAATCAACCTGAAGATTGGTCAGAATGATTGTCTCGATGAAATCTCGAACAAGTTCGAAATTTGGTCAAGTGGGGTCAAAAATGAGGTCACGGGGTCAAATAGATAAATCTTGTAGACACTCTAGAAGCCATATTTTCAGCTCAATCAACCTGAAAATTGGTCGGAATGATTGTCTTGATGAAATCCCAGACAAGTTCAAAATTGGGTCAAGTGGGGTCAAAAATGAGGTCACGGGGTCAAATATTAGACAAATCTTGTAGACACTCTAGAAGCCATATTTTCAGCTCAATCAACCTGAAAATTGGTCAGAATGATTGTCTTGATGAAACATCGGACAAGTTTGAAATTGGGTCAAGAGGGGTCAAAATGAGGTCACGGGGTCAAATATTAGAAAAACCTTGGAGACACTCTAGAAGCCATATTTTCAGCTCAATCAACCTGAAAATTTGTCAGAATGATTGTCTTGATGAAATCTCGGACAAGTTTGAAATGGGGTCTAGGGGGGTCAAAAATGAGGTCACAGGGTCAAATATTAGAAAATCTTGTAGACACTCTAGAAGCCATATTTTAAGCTCAATCAACCTGAAAATTGGTCAGAATGATTGTCTTGATGAAGTCCAGGTAAATTTTTGGATTATGGTCTTATGGGATCAAAAATTAGGACACAGGTTCAAGTTTTAGAAAAGCATTGTAGACACTCACTCTGTAAGCCATATTTTCAGCTCAATCAACTTGAAAATTGGTCAGAACGACTTTCTTGATGAACTTGGGTCAAGTGGGATCAAAAATGAGGTCACAGGGTCAAATCTCAGAAAATCCTTGTAGACACTCTAGAGGCCAATCATCCAGAGAATTAGCCAGATTGAAATTGTCTTTAAAAATCTGTCTGGTTTGAATTTGGGTCAAGTATGGTTAAAAACTAGGTTAAGAGGTCAGATCTTAAGACTGTTAACTCAGGTGAGCGATTTAGGGCCACTATGGCCCTTTTGTTGTTCTTATTTTTCAATGTCCATAGTGTAAAAATAGATGTTTATAGTTCTGAAAAGGGGTGCTCAAGTCATCATTTTCTAATGTAAATGGAGAAATTGAGGGTAAATAACAATAAAACACCTAAATGTGGTTGGCTGTATCTATTTTGTATCGATGTCATTTTTTTAATCAGATAGTCATAGACTCAGAAAAAGTAAATGTAGAACTTGTTCGGCTTTTTGAAACGATTCTAAATGGAAAACATGCTGAACTACGTATCTTTTCTTTTTTATATCTATTTTTCTATCTTCTTTAAGTGAAAACAATATATTAAAATGATATATCTAGCCAAAAGTCATCTATAGATATAGGTGACTTCTAGCTAGATAAATTCCTTTATGACTTACCGTATTTGAGTGTCACATTTGTATCAAGTAAATGAAATTCTGGGTTCACTTTGAAATACTCGCGAAGCTCAGCTTCCGGATCACTTGCGATATCAAAATCAATGAACACATAGGTAACGTCTGGTTGAACGCCTAGTAGCCTATCAATTGTGTCTTTTCCAACGTACTTTATGATACCTGATTCTGGAAGTTATAAATAAATAGAAATTCTGATTGTCAAATGTGTTTCATATTCTTTTAGTACATCGAAACTATTGTAAGAAATAAAAAGTACACAAAAGTATAACTGTGCATTCATACGATCGGTGTTAATTAATTAGATATTCTTTTTTAATTTGGTTATATAGGAAACTTAAGCCCTCATTAAAAAAGTACCTGTACCTAGAAAAGTTATTTTAGAAACAAGAATACCATTTCTTTGAATCTCGTGAATTAGAAATGACAAGGCAGAAATAGCGTTAACAACTTTTGAACGTATTTTGAAGTTTGTATGAAAAATATGCTATGAAATAATTTTGTGTAGAGCTAGATACAGTTAACAACAACGTGAAATTGACATTCATCGCAATCACAGCCATTCTAAATCATTCGCTCAACGCTCGATTCATTCATTCCTAACACTCACTCAAACCATTCAAGAATACTCCAAAATGACTAAAATAAATAAGATCAACAACTACATTCAAATTAAATATAATAAGTAAAAGATAGTGAATTCACTTAAAAATAATTGAAATTGAAAATTGAAATTGAAATTGTGCTCGTGTGATATGCAATTTAGAAAACTTTTATTAATATTTTATTGGAGGGAGGTACTAAATATCGCTAATTTTGTTCATTCTGAACAAAATTAGCGACATTGGATTACCTCCCTTAAGTTTCACTCAAGACTGACTCCACACACTCATTCAATTTCAACAACAAAAAAAAAAAACATTCCAAAATTATTCACTTTGTCAATTTCACGATGTTGTTAATTGTGGCGTAAGGTCAGTTTCGGTCGTAATCGTAAAGACCGTATTACCTTTATCAGTAAGGAATTTGGTACAATGAACTATAGCAAGAGCTGCAGCTTCTGTATGCAAAAAATAATGTGGAGATAAAACCGGATTCCCCGACATCTTATTGATGCCCCAAGGTACTGTGTTTGGGTTGCGACCACTGTCCAAAATACCACCGTGTCTGCATTTTCCGGTGATAGGATTGTTATCGTTTTCTGAAACATCGACATCGGGAAATAGTATAGAATTTATCAATCAAATACAGCGAAACTGGTGATAATCTACTCATGGACGAGACAGCTGATGTATACCACGAGGTAAATCATTCAGTAGGGTACAGTTACTTATAACGTAAAATTGAAATTAATCTCAACAAAAAACCATTTTAAATCACTCACTCAACGCTCCATTCATTCATCCAAAACACTTTTTCAAACCATTCAAGATCGCTCCAAAATCACTAAAATAGGTAAGATCAGCAAATACATCCAACATAAATTAAGCTAGGAAAAAACCGCAATTTCGCTGATATAATTGAAAGACTAAGTGTCTAATTGGTTCTTGAAGAAAAAGAAAACCATTTATAGAACTTTAATACTTAGTTTATTAAAGGGGGGTAATAAATATCGCTATGAACAAAATTAGCGATATTCGTTAACTATCCTTTAATGTCACTCAAAACTCACTCTTCGCGCTCATTCAATTTCATTAACTGTATATTCAGGCTTTTGAAGATCTCTTCTAATTAATTGATTTTGTTTCCTCAGCGTTTTTGGATTTCAACAGTTATGCATTAATAAACGAGCGGCTTCTCCAGCTACCTATTGTTTTCTGTCGCTTCTAACACCGGTACAACCACAGTATTTCATCAAAGTCCTGAGATGCGCATTCAGCCTAGGCAAACTTCATCCGCCCATCGGGGGGAGAAAAATTGGGACCTTTTTCTTCTTGCAGGTTTCAATTAATTCAGTTCGATGATGAAATTGTGATTATACTATGTCTACGAAAATCATGTTGTTTATTGAATTATATTGTATATTGAAGTATGAAATACTCCTCTTTAGCAAACACAATGTGACTGAGACGATTTAAAAAAAATGAATAGATCGCATTCTTTTTTTTTTTTTTTTTGGAAAATGAGCCGAATACATAGGTGACCCGTAACCTATGCAAAAAGGGACCATCTTGGTAGTGCGTAAAGTGTCGACCCTAGTCAGACTGCGCGGAGTGCGCAGACTGACTAGAGTCGAAACTTTTTGCACCGTGCTTATTTTCTAAATCTAGAATGATCAATCTATCTTCCAGTGAAAGAATTTTTGAAATGCGACTTCTGGTTGACCTATGCTGGATCAAATCACTTTTTCAATAATTAATTTTACAGAATTCCCGGATGGTCCCTTTTTGGACCGGATTTTTGATAAAGCAAAATGATAATTTACGTTGAGATGCTGTATCCAAACTTCTGTTCCAATAACCACTTGTCAAATGGACTGTTATCAAGTTGGCCTTACAGTTCTCGTCTGTGTTTCTGTAAAGAATCGTGCAATTTACCACCAAATAGATTTGCAAAGTTACGTTTCATAGATATATAGAGGATAATCGTTTGTTTCAGTGAAAGATCGATTTATATTTCATTGAGTTAACAACAAAAGCTATAGAGCCACGAGTGAAAATATAGCTTTTGTTGTTCACGAAATGAAATATCAATCGATCTTACTCGAAAAACAAACGATTATTCTACTTTTTTTTAATGCAAAAATGAGAAAAAATGTGAAATTTTAGGACATATTTTCATTCAGCGCGTCATTTTGCACGTGATTGATGTGCAACGTTAATTGTAACGTCACTTATTTCGCCCCGCATAGATAACGTCAGATAGGGTGAAATGCACAAAAGCAAGGTATAAAATTTGATAATTTCACTGCTTTTGCGGTGAGATTATCAACTGATAATCTACCGTTATTTCTCGATAAACCACCGAAACGCATGAAAGAAATTGGCATATTTTTTCAGAAAATGAGAGTTTGAAAAAAAGCCACAAACCAAAGCGGAGAAGATTTTTATTATCTCGGTAGTTAAAATGTTCTTGATATTAGATATTTCAACTGGTTATCATATACAGTTAACAACATCGTGAAATTCAATAAGGGAATGATTTTGGCATGATTCTGGAATAAAATTGAATGAGTGCGATGAGTGAATCTTAGCGGTATTTATTACCTCCCTTTAATAAAATAAGAATTAAAGCTCTATAAATGGCTCTCTATTTCTTACCAAGCAGACACTTAATTTTTTCAATTTTACCAGTGAAATGGCGATTTTTCCAAGCTGAATTTTTTTGGATATATTTCTTGATCTTTTCTTTTTTAGTGACCTTGGAGCTTCCTTGAACTGATGAGTGAGTGTTTGGAATGAATAAATGGAGCGTTGAGTGAGTGATTTAGACTGATTAACATAAATGCCAATTTACGGTTCTGACAGACGGGTCACATATTTATTACCTTTCGGATGCTTACTCACCCACAGCTTTTACATGTAAGTGTAGTCGGTGCGGCAACTCTGTATGGAAACAGCTCCTGGGTACCTATAAAGATTTTGAAAAAATAAGCGCATTAAACCCAAGGGGACCGTCTCCGAAGTGAGAAAAGTGTCGACCCTGGACAGACTGCGCTGCAAGCTAACTAGGGTCGATTGTTTTAATTTTTGTGATTTTAGCTTTACTGAGGGAAGGTCAGAAGAGCTATATAGCGATACCTTTTTCCCGCCCTGTGTTACGCGAATACGGTTAACAACATCGTGAAAGTGACAAGATGAATGATTTGGGATTGATTTAGGAATGAAATTGAATGAGTGTGTGGAGCGAGTTTTGAGTGAATTTAATGGGAGGTAACCATATATCTTAAATTTTGTTCAGGATGAACAAAATTTGCGATATTGATTACATCCCTTTAATAAAAACCGCATAAATGTTCTACAAATAGCTTTCTATTTCTTCGAGATCTAATCAGACGCTTACAATTTCTATTAATTCAGTGAAATCCAGAATTTTTCCGAAGCTATTTTTATTTTGAACGAAGTTTTTGTTATATGTTTTTCAGTGAGTTTGGAGCTTTTTTGAATGGTTTGAGTGAGTGTTTGGAATGAATGAATGGAGCGCTGAGTGAGTGATTTAGAATGGTTTTGATTGAGTTAAATGTCAATTTCACGGTGTAACTAACTGTAAGTACCATCTTTGCCCGTCGGGAATTAAATATTTTAGGAAAAATGATAAATTTGGTCAAGTAAAGGCACACCGGGATCCCATATCAATTAAGTTAAATAGAAGGCTGAAATGCTCATTTTTTAATCGAAAAATATACAGATAGCGAAAAGTGTCGACCATAGACAGCTTGCGCGGTCTGACGAGTACAGTTATCACATCGTGAAATTGACAAAGGGGATGATCTTGGAATGATTATGGAATAAAATTGCATGATTGCGATGAGTGAGTTTTGAGTGAAATTTAAGGGAGGTAAACCAATATCGCTAATTTTGTTCAGCACGAACAAAATTAGCGATATTTACTACCTCCCTTTAATAAGATAAGCATTAAAGTTCTATAAATGGCTTTATATTTCTTCAAGAGCTAATAAGACTATATTCTTTCAATAATGTCAGTGAAATGGCAACTCTTCCAAGCTAAATTTATTTTGAATGAAGTTGTTGATCTTGTCTATTTTTGATTTTGAAGCGTTCTTGAATTGTTTAAGTGAGTGTTTGGAATGAATGAATGGACCGTTAAGTGATTTAGAATAGTTTTAATTGAGATGAATGTCAGTTTCACGTTGTAACTATCTGTATCGATACATTTCAGACTTCTCAGATGGCCCATTTTCGCCTGACGGAACATGTTTAAATATGTGCGAATGTATTGTTGGGTTGGACCAAACTCATGTTTAATAATTTAAGTGCATGTTTTAAAAAAGACAATAATCATCAAGATGGTTTTGATCCATGGGCGGAGTGTACTTGATTTATCTATTTATCTACATTTATCTATCGGTGTCTTGTCATTTCTTTCCAGTCATCGAAATAATCTGAACTTACGAATCTGTTTTTATGCAGTTTATGTTTCAACCTACGTCCAAAGGTAAATAATTTTTCATCCGTTCGAGTGAACGGCAAATTACTACCAATTAAAGCTCCTCGCCATCGAAATGATAATATAAACTTACAGGGGAAATGCGTTACGGTAGACTAATCAATTCTTAGGCTTGCCTGAGTATACTTGTAAGAACTTCTTCGAATTATCATTGTTACTCTATTGAGTGATAACTCAATGGGTGAGCTAGGTGATCCTCTACTTCCTCCCTGCATCTTAGATTTAAATGTGAGCATGTGCGTAAGATTTCCATATTTTTCATATATCGCCAGTTAAGTGCAAGACTGTACTAAATGTCTATACACTATATAGACACTTAGTTCAGTCTTGCACTGAATCCTCGATATGTACATAGCAAAGACTCTGACCAGTCTGTGCATCCGCTTCACATTGCTTTGAGTAGATACATAATACTTGTACACCATCAGGTAACATTATATTTACAGTAGGTGGCTGTACTCACTGCTAAATCTTTGCACCACGCGCACATTTCAATTGTTGGAAATGTCACGCACATGCTCATGTAATTAACTTTTGCTCGGTATCATAAATAAAGGCATTGTGTTTTCCAAACTAAATTTCTTTTTAACAAAATAAAAAAAAACAAAATAATGATAATCCGATCTATTCTTTTTCCCGTCAATATCGTAATACAACTGCGCACAACGACAAATGTAAACGCCGTTTTGCAGGTGCTAGATAATGCAAAAAATCAAGTAATAAAAGGAAATTCTTTCTGATTTATTCTTCTTGATAATCGGCTTACATGTAGAATGAGTCCGATTGAGACGAGGTTCAAATTCACGATTTTACTACCTGTGCTTATTTGTACGTAAACTTTTTTTTCAAAGAATACTTACCCAGCTCTTTACACAGTAACACCGGATGGTTTTCGACCCAGTTCGTGTTGCTATAAAACGACAATATAAGATGGAAAATCTGTCCAAGTATTTGACGTCCATATTTGTTGTCCACTTGGGATTTCAGTAAGGTCTGTATTAGTGATTGTCGAAGGTTGTATAACAACCTGTGTCCTGAATTAAGAAATTTTACAGTTTTTTTAACTGCAATTAGCACAGATTTTTTTTTCAAGTAGGCCTAAAAGTCTTATGACAAAACGTGACAAGTTTTAAAACTCAGCGACAACACCAAATGTTTAGGGGTTATATTTTATTTTGTTTTGTTTTGTTTTGTTCTTGCTGGTCTTGTTTTGATATGTTTAACGCAGCACTCAGGTGTATTTTCAAAACTGAGCTCAGAAATCTATATACGAATATATAATTTACAAGTCATGGCACAAAATCTACCTATAAAAGTTTCTTTTCAGACAAATTTAGGCGAATGAACCACTTGACACTTAACAAAAACATCAATAAAAACCCAAAGATGCTCAATAATATTGCCGATTTTGTAAATCAATAATTTATTTGTTGTGTCTGGGCGATGTTCATGATTGATTTATAGTTTTTTTAAATAATATTTTATCGTTTATAAGTAGCCAAGGACATACATACAGTAAGCACAAATAAGAAATAAATCAGTAGTAGTTACGAAACATTCCATAATGCTTTTCGGTGATTCATCGAGTAATAACGGTAGATTATCATTTTGATAAACTAAACTTACCGCCTTACCAGTGCAATTTTAAAAAAAAAACTTATACCCCGTTTTCGTTCATTTCAGCCTATCTGACGTCACAATGAACGTTGCGTAGGAATCACGTGTAAAATGAACGCACGCACTTTAAGAAAATATGTCCTAGGATGTTCCAATTTTGTCTCATTTATGCATTTAAGAAAATAGAATAATCTTTTGTTTTTCGAGTAAGCTCTAGTTTATTTCATTTCCCGAACAACAAAAGCTATATTATTACTCGTGGCTCTGCCACTCGTGAAAATATAGCATTTGTTGTTCACTCAATGAATCGATCTGACACTGAACAAACGATTATCATCTATTTTGTTATCCGCTTACGACATGTCAAAAGTATTTGTCAAGGAATATATTTTGTTGTCGTCAGGAAGAAATAAAGTAAAAAAAATAACATTTCCAACCTTCTACAATTTGCTCGTTTGAGAATGTCCAGCTAGGGTTTTCCAGATGTTGCACGCTGGAAACAGTAGTATAATCAGTAATTTCGGCAATTCTTTCTCTGACTTTGAAACTGCTCTCTGAAACAAATACAGTTAAACACATCGTGAAATTGACACTCGCTGCGATCATTCAATATCACTCACTCAGCATTGAGCATTCATACTCACTCAAATCGATCAAAAACGCTCCGAAGTCATTATAAAACATTTCGAAATCGCTCAGACTCATCAACATTTAATTCAAATTAATCAAATTGTTCTACCATTTTATTGGCTGGTGTGAATTTAAACTGTCAGATTGGTCCATGAAGACACACAAACAGAAAATTTCGTAAATACTTTTGAACAAAATTAGCGATATTGGATTACCTTCCTTTATTTTCACTCAAAACTCGCTCCACACAATTTTTCAATTTTATTCCGAAATCATTTATCTTGACAAATTCACGATGTTGTTAACTGTAGGTACGCAGAAATACCGTATTTTCTAGACAATAAGCCGCTCGGCATATATGTCCCGGCTCTCTTTTTTGACTATTTTGGAAATAAAAATCAGCACAAAGGCTCAGAGGGGAAAAACTCGACCAAGATCATAGAAATTCTAAATTCAATTCTGTATTGTTTTTGGATTCGTCTAAGTCTAAATCGTAGCCTTGGGTCTTAAATCTTAGTCTTGATTATAGTATTATTAGCGATTTTAGTCTTATTCATAAAGACAACCCTTGAAATTCCTTTTTTGGGCAGATAAGCCGCAGCTTATTGTCTAGAGAATACGGTACCAATTTACAACAAATTACTGTACCATGTGAAGCGATGCTTAATTTTCTACTGCTGAGCTCAACGGATACACTCTTCAACCTTTTAACGAATACATTGAAGATAAAAATATTCAGAGGAATACAGAAGCTTAATTAATCTCGCGAAACAGAATTTATCGAAACAGATTGTTAACTCTTTTGGATACGAGTATACATTGAATGTACCCGGTTTGGGTAAAGGCAGTTTTGGTATTAATACGGACGAACGTAAGCAGCAAAGTGTCATTTTATAAAATCGGACTTTTAATTAAACCAAGCATCACAATTTCCTAGATTTTATTAGAGGTTAAATAGAGATAATTGTCAAATTCTTACCCCGATCTTCATCAAATATCTCCATTCTTCTGAATGATCTCAGCAAATCTTTGTCGTCAATATTGGTAATAGAAATATTTCCATAAATATAATTTTTGAAAACTAAAGACACTATGTCTTGTATACTGTAGTCAGTATCCAAAATTTCGGGTGAATTTTCAGGGAGAAAACATAGTGTCTGGCACGTTAAGCACGTGATAACGAATGTGTGTAACGAAAGTATCATCTTCATTGTTAAAACGAGGCCTTTAGTACACTGTTCTAAAAGTTTTGGTATCAATAGACTTTTCTAGAAAACATAATCACACATGAGTCGTCACTGAGAAGGCGCTTTTATATTTAGCTTAAACTTAGAATTAGATGTATGCATTGTGAGTCTGAAGAAATCTTTGTATGATGCAACTGTTCTTAAACACAATTCCAACTTGAAATAAAATAAAATAAATAAAAAAAAAATAAAAAATAAACAGAACATAATATACAAAAGTTAAAATTGTATTAAGCGACCGCGTAAGAGACTCAATAGATGTGGTCGCGCAAGTCAATGGTCTCTTGAAACGCTATTTGTGACAGATAAGAGAGGTAATGTTGATTGCATATGGAATCTATTGCATAATTCTCATCGAACCCTATGTTGTTAGAAATAATTAGAATTGTCTCATTGAGACACTCACAGTGGGTCAGTCATCATAGGGCTCATTTGCAATAGATTTAAGATTGTAAACGTCCATCCTTTTAGAGAACTTGCTCTCAGTAATGTGGCGTTTGGACGCCTTTTGAATTTTTGTTGTTGGACGTTATACCCATATAAACAAAGTTTTACGCTAAACTGCGAGCAGAATCACCAGTTATAATTTTGTACCTACAAAGACAACTATTTTCTATCAGTGCTTTAACCTGCTAGTCATATCTAACTATAAATTAAAACAAGTACGCCTCTAATTTCACTTTAACAAGAGAATAAAACGTCTTATTCAATTAAATAATGCACAAAGAAAAATAGTGTTTTCTTGGAAAATATGTAGCATTAGATTTTGAATAAAACTAATAAATACTACTACTACTAATAATAATGATAAAAATAATACTGCCGAAAAATATAAAATACTAATTAAAAATCACAATAATAATAATCCATTGTCGTTTTTATTATATGTTAAATGTTTAGAGCACAATAGAAAAATCTGTCAGTAACTCCTATTCCATTTGGCTATTTTACTTGATAAATTTGGCTAATCGAAGTGTTTTCGACCAAGGAGTTCCTTATACATTGTACCCACTAAATACAGTACTGGAAATTTTCAATAAACCCGCCACACAGGGTTATCATATTTTCCGCTACCCAGGCCAATAAAAGTACGAATATCTTCGCTTTATGTGGATCTTTCGCCGAGAAATTTGGTAAGCGTGTAGAGGACACATAAATGCTCTTAGACAATCACAAGCAATTAAGAATAGTCAGGTTGTTTGATAAAAAATTAATGACAAACCTAAAAAACAAGCAAAGTCACTCACTCCTAGGGCTTAAACCCGCTCATTTGGCTTACTTTCTACCCTCTACTTTTATTTCCTAAAAGAAGAACCATTTATCTCGACAGTGATACTAAAAATTGAAATGAAAATGATTATTTCGGTTTATAAATCAGTCAAAAAGTTGCTCCACCGTTAGTTCCGTATCGTAAAAATCGATCAGGTGTCCATGAACCTTCTGGTGTCGGCGTGGCACGTTATACCCTGTGCGCCATATTTTCAATTTTCCGTTGGATTTCAAACTTTAAGACATATATAAATCTGGTAAAAGATAAAACAAACAAAACGAAACAACAAAATATGTGAACATGTAAAGCGGAAGAAAAGAAACAGAAAACAAAATCTTGATTGATAGGAAAACTTTTTCGGAAACAGTTCAGAACATCGTGAAATTGAAAAGCCGGGTGATATTTAAATAATTTCGGAATGAAATAGAATGAGTGCGTTGGGTGAGTTTTGAATGAAGTTAAATGAAGATTATCTAATATCGCCAAATTTTGTTCAAGATGAACAAAATAAGCGATATCTATTACCTCCCTTTAATAAAGAATGCAACCAAGATCTATAAATAACTTTCAATGTCTTAACAAACCAATCAAACGCTAAAAGGAATCAATAAAGTCAGTGAAATCTATGATTTTTCTAGCGTTTCTACATTTTGAATGTAGTTGTTGATCTTTCTTTTCTTTTTTGAACGAATGGAGCGCTGTGTGAGCGATTAAGAACGGTTTTGATCAAAATGGGAGTCAAAGCTCTTCGTTCAAGATGATAAAACTGTTTGTCAACCTCAAGTCGCTTTGTCATCCTGAAAGGCTGGTGCCAACCATGTTCATATTTTTCATATGAGCGACGCCTCAAGAAGTCGGTAAGTTGTTACGAGGGAAAGTGCAAGTAAACATGACGAAACTGCTGCTGAGATCCGCCATTTTTCTTTAACGTGGTCGGTGTAAAGCACCGTCTCCTGGTACCTCGGTTAAACGTCTCATCCGAAAGACAATTAGTTTGTTAGTGTGCCGGCCCAGGAATCGAACCCACGCGATCGACCCTAAATTGTTTGGAAGTTCGGTGTTCTACCGACTGAGCTTATCGGGCCTACTAATACAGTTTCTAAAACAAAGCCGCAGATTTTTCATTTTAGCTAACAAAATGCAAGGGAATAATGAAAAATACATGTATATTGTTTGAATTACGACACTAATATGAATTTGTTTTTTTTTTAAAAAAATGCCTAAAAAACGCGCACTTGTTCTCTGGGACAAGATGGTCCGTCGAATATCGATTGAAATAGTCGTCTAGAATAGACATGTCATTAAGCTCGCTAAAGCCTAATTTATATTTTCCACGATCTCCGTACGATATCACAGCCCCTACGATTCCTTGTCTGATATTTTTGACATCGTACGGTTTTATTTGCTACTGCGTATGTGTTCACAAAATCTTGCGGTGTCCGCATGGGTTTCATAAAACTGTCACACGAATCATTGCGGTGCCCGTGCGGCGATCGCGAGGTAAACATGAAAACCCCGCACGGAGAACGTGCGATTTGTAAACTTTTTAGACTGTAAACCGTACGGCCGTCGAACAATCGTCGTCCGGTACCCGCGCGGGTATAGGTGTAGCTTGTAAACTGAGCTCTGACGTAGGCGACGAGTCTATTATCATAGGTAAATCGGGTGTAATCAAAAGGCAAATGATAGAAATTTTACCTGACCCCTTCACTGCAATTATGAAAGTACATGTTTGTGTGAACCTTTCGTTTTGAGACATGCAATAACGTTGGTTTACAAGGTAAATTGTAAACTTTCTTAATGCGCTATTTAAACCTGTTTTATCTATTTCGAACAAATGGCACTAGAATCCAACAGTAAAAAGTTAATATCACGGCTCACCGCACAAAATCTACCTATACAGTAGGATGATTTTCCAAAGGCTTATTGGCGATCATGCGATGCCTCTACGACTGGCTACAGTCTGCGTGCGGTCTTGCGATGTTTAACAACTTGTATTACTATTTGTTATACAAAATCGCAAGGGTCAACACAACCCGTAAAACCTGCAATGATTGCGTCGACACCATAAGCCGCCGCACAGGCACCGCACCATTTAAGGTAATTGCGAGTTACGGGCGCCGTACGGGCTCCGTAAGCAAAATGTAAACTAGGCTATAAAGCCTTGTTTAAATTTGACACGATCGCCGTACGATATCGCAGCCTGCGATTTCTTGTATGATAGTTTTGGCATCGTGCGATTTTAGTTCCTATGACGTATGCGTTCAAAAATCGTGCGGTGTCCGCACAGGTTTACATAAAACTGTCACAAACATTATTGAGGTGCCCGTGCGGCGATCGCACGGTGATCGTGCTATGCCCTCACGGAGACCGTGCCGTTTGTCAATTATTTACATTATAAACCGTGCGGCCACAATGTGATCGTCGTACGGTCCCCCCGCGGGGACCGTAGGATGATACGCTAAACAACTGTAGGAAAAAAACCATCGCACGGTGGCCATGCGGTCGATCTAGCGGACTGTGCAGACTGACTGTGGTTGTTAAATGCATGTTTTTCTTAGATTACAGTGAACATTTACTCTTCCTAGTTGATTATCGAAATCCTCTTTCCTTTTCGCCTGGCCCCGGTCTGATTTCATTTATTCACATTTCTTTGGCGGTATTCCCAGATGGTTAGATTTTTGTGTGATATGTCAAATATAAAATTGAACTAACTGAACCTCGCAACGTCTCCAAGGGGCATCGATATGTTTTGTTTATAAGAAATTGTGTTTAGAAAAAATGTAATGTAATATTTAGGTTTTACGTTCCCTTTAACACTTGAATAAAGCTGTAGATACGATATCCTGGTTCCTTGCATTGAATTGATTGAATGGAGTTTTACGCCACTTTCAACATTTTTTCAGTTATATCGCGGCGGCTGGAGCACCTACAGTTAATAACATCTTGAAATTGACACGATGAATGATTTTGGAATGATATTGGAATGAAATTGAATGAGAGCGACGAATGAGTTTTGAATGAAATTGTTGGTAGGTAATCTTATATTGCTAATTTTGTTAAGGATGAACAAGATTTGCGATATTTATTACCTCCCTTAAATCATATTTGCATTCAAGTTCATTAAAAAGCTTCACATTTCAATCAGAGGCTTACAAGTTTAATATGTCAGTGAAATCACGATTTTTTTCTGTTTATGTTTATTTTGAATATAGCTATTGATTGTATATTTTTTGTAATTTTGGATATTATGAGCGGCTTAAGTGAGGGTTTGGAATGAATAAATGAATGGAGCGAAATGAGCGATTCAGAATGGTTTTACTTTGGATGAATGTCCATTTTACGATGTAACTAACTGTGACAATGGATTCCTGGTATCCTTTGCAGCCGATAAAAAAAGTTTATGTATGTGCAAAACTGTAGTAAATGCCGAATCGAATTCATGAGATGATATGCCGAACCCACAAAAATCTGGAGTCAACGAACTGAAGATCAAGGCCAGGGCCCATTTCTGATCATGTGTCAAGAGAATTGTATATGTACTCGATATTGGTATAATAGAGAAATTTATCATAACAAGCCATACTTTTGATAAAATTGGACTAAGTAACAATTTTTGTTTTATATACACATAGCTTTTAAAATATTTCCATAGACAAAATAAAATTTTGATTCCAAATACAATTTGTACGTATGTAGTACTTTTTTATGAATTCTTCGAATGCCATTCCCCCTCACTTTTTTAATTTGATATTTCGATCCTTTAACCTTTTTAACAAAATATTAAAAAAATAAAACTGATCCCCGTTTTACAGCCAACTTCATGATTTTTGATTATTATTAAGTTTGGCATTTGGAACCAAATTCGTGCATTGACGTCCGCGGTGTCGGCATTAAGGGTGTAACTTCCATTACGCACATTACGCATGTGCTTAATAAAAATAAATCCTCTTTCGGAAATTGTTGTCAATGGATGATCATAACATCGAACTACAACTTAGCTGTAGTTACGATGTTTTGTTTATTCACCAACTCTCAAATCATAGATAATGGGAGCGGACGGAGGACATCCATCTTTTGTATTAGTCCACATATCGCCTTTATCCTATATATTCATGCTGGTCGTCTTCTGAGTGCGTATAGATTTCAAAATCCTAGTTACGCGTATGAGAATTAAAATATGCACATGTTATTTGTTTATGTACAATTTCTTGAGGTAACACTAAAATATTACATCAATCTAATGAGTCTCAATGCGAATAAGTTTAACCCTTTGCTGTTTAATCCCTGCTTTTTACGTGCCTGATATTTTATGATTGAGAAAACATTGTGAAAAAGGAAGAAATTGCTTCTGACAAGCACTTTCTTCTTTTCCCAACTATTTTCTACCCCACTGAATGGTTATTTTCAAATTAAATCCACTTTAAATTTTCGTCTGCGAAACCTTTGAATTTGGACAGGTCCAAAATTTTGTAAAACAGGAAAGTGTTAAACTAATTTGTTTGCATTTGAATAAGTCGTAACAATAAAAATGGAAACGCTTTCAAAAGTGTGTTGGGTCCACCCGACGAACGCGCCGAACGTAAATTTGTATAATCCTGAACGCAGTGCTGATGTCATTCGGAACATCGCTCGGACATTTCCGTACACTAGAAAGTACCTCGGACGTAAGTGTAGTAATTTTTGGTCATTTTTTAGGTAATTCGGCTCTTGGTGGTACTTTGGTTAATACGCTTGAAGAAAAGCAAATTTCTTTAATGCTTTCAGATCGTCTATAGAGATCATTTTGGCATATAATGATTTGAAAGCAAAACGCAGTAAATCACTGCGTTTTGTTTTCAAATCATTTTATGCCCAATTTTTACCTAACGTTGATTTTGCTTTTCGCAGCGTCATCGTCAGTTGTGTTTGTGACGTCATATAAACCCACGTGCGAAATAACGCGCTTTCATGGCAGCGACCGTATTATTCCCGAGGTCTATTCCGTAGAATCGCCGAGGGTTCCCGATTGTGTTGATGTAAGTCCGTCAATGACAGATATAACTTAGATTCATTTTAATCAATGTAACCAACTTGGAACTCTGTAAAAAGGTAATAGCTTGGATCCAACAGAGGTCAATCTGAGGTCAGAGTTTTAAATTGGAAGAGGTTAGAATGATCATTCAAGAATAAGAAAATCAAAACATACAGTTAACAACATCGTGAAATTGACATTGATCTCGATCAAAGCTTTTCCAATTCACACGCTCAGCGCTCCATTTATTTAATCCAAACACTCGCTCAATCCATTCAAAAACGCTCCAAAACCACTAAAAAGATAAGATCAACAACTACTTCAAAATAAATGAAGCTTGAAAAAAAAATCGCGATTTCACTGACATAATTTGAATTGAAAGCGTCTGAAAAGTATTTTGAAGAAATAAAAACTGTTTATAGATCTTGCAGGCATTTTTTGTCAAAGGGACGTAATAAATATCGCTAATTTTGTTCATCCTGAACAAAATGTGCGACATTGGTTGACCTCCCTTAAATTTCACTTAAAACTCGCTCCACACTCATTCAATTTCGTTCCAAAATCAATCAAAATCATTCATCTTGTCAATTTCACGATGTTGTTAACTGTAGTAAAAAGGGACATCCCCGATCAGTCTGCGTGTCGACAAGGTCGATGCTTTTTCTGATTTTTTACAGGGTCCCTTTTCGCGTGAAGGCTCACGCAAAGAAAAATAAGAATTAGTCCTACATTTCAGAAAGCGAAAATTGTCGCCTAGTTTTTCGTTCCGTTTACACTGATTTCTATTCCTCCAAATAAACATCAAACATGTAAGATCGTTCTGAAGGAGATATTTATCATGATACATAAAAAACTGTACTATCGAGTAGATGTGTTTGACTGGCGAACTGTCGGTCAACCAGTCCTTTTATCCCTTTCCTGTTTTACAAAATTTTGGACCTGTCCAAATTCAAAGGTTTTGCAGACGAAAATAAAAAGTGGATTTAATTTGAAAAATAACCATTTAGTAGGGTAGAAAATAGTGTGGAAAAAGAAGAAATTGCTTGTCAGAAGCAATTTCTTCTTTTTTCACAATGTTTTCTCAATCATAAAATCACAGGCACGTAAAAAGCAGGGATTAAACAGGAAAGGGTTATCTTGTCTATGTATGTAACTCACAACCTCTAAAAAGAAACCATCTACCTACTTTGGAATTTTGGACTAGTCCAATTTCAAAGAATATTCATTTCAATTTGGTTTGAGTATTGGAAATTCATGTTCAGGATTACAACGCGTCCGGTAACGTTTAAAAACTGTACCCCGCTTTGCTATGAAGTGCTCGTGAAAGCCGGATACCATCTCTTCAACTTGTTAAGAACTACCTATCTTCAAAGCATGGCCTGTATATGTATGACACCTTTAAACAAGACAAAAAATTTTGATGCGATGCATCAAAGTGGGCCGAAATTATTTGGTTATCATCAATGAATAATGTATTTTTCTTATAAAAATATTTTTGCAAACAATACCTATCTAGATTTTCAAGATCTTAACAACAATAATGGCCCTACTTTAGCATGCACACCCGGCTTAAATACACCAAGGAGTACCTTATTTCAACATAGGCACAATGAATTACACATGATGGTAAAGTGATTGCCTTTTTTAGCTTGTCTGTTTTCTAAGAAAACTTGAGGCATGGAGATCATTTTAGCGGCGTTGGCATTGTTGTTGTTGACATGTTGTTATTGATGATATCTTCATAACGTTTAGCATGTATGTTCACTATCTCAAGAGCTATCCAGACAATCAAGGGGGACAACTCTGAAAAAGGGTTTCTGTAAGAGTCCCTTTTTTTCCACTCAGCTTTTTGTATTATCCAGCACCTGCAGCCAAGAAAAGCCAGGGGTTGCACCCATAGGCGGTGCTCTTGTTAGAATAATATATTCACTCAACCTTCATGCTGATGTATGCGGAGTTATCCGAAGAAATGAGCATAAAGAAAGAAAATACAGACTCAAAATAATAGCACAAACAATTCTGAAATCAGAACACCAGGCAAAAGATTCAAGTTATCATTCAATAGCTGTCATTCAAACTAGTACTAAGACTGCACCTATTTGAAGTAAAAGGACCTACTTCGGTTTTCCCAAAATAATTTGGTTAGAAAAAGTGATATGGTCCCTTTGTGGCATTGTTTTAATGCTTGAATAACAGTAACTGGCTTGAAATTATGTTATGCTAAGTGCCAGACAACTGCTACATATCACACACAGGATTAGATTTATTAAGGTGGAAACATTTATTCTCTAGACCAGAGCTTTGATATAAGTCATCACACACTTTTGTACCAAAAGGATTTCGAGTGTAATTGTGATGCATTGAAGAATTGTGGGTTTTTTTAAACCGCAAAAATGCCATTTTTACTATATGTTTAACAAGACCAAAACAGACAGGAGTGTAACCATAGATGTATCTCCTGTGAGAATCACTTTGATGTAAAAAAAATGCAGAAAACAGGGGAAAAGAGAGTAAAAACTAGGTCAAACATGTCTGAGTGATCAGTAATTTTGATGAAATGTGCAATATTTGTAAAATCAAGGTCATAACCAAAAACCCTGATTTTATTGCTCAATGATTTTCATTACAAAACAGTTTTTGAAAAACTGTTGTTTGATCCAGGCTGCATTTTACAGTTTTCTATATTTTGAATAAAAACATTGGACAAATTTTATAATAATGTATCCCTAATCCCCCATGGTCATATTCAAAACGCATTCATACTGGTAGGCCGCTTCTGCGGCCTACCAATGAATGTATGCACCAGTCATTTTTAGAATGACCAAAGTTGAAGTTGAAAGGGAGATGAAATGCTATTATTAATCTTTTAATAGGAAACGCGATCAACAATGCTATTTTCCCACTGCCGGATCGATCAACTCGATCAAGCCCGATCAAGTACTGCTCGACATGAGTGATTGGGAGAAAGTCGGGCGATCGTGTGTTGTCGGCATCGACCGGGCTTCCTACTTGAATATTTTAGACATGTCAAATATATGGTCAAAAATAATTGATAAGTTGATCGAGAAGCGTTCGGGAAGCGATCGTGTAAAAATCGGATGCAAGATCGAGCTTAAGATTGCCGTGAATCAATCGTGAGGAGATCGAGTATGATCGTGTTGATATCCTTTACCTGACCTGTGCACGATCATTCTCGACCTCGTGCAGATCAGCTCGAGCTGATACACGACCACGCTCGACTATTCTTGATCCTTATTCGCGGGAAGGTCTCGAAGCGGTCGAGTAGAGATCGAGTTGGCTAGCAAACGATAAAAAAAACTTTATTTTAATGAAGGAGAAACTTTAAAACAAATCTTTCAAAATTAATAAATTGAAATTTCTCTTATTTACAATATTGCCTTCAGTGAAAGAAAAATAAATGAAAAGTGATAATCTTATTAATTAATGATATCGTGATGAAAATGTTATGAAAGACACTGAAAAAAGATGATGACATATGAAATATCAATGGAAACAATTTAAAAGAAAGTTCATGAATTAGTAAATCTTTGGACGATCGTGTAGAAACTCGATAGATGTCGGGATGATTAAGCGGAAATCGGGAGGATTGTGGCTGGAGAGAAATCAGACAGCATTTTTGTAGAGATCGGGATTTTAGGAATAGGACAAAGATCGAGTAGTTATCGACTTAAAGTTGCAATGATTGGGTAGACATCGGAATAGAGGTAGAATCGCGGTCGCGAAGGGGTCCTGAATACTCATGCGATCGAGTAGACCCAGAAGAAGTCATGTATCTGCATTTTTTGAGCTTAGTCAGGTTTGATCGAGGGATTTAGGCAATCGTGTTGATCGGATCGGCAGTGGTACAGTGTAATGGATATTTCAATTTTCATGACTATCTCTTCCACAAACTGCATTTGAAAACTCGGTAAAATATCTCTGATTGAACCAACTCTACTTTCAAGACAAAAAAAAAAAAAAAAAAATACGTAAAACGCTTTAGAAATGTAAACCCACTTTGCACGTATTCTGACGTGCGCAGAGGGATATCAATTTGAACGGTCGAAAAACGTTTTTGCAACAAGAACGTAGGGCAGATGTCATGCTGATAAATAGATAAATTACTTGCGGACTGAGAAACAATCAGTAGGAAGTTAAAGAGGGTCCAGATTCGAATGGCCTGTGCTATATAAATTACTGAAAAAATATCCCGACAATTTTCGGAAATTGAATCACAGTTTCGTTGTGAAAAATGTATTTGATTATTCAAAAGATTTTTCCCGACCGAAAACGCGATTAGGTACCGAAGTTTTTAACAGCTTCTTTCGTGCTCAACTTAAGATATTCTCAAATGTGAATTCAAATAATTACATGAAAATAAACGCTGATATTTATTAAGCTGTAATTTATAACAACTTGTTTATAATGCGTTTACATTAATACATTTATTTACGTATCACAACATATCTATGACTTTTATCTCACGTTGAAATTTAATAACAATATCTGTAGAGCATGAGATAGGTTTTATAACCTTACGCCCTGACTGTTGTACATAGTTTCTAAGAAAAACAAGTACGATCTTAGACTGAAAATATTGTGATAACCATGTATTCATTTTTCCTTATCTATCAAAACCAAGCTGGAAAGTCTGTTTCGATGCAGTTGCTATTCTGCAAGCTTGCACAGTTCAAAGAAGAAACCTTATGAAACCTGTCTCATTATGGAAATGGAGAATTATATGTTAGTGTTTAAAATATCAATGTTATCTGGTCGAGGTTGGAAAAATATATCATTACGATGCTTTGCCGAGTCTTGATAATTCTCATAGCTGTGACCAGATAACAGTGATATTTTAAGAACCTTACATGTCATTCTATTTATCATGCATTTATTGTTCAGCGCTTAATTACTAAACCCTTAAAATTAAAGAAATGCAGGTGAAAGTGTCTGAAATAGAATGCCTGATATCAGACAGTTGAAAGCAAGTCAGTTGAGGCTTCATTGCACATGCTGCTTCTATTTACAATAAAGATAGTTTGCCCAGCTAAACAATATATCAAATTGAAGCTGTAGATAAGCACAAGCAGTTGCACAACATTAGAGGCCCCATCTCATAAGAGATTAGCCAAACCATTATGGGATATTTTGTTCAGAAACAGCAACTTCATTACGACTGGATAAAATTTGCCTAAATTTGACCAGAAGGTAAACACGTGTTCCTACTAGGTACTACTACAATCTTAGGTTTAAAACTCAGTCTGAAAAGGCCCTTTTGAAACAATCAATTTCCATTTATTTTTTCAACATACATGTCAAACCGGTTTAGTCTGTTTTTGAAATATATGTTAGGTATGGTGCAACATAACACCATAATTTTGTATAATATTTCCTGCGATTTATTTCAAATTATAGGTTTTTTTTAATTCAATGATCTATAATAATCAAATATACATTATCATTTTTGATAGAAATTGATATATTGCTCTAGAACCTTACAGATATTTAAACTATTAATGTCCATTTAGTTGTGATAACTCAGCATACCTTTCATTTATCTACACGTTTATAAATTTAGAATGACATATATGACATATGTGTTAATAAAATAAGTCAAATAAATTGCTTGCATAACTACGTTTTGGGTCCGAGTTTTATACCAACGTTTGTAGTAGTACCTGCATGGGAATTTTATCCAACAGTCATGCAGTTGCTTGTTCTGTACAAAATGACCCTTTTCCACAATGTATTGGCTATAACGTTGTAGCTATTACAATCTTACGTTGATTAACTGTAAGTGCTCATAAACAGCTTCAATTTGATATATAATATACCTGGACATACTGCCCTTTCTTGGCAAATGAAGTGCCCAAAGAATTGGGTCTCAAACACTTTACATGAACTTTATATACATACATATACATATATCATATGGATATGAAACTAAAAACATAATCACGGATTGGGGCTTTAGTTTAACACATACGAGAATGATAAAATAATTCTCCTTCTCGTAGATAATTTGATAACACAATATTTTACTTACGACATGCATTACTTGCAAGAAAAATGTCGTTAAATGCGAGAGAAAAAAAAAGAAGGATTTGCCAATGATTCTAATTTCTTGAATATTCAAGAAGAGGCTTCCGATTTGTAAATTGTACTTGGTTTCTAGGAAGTAAAAAAATATAATGTCGATGTAAAAATCTTAATATATATATATACATGTATAAATATAACCAAATTTTCATCTCTTCGGCTGTGCAAAGGGCTCATGTTAGATTTTGAAATTTCATGCAAAGAATAGACTCTTTGACCTTTTGTTCAAAAGTTGCGAAATATTTTTAAGATTGAAAGAAAAATAGTCAACATCACGATTATAAAGTGGTTTAAAACAAAGTCCATAAGAACGTGTCATGTTTGTGCGTTTTAACACCCAAGGAGACCCCTAATATATCACAACTGTTTTAGTTGGAAAAGCTTGTGTTAGGTGCTTCATACTTAATTGATTTTTAACTTAAGTATCTAACCTTTTGTTTACGTATTCGTGAATGAGAACATAAGTTTGAACGGGTCTTTAGCTTCATATACCAGTGAGAAAAAGTTATATAAAAACAAGAGGCCCAAGGGGGCCTGTATCGCTCCACTGGCTTGAACATCTCCAGACTTTCATTATACAAAGCTTACTCTGTCTGAAAACAACGCTTCAAGTCTCTTTATAACTATTTTGTAATGAATTGCTGAGTCTGGCCCACATTGCATCGAAATACTCAATCGCCATTAACCTGCAAACCCTTTATCCATCTTCTCGCCAACATAAAGGTGATTGCAATAAATCGATCTTTCAAAACACATTTTCGGGAACAATTAAAGCAAAAGGTCATCCAGGGGACATCCATGCCAAGATTCACTGAAATAAGTCTAATTGATTCGAAGGAAAAGGTTATTTGAGATTTTAAAGTTAAAATCGGCCTCGCCTTGCAACACCCACATTTATGGGCCCATCAAAAAATCGTGACCAATTTAAGTGAAGGTGCACGTAAGGGGAATCTTTTTGCTCAGTTCAAATAAATTTGGCCAAAATGAGTGGAGAAGATTTTTAAAGATCCGAGAGTGAAAATATGCCACGACCATATCTAAAGGTCAATCAAAATTTCTATAATAAAATAAATTAAGGGTCACTCAAGGAATAGCCATGCCAAGTTTTATTGAAATCGGCCTAATGGTTTGGGAGAAGAAGTTTTTTCTTTAAATATTTTAGAGTGATAATAGGCCCGCCTTACTTTGCCCATATTTTGGGGATCAAACAAAATTTATTTAATAATCTAAGAAAAGGGTCACCTAAGGAACTTTTCTATTAAGTTTCGTTAAAATCCGCCCATTGGTCTAGGAGAAGAAGATGTTTAAAAGAAAAGGCAAGGGCGTGTGGACACACCGCCATGAAAATAGCATCCACGGTCGCACAGCTCATTGGGTTTTAAATAGAGATGTTACGGTCATGAAAGACAATTAAAGTACTGAATAGGCAGAAAGACTGAAAAACGAATTTGTTAGTTTGTGTGGGATTTAGCACCACTTGCAGCAATATTGCAGTCATAGGCCTATCGCGTTCGCTGTTGTAATTGCGCGTGGTTTCCCGTCGTCTCTCACACCAGAAAAACCACACTACTCTGGTTTTTGATATTATTGTCATACACATGTGAAGGCCTAGGCAGAGAAACATGAGTAAGATGACGTCGTGGTGACGTCATTCAGAATATTTTGAATTGCGTCACCACGAGGTTATCCTTCTCATGTTTTTGAGATATTTTCACCATTAGCGCCTTCGAAATGAAAAAAAAAATAATGTAGAAAAAACACTGTTATATAATAGCAGAAGAATCTGTTATTCGAGTTCATTTCAGAAACCTGATGTGAACATTTTACAAGCTCGCTTTACAATATTTCTTTTTTTTCTCGGTCAAGATCTGCTCGTCTCTAACAAAAGCTCATTGCTTATCTTACAAACCTAACTGATTAGCAAAAACAGCTATAGTTGAAATAAATATATAAAATAAAAGAAATATCAGTTGTTAGTGATGATATGAAAAACATTTCACGAGAATGAGTTTAAAGGCGGTAAAAACGAGTCCACATGGCAAGCTTTTTTGACAATCAAATAACGAATTCGAGTGAAAAAAAATCATATCAGACATAAGCAGTTGATTATTATATTTATTACATTCCCTACTTCTCCATTTTATTCCTGAAATTACTTATTTTGGTATTTTCTATCGTCCTCCGGTCTTGCGAATTTCGCGTATTGATACCAGGAATGATTTGTTTTCAATTATTACTTGTCTTTGATTACTCTAAGAAAATTAAAGGAAAAATAAAAATGCTA